>CM044955.1:43246422-43374782 GCA_024516035.1 Bactericera cockerelli
AAAATTCTGACAGAATGAAATATTCTGAGAAGGGGGGGGGATTTATGTCATATGAATAATGTAGTTCTGAAAGAAGTTCTATTTATAGAAAATTTAGCTATGGAAAACCCATTATGTATGTAATTTTTAGATGTGTAGGGTGATCGTACCAGTAATTGACCAACACCCAGAGATTGACCAATTTTGAATTAACCGCCAAAAATAAGAAATGTGAAATGTTATGTTGGTACTATTGTACATAAATCCGAAGTTTCATTTCAGTTGGTGGGCATGGTTTGTTTATATTCATGAAAAACATAAGCGCGAATTTTCAATAAATTATAAAACATTTTTCATTTGAAGTTTTCAATTTCAATCAATCAATCAATCAATCAATCAAATATTTTATTGTGTAATAATATACATCGTACGTCTTACACATTTTTTTTTTTTTTTTTTTTCATTAAAATTCAATTAAAAATGGAAGGAAAAATAAAGAAGAGGAGTAAAAAGGAGAGACAAGAAGAAGAGACTGAGGTAAAAAAGAGGGAAAAGGAGTAAAAGGGACCAAACATTTTTTTTTTTTTTTTTCATTAAAATTCAATTAAAATTGGAAGGAAAAATAAAGAAGAGGAGTAAAAAGGAGAGACAAGAAGAAGAGACTGAGGTAAAAAAGAGGGAAAAGGAGTAAAAGGGACCAAACATTATTTACCCCTGGATCACATTTTACCACCTGAATTCCTCTATTTTGTATGGGGCAATATCAATGAGTCTTATTTTAAGTTGTTCTTTGAAGTGATCTCTATTTTCTTGTTTAATAATATCTGGCACTTGTTTTGTTATTAGAGAGCTGTCAAATGGTTTTAATTTTTATCCATATTTATCCTCAAGAGTAAATGGAATCTGGACAAAACTACTGCGAGTTTTGAAAGGTAAGGCTTCAAAATTAATGATCGTATGAGTAGAAAACGGTGGCATTTTTTTCCACCATTGTTTTTAGGACAAACATGAAAAGGTCAACTTCTGGTATGTTGAATACCAATGTTGACCATTTTTGGTCATTTACTGGGAAAAGTTCAAGTGTGTTTTTTCTCTCAATATGGTATTAGTTTCTAATCACTGATTGAATGTCAAGTGCCTACACCTTGAGAAGTTTCAGCGTAAGCATTCATTTTCCAATATTTGACCAGATGGTCAACTACTGGCTTTGTAGCTCTAAGCAAATAACTTCCAATAGTTGACCAACTAAAAAATACATGTGACTAAGTGGTCAACTGCTGGCTTAGTAGCTCTACCCCAATAGTTGACCAACTAGGAAAATTTGCCTACTTATCTCATTATTTTATTATGTTATAGGATACACATTACGCAATGGCAACTGAAAGTAAGAAGAAGGAATTTTTCAAATATTCAACAGAAGATTTGAAGGCAGCTGTAAAAGACATCACAGAAAAGAAGTTAAAAATAAGAGAAGCAGAAAGGAAGTACAATGTTCCTCATTCAACATTAATCAACAAACTGAAACAACTAAAGGAAGGAAAAGTTGAGAGTATCAATGAGAGGAAGATGGGACCTCCTACAATTTTGACGAAACAAGAAGAATTAAAAAAAAAAAAAAAAAAAAAATGATTCAAGTGAAAGAGATTATTGAAGCTCCAGAAATTATCCCAAGTTTATCATCATCAAGAAATCCGTACCAGAAGTTCAGAAATATAGAAAAAATGTTTGTACTAAATTACTGAAGCTACTTACCTAAATACCCACCTTAAAAATAATAAACAGAACAATTTACAGAACATTTTCTCTGATTTTTATTTATTTAGAACATAGAATAGGTATCTAGTTTAGGGAGAAATAGATATGGTCAATTATTGGGTCAATCAATGGTCAAAAACTAGATGTCAGTGGTCAAAAACTGGGACTTAAAACAATGTAAAGTTTTTTTTTTTTTTTTTCAAAGGTATTTGTGTTAAACAACTATTGTCAGAATTTTGCAAACAATTTTATCTTTCTATATCGATAATTTACAGCATCAAGAGTCAAAAGACACAAATTTTGTAATATTTTATGTAAAAAACCTTCCTTACTTGGTCAATTACTGGTATGATCACCCTAAATACCTATTCCTTCAGTTCAAACTTGATATTTATTAAACAAGTATATAATTTATTTGTGTTTATGGCACAACTTGAGAGGGTACCACAGCATTAAAAGACTCCTTAACATTATTAACCCAAAAACCTTATTGATTCCTAGTAATTCTCCCACTAGTTGTTACACTTGTCACTCATATAAGTTACTAGTCATTTTTCTGGACATCAAACCCAAGTCAACGTGCATGTAAGGCTAGTGCACTACACCACTCATCAATGGTGACTAATAGTCATTAAAAAAAGAAAGATCTAACAAATACAAGTGACAAGCATCTTCAAACAATTATTTCAATAATGATATGAATCAATTAAATTTATTTTTCACTAGCGGGCTGTCGCCCGCTTTGTGGGACGAGACATGGCCGTGAAAGCAAAAAGTCTTTTTCGCCAATGGCAGGTGTTGTAGTGGGACTTTCGAAAAATCCCGTCTTATTGCACTATAAGACAAAGCTACCTACCAAATTTCAGCTTCCTAGGACTTACCAGTTCGGAGAAACAGTGATGATCAGTCAGTCAGTCAGTGACTTGACATTTATATATTAAGATATTTGAAAATGTAAATTGATGAAAATAGTGAAATTTAAGTTACTACATGTAGGTACTAAGTCAATGCAGAGTAATAAATTGTAAGTGTTTCTCAGCCTCTTTATTATTTGCACACTTAATTTAATATTTAACAGTCAGTTGAACTCATTATAATATGAGGTGACTAGTAACAAAATTCATGGCCATACTTACCTAGCTCCATTTAAAAGCTTAGGTAGGATTGAAATAGAGAATACCTATAGCCAAAGGTTCTCATAATGGTTGGCCTTGCATCAAATCATTCAGAGAAATTCTCAGTTAGAGACCATGAAGGCATTTTTGTGTACCTTATGCTTCCTCTACAACAGAATTACTATTACTTATTTTCTTCAAATTGAATTTAGTTGTGTGGTATCAACATTTAAAATGTTAAGTGGTGGCCAGGAAGATGTCAGCAGTAGTATTCATCTTTGTTAAAGAAAACCTTCTTCACCATTAAACCAATAAATGAATATAAATGTAATATTATTAAGATAGGTAAGTAATATGTATATTTATTATTGTGAGGTTGTTCTGTATTAATTTGCTATCTATTCAAAGCCAAAAAGTACATAGGTATACTATGGTCAGATAATCAAGTGGACATTATCACAAAAACTCATGCTTCTTGTCGTGTCCATGCCATGAGTTTGAGAGAGGTACAGACTCATAGTTATTGATAGATATATTGTACCTGTGTATGGACACCCAGATCCAATGCCCAGCCTGGCCTTCCAATACGTTACTTGTGCAATGATTCAATTTGGATTGGATAGTACTATAAAGCATTAATTTTACAACTATAATTCCATTGCAAGCTTGAATATTACATTAATTCTTATCAATTTTTGGATAAAAGCTGGTGTACCCTTGGCTTGATTTCACTTGTTTTCTTGTTCTTTTTTTTATTTTATTTTTATATAAAATATGACATCAAAGGCAAAACTTACCAGTGCATGAAGAAAGTAGGAATTTCTTGGTTCTAGGATCATAATACCTTTATAAAATACTCAACCTCAAGAAAATTACTGAGAGTTCAAGGTTATTTGCGTAGTTTATTCAATTTTACTCAACCCTCAAGCGATTTGTTCTTGTTTTGTCAAAAACACTACCCAAGTTAATCGTTCTATTTTAAACTTTAGAAAATACCCGGTGCTAATTAGAATACTTCAGCTGACACACTGCTAACTTCAGAATTTCACAATAATTGTGATCTATTTTACACATTGTTCACTTGACTTTAATAAGAGGGAATAGATATCAATGGCAATTCAAAAATCAAAAGTAATGTTTTTCATGAACTTTTGATAAACTGAAATTTTTGAGCAGAAAAAAAAACAAGTCAGTCATACAGTGTTGCCGACAACAATATTTTCAGTTTCCGTACAAATATTTTTTAATTTCCGTAAATAATTATTCGTTAGTAGTTATTATCGCCTTTAGACACTAGAGTGATATATATCACTCTACTCTTTGCAAAATATTGCAATGAAAAGAAAATTCTTTTTACATAGCTACATAATCATTTTGTTCTAACAAGAGCAGAATTATACCTACCTCCATAAGGGCAAAGGTCATCTTTTGTGAATCCAGGTCTCGATACCATCATGATTGATATGCTAGGCTTGTATGCATGGTTACAAACTAGGTTTGTATGCATGGTAATATGGGTTGATCATAAAATATCCAGATGAATCTTTCTTAATACAGGCCAACAATTCAGCCCCCCCAACAATTGTTTGTAAATTTAATATTTACAAACAACTGATATCATTATCGATGCTTGCATTAGACACGCGTCTTATGGCTATCATAGTTTTCCTACACCTCTTTATGTTTAAACGGGGTCGGTGTTTCTCGATCTTGCCACTCCTTATCTTTCATTCTCTTCTCTCTTTTCATCATAGGGTGGCGTCATCGTGAACGATGGTAGCCAGACAGTGGAGGAATGACTCAGCACTTCTACCACTGGCTTTACAAGGAGGCTAATGGGCAAGGGCCCCCAGAACCTAGCCAATGCGGGTCTCCTCCCTGTTTATAGTCCCCCAGCCAGACTGCTGGTCTACTCCCTGTTTATATAGTCCGGCTTTTACATAATATATAAATATTCACACAATTCTCCCATCTCTTTCTTCACTATCGTTCTGTAGGTATAATAATCAGGTGAATTTTACGACAAGATCCGCAAACGGCTTCCACAATCATAAATTTTGGGAGGTTGAGTATTTTAAAAACAATTACTACGGAATGGTTCCTCGTCCTCGAAGATCTACCTATAATCGGCTATAATTACACTCAAATACGGAAAATTCAAATACATTAACTTTAGTTTACACTTGACAACACTGTCAGATTGAAGATTTTCAAATAAATCTGTGTATTGGAAGATAAACAGATTTCTATAATTTTTTGAACGTCAATAATAATAATATTATTATAGTATGGCAAAAAGTTGTAACCCACATTATTTTCATTTTTAATTTCCCATTCCTATTAATAAGAAAAGTAATGGAATCACATAAAATTAAAGATGTGTGTGTGTGTATGTATGTCACCCACTCACACACACACACACCCACACACAAACCCACACCCACACACACACACAAACAAATGTCAGTTACGTTTAAAAAAAAAACGTGAATATTTTTGTCCTAACTCAGTATACCTCAACAACGGCTCCCCAGAAATGCGCGATCGATATGTTAATTGAAAGCTCAAACCCTTACTTAAAACTTTCTCGCTTTGAGTTGATAGGTCGTCGCAACAAATTTGCATCAATTTGTGACAATTCACTCAAATTTCAATCGACAGGAATAAACCTGCTCGGAAATAGGTCACCCAGCTGTTGAAGGGAAGAGATCAAAAGAATCGAGTCATCGCGCGAAGCGAGCATATGTAGGAGGAGAAGAGGGGAGGAGGAGGAGGAGGTAGAGGTAAAACTACCTATATAGGTAGTTTTACATTGAACTTTCATTTATTAACGTTTTGGGGCGGAAGAACGGCCATAACGTTAAAACGGTTTAAATTTTTTGGATCTGATATTTTTCTACGGATTGTACCTACAGTAGAAATCGTTTATAACGACACCGTTTATAACGAACAATCGGCTATAGCAAACAAAATCTCCGGTCCCTTGGAGTCTTATGGAAAATTAACATTGGTATCGTTTATAACAAACATCGGCTATTAGGAACAATATCGGCTTTAGCGAACAAATTTTCAAGTCCCGTGGCTACTTTCTATCGGTTATAACGTACAAAATTCATTTTGATGCTGTGTGAGTAAAACAGAAACCATGTTTAGTTATGCAGGTCTTTGTCAAGGAGTAGATGAGTGACCTGTCTAATTTAGATCATTTTATTAGCACCTCAAAGTTAGTATTGTTTCAGATTTTGAATTAGTGGATTATGATTGTACCTACATTCTTACATAATTGTACATTTTTTCATGTCTTACGAAGTTCCCTTATAACGTACATTGTTCTCTACAAGCGATACATATCGGATATAGTGAACTTGTTCCTTATAGGCGATATATCGGTTATAGTGAACATCGGCTATAAGGAACAAATCTTTCCGGTCCCTTGAAGTTCGTTATAAACGATTTCTACTGTATTTGTATTTTAAAGTGATAAAGTTCCCAGAACTTTTTCAATATCTGTTATATTTTTTTCATGATTTCGCGGACAGATGAACAACCTCGTATAATCTCAACGTCATCGTTTTTGGCGTGGAAAAAAAACGGCATTATTGCGACAGGTAACTTTGGAATGGCTTGGATTTTTTTAATTTTGAAAGTTTTTTCTATAGGATTGGACTTTCTTAATCTAAAACTTTCTCGCTTTGAGTCGATAGGTTGTCGTGATAAATCTAATGATACGGAGTCGTGAAGGTAATGTCGAAAAAACGGTCATCACTCTTGTAACTTTCGGCGATAACTTTGAAACGGTTTGGAATTTTTGAAATCTGGTAATTTTTCCGCGGTCGAATTTTTATTCATGATCATGTTCCCATAGCTTTTTTGCTATCTGATACACTTTTCTCATAATAGCCCGGACATATTAAAAGCTTACAGATAGACAACGTCTCTAATTCATTTTTATATATTAAGATGTAGTTGCAAAATAAAAAATAAGAGAGTTTAATATAACCAAATAAAAATCAAACAACTTTACTGTAAAGCGTATAAATCTGTGAAACTTGTGAAACTATAAATCTGTGTTTTCTAGCCATATGTTTGCTCTTTAAAAAAATATAATTATGAAATAAACCCGCGAAAACACGATAAACAAAAACGAAAACTGAACATTGCTGTTAGCGAAGGTTTCGTTAATTTGTTGTAGAGATGTGAGATTGTTTTTTAATTTCTTCTTTTAGATGAAAATTATTGAACACAACTTTAAATCCAATTACTGAACTTAAAAATCATTCAACCCTGAGGTGTATTTCACCATTCCAACTGTCCGATTATTTGAAAATAGCAGTACCAGTTTCTATCAGAAAAGTTGGAGTGAAGATTGACAAGTTTCCCAATACATATTGGCCCTCACAATGACTGATATTAAACTATCAGAAGGCGCTCTCAAGGTATTTTCTACCAATACTCTTGTCTTTAACTCTAAATATTATTATCAGGATCAACATGGATAGATCTGAAGTCTTAGGGCGGAATTAATAGACAACATCAATAACTTAAGTCTTTGGTAAGTGTCGGTTTTCCCTATCTTACACAGTACGCAATCGGTGACTTAGCGCCACAGAGGTATTACAAAAACGTCTATTAATTCCGCCCTTAGTGTTGCTGTCCAGTTATCATGTATAGAGTTAATGAAAATTCCCAGAACAGATTTTTGAATGGCTCAAGAAAAAGACTGAAATTTCCTTTGTTTGTCCATATTTTGGTGGAGTCAGATTTTTTACAGGGTGTCCCAAAAATAGTGAAACAGGCACCAACTATTAATATTTAACACTTTAACTGTCCTGTGTAACATTAATGTACGACAGTGCCCTCAGTTTGTGAGACAATAATGTTACACAAACAGATCTAAGTTTGAAACTCGTGTGTAACAATTATGTCACACATGATGTATTTTTCTTATTGGAATAAGATTGTCTTGATGCAGAGTTACATTACAACACGTTGAGCATGTGTGATGTGTTGTGGTCTGTTGTGTGATGTATGTGTGAGTGTTGTATGTGTGGTGTTTGATAAGATAATCAGTAAAGGTCTAGATTACTTAATAATGAGATTTTCAGCTAAGATGAGGTATATTTTACCTTCTAATGTGTTCAGGAGACTGATGTAAAAAGATGTAAAGATTTTTTACATTTATTTTTCAAACCTGATGACTCAGGTTTGTAAAATGGAAATAATATGCAAAAGTTTATTTTCAAGAGGTCATTTTATGTTCACATTTTTGGCCTCTCAGAACCCAGATCCCCCTCTAAATGATGTAATTAACACAAAAATAACATTTTTGATTTTTGAAAAAGTTTCTTCTTAAACCCATAAGGTGAATTTTTCAGAAATTCAAAATATCAGAAATCAAAGTTGAAAATGTTTTTTTTTGGTTAGTTTCACCATGTATGGGTCAACTCTGAGAACTATTTTGTTATCTGCTATGGTGTTCAAGATAATATACATTGAAGTTTTTAGTTGAAAAATAAGTAAAAATTGAACTCAATGTATTTCTGTACAGCAGAATCAGTCTTCTGAACAAAAAGGATAAGGAGGAAGAGAGGTATAATTCTAAGTGTAAAATATAAAACTGTTCGAACTAACCACTATAGCGGTTACATGAGGCTTATTAGTGAGTGGACATTCTGCTGCTGACACAATTGCATGAATACCATGAGTTAATTTCTCAGTTGATTTTTCACATGCTTCTTGATGGAAAAAGCACTTCCACACACATAGGAACTGTCAAACATTGATGTTATTTTTTTTGCAAGAGAACTTGGTTTAGAAAAAGTTCTTTCTTAAGTTATAGGAATGTCTAGACAAAAAAGTACTAGTTCAGTGTCAAATTGGTTCAGAGGGCTAGAAATCTCTAGTATTGTATGTACGCTAAAATGGAGGAAATAAATTTGTGTGGTAATGTAAGGATTTTTTTTGATACTTGACCTATGTTGTCCCTTTTATGTTAATATTTGCTTAGAAGGGGGCTGCAAAAGAGAGCTCGTGGGATGCAGGTTGAACAACCCTGGTCTAGGGTATAGGCCTCCGTTATGGTCTCACACTTATAATATGGATGTTTTTAGTAATTTTGTGTATTTACCTACCTATTTTTTTCTATTGTAGATTTAATTCTTCAAGATTTAACCTCCTATATAATTTTTATTATTCTCTTCTTTCCAGTCCATAATGAATGGAGAAGAAGTGGCCAATCCAGTCATGCAAATATTGGTAAGTAACATGTCACACTTTTGAAGTATCTATGCTGTATTATCACTGGTGTATTGACAGGCAGTCCTGCTAACTTGAGAATGTTTATCTTTTAACTTTATGGTGTAAAAAGAGTTAGCATCACTTATTTTAAGGTGTGGTTTCTTTGTGTAATTATGTCACCATGTGCAAGCCTTGTGTGCTACTCCACTTGACCTGTTTAAAAAATTAACATGCAAGTTAAGGCTATGTTCATGGTCTTCTAACTTTGAACTGTTCCATGCATTAGTTAATTGGTGGTGATATTATTTTCTCTTATCCTACCATATAGTAGCCACTGTGGCCAAGGAAAAATTAGGAGCTACTTTGTTGTGAGAAGCAATCAGTGGCAGAATTATGGGTAAAACAATATATTGTATATTAAATGGCAAAAAGTCTTATGATCCTGCTGTACTCACTAAAATTGTGACATAATACAATTAAAAAAAAAACATTATTATTATTATTATTCTACCACATAAGTTACACATAAGGCCGGCCATTCACGATCAGTCCAAACTGACAGTTTGGACTGATCAGTCCAAACTGATACTTTCGACTGACGTGAATGGCAGTGGACTGCAGTCCAATTGGACTAATGAGTTGGACTGTAGGATTATAAAAATTTTATATTTTGAACTGAAGGTGCTTGGACTGACAGTTAAATTTTTTATGTGAATGGCGCTTTCAGTCCTCAGTTAACCAATTTCTCTTCAGAGTTCAGATTACCGATTTTGAATTTTTAAAAATGTCGCGCCAAAAGGCATCTCAAGCAACTGTCGATTTAATTGCAATTTTAAGATCAGAGCCCTGTCTCTGGAAAGTTAATTCCGAGGAATATGTCTATGTATTGTAAATTAGTTTGGACAAACTAATTTACAATAGACATGTTGTATATATATTGAAAAATATATACAACAATAAATAAACAAACAAATGTATACGCGCCATCAACGCCAGCGTTGATGGCGCGTTGAATGCACCGGTTCTCGTGGGACCACCAAAGTTAAGCAACGTACTTCTTTCGCTGAGAAGGCTGAAATCGAAATAGTAATAATTATTTTCAATTTGGCTTCCATCTCGGAAAAAAAAACTTGTTTAAATTCTTAAAAAGGATAAAGAAATTTAAAACTATTAAACAAAAAGAATCACCAGACAAGAATTATTTTTGAAAAGATTAGAAAATGTAAACACAAAAAAACTTTGATCAAGGCGGCACACGTTTCTGGTATGATTTTTCCAAGATGTTGAGGTGATATCCTTGTTGGGAATTTCAGACACTCATACGAACGACCAGTTGCTAGAAATCTCAAAGTAGCAGTCAATCTTTCATGTGGAGTTATTGCTTGCCGCATTATTGTGTCTTGTTTCTTAATCAAAGGAGAAACTAGTAAAAGTAATTTTTCATACGCCGTTTGCGACATTCGCAAATAATTCAGGTAATCTAGTGGTTCCTCAGATGATAATTCTTTTAATAAAGTAACATCAGATTATTGATTACGTCTTTGAAACCATTTCTTGCACCACTGACTTTTAGGCTTTCTTTTTTTCTTTTTCTTGATTATTACGAAAAATAATCCGAGAACAGCGATGTCGTCGTCGGAATCCATTGTGAGATTTGTGAGAACTGATGGTTTTAACTGAACGTGAGTGGGCATCTCAGTTTACAGTCCAAACTGTCAGTTTGGACTGATGGTTCAAACTGTCAGTTTGGACTGTACGTGAATGGCCGGCCTAAGAGTAAAGAATTTATAAATAAATTTATCAATAACATAAAAATAATTATTAGAATAAAGATTTTTTTAATAGATTATATATTGATAAGTTGAGAACTATCAAGAGATCACCAACTTTATTCTCAAAGGTGTTTTCATAATAATGGCTCTTCAAGATACATGGATACATTAACATATTCTGTGTTTTATTTGAAGTGATAATATATAAGATCCTACTGATGCATGTTAGGAACCTTGTATAGAATCTGTGATTCTTCTCTTGATACTCTAAAATACTCCACATCAAAAAACTCCTTTCATTTAACCTAGTTCTTAACCTGGTTAATGTTTCACTCTTTAAAATGATCTCACCATCTCTACACCACTTTATAATATGTTGACATGGTCTTTTACAGGGAGCAAAGAAAATTCCTGGAGGCGCAGCAGAGAGATACAGATTGTTGATCTCAGATGGTGTCAACAGCAACAGCTTTGCCATGCTTGCCACCCAAAAAAATGACCTCATTACCAATGGAAGTTTACCAGAGTTCACCATTGTTCAAATCCAGAGATATGTTGTCAGTGGTGTTAATTCCAGCTCTGCCAGTAATAGGTTAGTTTCAGATGATTTTCATGTACTAAACAATAGGTTGATAGAAAATGAGCCATTGAAAATTATTTTCCCCTCTGTGGCAAACTTCTTTAATGTCAGAGAAAATTTGCAATAAATATCAAACGTGGGTAGATGTGGTTATGGCACTTAGGCTTGTAATGTAAACAATCTATTGTGTAGATCCATGAACTGGATCCCACCCAATATTTGGATTTTTTCCTCATTCATTTGAGTATGTGACCACTTAGTAATAAAGCTCTGAGGGTTAGGTTATAGGAAAGGTGGTCTGAGGGTTAGGTTGAGCATTTATCTTGTATAGTGGTTTTCTTCCAGTCTTCCACCAATGAGTTTTATTATAATGAATGAGTATGCACTCCATTAAGAGCTTGAATCACTGAGTGTAAACATTTACTCAGACCATCTTTATCACGTGTGGTGTTTTGTATTTAATTTGCAGGAATGATTTTATGGAGCTCTCTTTAGTAGACTCACTCTAAATTCTAAAATATACTCAGGATAAGTGCACTCTAAATTGCAGTATATCTTTTTGTTAATTAGGCATGCACTCAAGATGATGGATGGTCTTTTACATTAATTTCTGTGCTTTATTTCATTATGTTGACCCAGTGCCTAAAGGTGAAGTATTGTGTCACTACTCATTCATCAATCAAATCAATATCTTATTTTTCAGGGCTGTGTTGATTATTCTAGAACTGAACATTATCAAAGGAGGTGCAGATATTGGTTTCAAGATTGGGAATCCACAAAGTTTGACTGCTGACAGCTCTTCCACCCAGCAGCCTTCTTCCAATGGATCAGCTCAGACTAATGGCAATAGTTCTGCAGTCGCAAGCAGAACCAGTGCTATGTCAAGTGCTGTGTCCAATGGAGGTAATATGTGATCAATTCATATTGTGAAAACAAAATTTATTTTCATATTGTTTCTTGGCGTATTAGATTAGGTATAGCAAAGGCATGTGAATTTAGTCTAAAAATAATCCAAGTACATTTTAAACTGTAAATTAATGAGAAGTCTTAATTGGAGTATATTAAAAACGAGTAGATCACTAGTCTAAACAAAAGTCTAGAACATTGGCCTTGAGGTTGAGGTCAAAGGATAGGAGGAAACACATCAGCCAAAATCATCGTCAGCTACTTTAATATGTTGATCTCTTTTCAATTAGAAAAGATAAAAATGGAAAAACCATTTGATGAAAAAGACATAAGTCCTTATAATATATAAGTCTCATAGGTCTTCAGAGGCATGTATTATTTCTAGTGTTTTATACATAAACAATTTAATTGATTTAATCCTGTAAGGTGGATGTTCTCCAAAGTAAATAAAACAAAGCAAAAAATTCAAATCCATCTGGTGGATCATAAAATTCCATAGTTATTAATCTACATACACATAATATACATAGTAATACTGTAAAAGTGACGAACTATGTTTAAGCACTGTAGTATTTTGTTCTCTTGGAAACAACCGTTTTGCTATATTATAATATTCATCATTGCAATATGATAACAATATTGTCAACACTATCTAATTAAATTAAATTTCATTGTTTGTAATAGCTTCAGCCACTCAAACCCACCCTATAGTGAGTTTGAGCCCCTACCAGAATAAGTGGACCATTAAGGCCCGTGTCACCAATAAGACACCCATCCGGGAGTGGAACAACGCCCGTGGTTCTGGTAAACTGTTCAGCATTGACCTTTTGGATGAAAGCGGGGAGATACGGGCTACTATGTTCAATGCAGAGTGTGACAAGTTCCATGATATGATTGAGGTGAGTTCCTAGGGTCCAGGATCTGGGATCTGACCCACACACTAGTCCAGCAGCTTCACTACCTATGCTTCCTCTGAAAGTTGGATATTTTTCCTCTCTTAGTTTTAGTATATTATGAGATTTTTGTTCCAAGTTAGAGCTCCTAATTTATTCTACTTTGAGTTCCTAATTTACATGTATTGGAAAAGTTCTAGGATTAAAAAGTTCTCTCATATCTTTTCTGATAGTTATGTATATATTTATTTTACCTTATATATAAAACAAGTCAACCAAATCATCTCCGTGGGCACACAACCTACAACTGCCGTCGCATTTCCTCTTTGAATTGCTAGGCTTATTCTTTGTGATAGATAAAAATTTGCTCTACCAAGTTAACTACATTTCTTTTCCCCTTACCAGAAAGACAAAGTCTACTACATCATTCTTTTCCCCTTACCAGAAAGACAAAGTCTACTACATCATTCTTTTCCCCTTACCAGAAAGACAAAGTCTACTACATCATTCTTTTCCCATTACCAGAAAGACAAAGTCTACTACATCATTCTTTTCCCCTTACCAGAAAGACAAAGTCTACTACATCATTCTTTTCCCCTTACCAGAAAGACAAAGTCTACTACATCATTATTTTCCCCTTACCAGAAAGACAAAGTCTACTACATCAGCAACTGTACCCTGAAGCCGGCTAACAAGAAGTTCTCTAGCATCAACAATGACTACGAGATGTCATTCACCCACGGCACCACTGTCATACCTTGCGGCGAGGATGAGGTGGGGGACATGCCATCTGTCAAGTACAACTTTGTCCCACTCAAGTCAATACTGGATGTGTCACCGGACGAGAACATAGGTGAGTTCATGTCTTGTTGGTCAAGTACTTAGAGGTGAGTTCATTAATCATGTCTTGTTGGTCAAGTACTTAGAGGTGAGTTCATTAATCATGTCTTGTTGGTCAAGTACTTAGAGGTGAGTTCATTAATCATGTCTTGTTGGTCAAGTACTTAGAGGTGAGTTCATTAATCAGGTCTTGTTGGTCAAGTACTTAGAGGTGAGTTCATTAATCAGGTCTTGTTGGTCAAGTACTTAGAGGTGAGTTCATTAATCATGTCTTGTTGGTCAAGTACTTAGAGTTGAGTTCATTAATCATGTCTTGTTGGTCAAGTACTTAGAGTAGAGTTCATTAATCATGTCTTGTCGGTCAAGTACTTAAGAGTTGAGTTCATTAATCATGTCTTGTTGGTCAAGTACTTAGAGGTGAGTTCATTAATCATGTCTTGTTGGTCAAGTACTTAGAGTTGAGTTCATTAATCATGTCTTGTTGGTCAAGTACCTAGAGGTGAGTTCATTAATCATGTCTTGTTGGTCAAGTACTCAGGTAGCAAAGGAATCCGTGAGTTCTCATCTTAATTCATGTATATTTCTTGAATTATTTGAAATCAAGGATACATATTAATGTAATTAATGATACCAAAAAAATGCTGGAATTTAGAGACTTATCCTTATCAGTCTGTATAAATTGAGTCCATTATCATTATATAATCTTATTCCACGTTATAATAATATTTAAAACTTATTGATAAAAATTCACTGTCTTACAATGCAGAACGATTCTAGTTTGAAAGTTTTAGCTGCAAACGGACTACGTGCCGTTAGCCGTGAGGACTTTGGTTTTTTTTTAAGGCATATTTGAACGAACCCTTGGACTTTAGCCAGGTTAGTGAAGGTTAGCTGAGGTGCTATTTGTTTAACGTTCTCTAACCAACTTGTTAAGTAAAATCAATTCAATTCAAAGGTATTCCATGGCCGAGAAGAGTAGCGCACTAGGCTGGAACGTACGGTGACCCGGGTTCGAAGCAGGGCTAGGGGTGGAGGAAAAAAATTGGACGTCCAGTGTCCACTCATCATAAGTCGTAAGGAAAAATAAGTAGTTACTTGTTTTATGAGTATTAATGACCTGAGGCGGCATTGCCAGAGTTCAAAGAAAACAATATCAAGGATTTAGAAAAGCCAAGAATGCCGAGCTATTCACAAAAATTGCGAAGAGACTCTTGCTTCACCACAAATAAATTATATTTTAACTCCTCTTTTTATTTTCAATTCAATTCAATTTCCACAGAGTTTGTTGATGCACAATAATATAAATTATATTTTAACACGGATAAATTATATTTTAACTCCTCTTTTGTCATCAGAGCGACCTAGATACGTAAACAAAGTGTTTGGAATTTGTATACATGGGTCCTCCTCCACCCCAAAAAGAGACTAGGACTGCCGGGGTCGGTAACACTTTTTAAATTCAATGCAATTTCCACAGAGTTTGTTGTTAACACGGATAAATTATATTTTAACTCTTCTTTTGTCATCAGAGCGACCTAGATACGTAAACAAAGTGTTTGGAATTTGTAAACATGGGTCCTCCTGGCATGACGTTCCACCCCAAAAAGAGACTAGGACTGCCGGGGTCGGTAACACTTTTTAAATTCAATTCAATTCAATTTCCACAGAGTTTGTTGATGCACAATAGTATAAATTATATTTTAACTGCTCTTTTTATTTTCAATTCAATTCTTTTTTTTATAAACAATTTTTTATAGATGTATTTTACTACAAGGTTAACATCTGTTTCTTATAACAGTTCAATTCAATTTCCACAGAGTTTGTTGATGCACAATAATAATAAAATTTTAAAAAATTCCACAGACGTACTTGGTGTTTGCATCGACGCGGCAGACATGAGCTCCGTCACAGGCAAGACCAATCAGAAGACGTACACAAAGCGTGACGTCACACTCGTGGACCAGAGTCTGGGCTCCGTCACCCTGACGCTCTGGGGGAAAGATGCCGAGACGTTTGACGCAAGCAACAAGCCTGTGCTCGCCGTCAAGTCCGCTGTGGTCAAGGAGTTCCAGGGTAAGTGTTGACGTATTCCTTCACGTTGGGTGGAAGAGATTGGTGGAATAACCCCGCCCTTTAGGTAGGACATTAACTTCATTCTCTTTTTTTTCTTGTATATTTGTTTAATCTTATTGTTTTTTTTATATTTCATTGTATTCTACTGTGTATATATTTTTGTTCTAGCCAATAAAGCTTTAAAAAATTAAAAAAAAAAAAAAAAAAAAAATACCCAGTACTCCACCCGTGTTAGGCTGTTAGCAACACAAACTGATTCCCTCGTCCTAGGCAAACAACAGGAACATTTGATTTGATTTGATTTTATTGATGATGACAATACATTGAAAATACATTTTTACAAAAGGTGCGTTAGATTAACTTAAATACTAAATAGATAACATATTAACTCACATAACATGTCCTAAACTACCCACACTAAGAAAATCAGTGATTTTCTTGTTTTGTGGGATAGTGCTATTTTTCTCACTTGATTTAACTTTAATTTCCCTCTCTCTCTCTCCTTCTTTACCAATACATTAACCAGCATATCTAGCTAGGCAATTTCAAAAGGGTTTAAAGAGGCTTGAATGAGATAAAGATGCCAATAGTCCCCACATGGTTGATCCCAAATCAAATCACTAAGATAAATACTGTGGGCCAGGGCGAGCGGGAATATTTTTGTTAACAATTCTCTAAAATGTTAAGGGAGACATAATACATTGAAACTATTATCTACTGACCCGGTTAGAGATCATCAAAACAATTTGGTATAGCTCACTCCACTACAACAACAAAAACAATAATAATTAATATTACAATACCATCTGATTACACAGTAGTTTACCCTAATTTTAATTGTTAACATTAACCGTTCACACCAATTTCATTTTATACATGTTATCCTTCTGATTTCCCAATAGCTATCCTTTGTAATTTAATAATAATGATAATATTGCCTTATTTATACTGCCCAATTAGGACTATTAAAGTCCCATTATTCCAGCAGTAAGCCCAACACATATTATTATGTGGTAAAAATCCCAAATGGGAGGAAAACTTGTCATGTCCCGGCTGGGTTTCGAACCCGCGACATTTGGAATCTCTGGGTTCACAGAGAGCCGCCTTTACCACTGAGCTACCGGGACAGTCTTTAATGTTTACTCTGATTTCCCAGGAGGTAAAACCCTGTCTCTCAGTATGAGCAGTGTCCTCTCTCAGAACCCTGACATTCCCGAGTGCCACAAGCTGCAGGGGTGGTTCTCCAGTCAGAGCAACACCAAGTTCGAACCCGTGTCCCAGAGAACAGGAGGCGGCGGTGGTGCTTCAGGTAAGTTTTACACAACCACAACCACCATCATTATCACAATAGATAGTGGTGCTTTAACACGTATGAGACGGGTCCTATTTCTATAGTTTGTACGCTGGGACGGCTTCAAATTAGGGTATGTGTTCTAAATATGAAAAAAAAAAAAAAAAAAAAAAAAAAAATGGGACGGGCGAGTACAAAAATATATTTATAATAGCATTATCTGTGCCCACCGGTGGGAAATCGAAAAAAAAAAAAAAAACGTGACCCACCGGTGGGCACGCCGTCTCATACGTGTTAAGAAAAAGAAAATCATCATTGTGAAAATATGCCATTTGTTGTGTAGCTCAAATACCAAATTTTATGTTTAAAATTTCAAATAGTCAGTATAAATGACCACATATTATGAGTGTAAATTACCTACGTTAAAACTGTTAACGTTATGGAAATCCCTGTCTCGGGCCGACAACCTCTAAATAAAGCAATCCTATTCTATTTTATACCTATGTGTATGTATTCTATGTTCTTTCAGCTGTTCTTTTCATATTGTATGAATTATTTGTGTTTTCTTGTACATTGACCCATCAATATACAGTTAGAATTGCTTGGACTTTATTTTTTTACACACCAATGTTTATATGTTTTTCCAGCCTAATTGAGCTCGAGGATTGTAACAATTATGAATCATTAATAGAAGGCTTCTACCAAATTACCCTCCTCTAGTTTAGCATAAAATAGAGGAAATGACATTTAAAAATATTTGTTTAGGGATTCATACCTACAGCAGTGGCGGCTCCTGACTTCAAGACTAGGTGAAGACAAATTATACCCATAAGTATTGAAAAAATAAAATTATTAATTTATCAGATCTTAGTTCTTATGGTCTCATAAACACAGCCCATTGTATGTGATGGCTGTTTCCCTGCAGAGCATGATTTTCTCTCATACCAGTTTTGCATCATTTAAGTTTTTATAGGTACTTTTTTTGGAGAACACTTGGTACTTAATAAATAAACAAGGCCAGCAGATCAATTTGTCAACACTTGAGCTGGTACACAGCCATTCATTTTTCATAAGCCATTCAGGCTTGAACTGTATGGCTGTGGGGCAGGCATTTGCTTTACTTTTTTAGTGGTGGTTATAGTAACTGGAGAAATTGGACATCCAGTAATCATAATATCTTTCTTATCCTCATTACTTCTTAATCTGAATGGGGTTACTTTTAATGTTTGAACCCCATGATTTTGTGGGAATCTCATTGTTTCTTTGAAATATTGTTATTAATTATTCATCTTAATAAAAAATATTAACTAAAAGTTGGTAAAAAGGAATTAAAATAAAAATATTAGGATTATACCTCAGTAGATAGGTAGGTACAACATTTTAAAGAGGGGTTAGAACTGGGAAGGAAAGAAAGTTAGTTGAAGACTAAAAATTACAATCCAAAACTGGAAGAAAATCCACCACCAGATTACAAAATAAATCTAAGAAAACATACTTACTACAAATATTAAATCAGCTTAAATTTGGGTTACCATTGATGTATGACTATTTATGAAAAACACAGATATTGCCTTATAATTTTAAGTACTTCACTGGAAGCTGTGTGCTTAGCTACCTGCAACCTGCATAATTATAATGTTATTTCTGACACTGAAAGAAGTACATAGCTACTTCATATTCAACTTATTATGAAAAGCACAGGTCAGATCAGGTAGGAATCATGTTTCTATCCTGTATCAAGTACTGGGAAATAACTTTATTAACTAGTTACACCAATTAAAAGTCACTTGATTACCGTTGAAAAGAGTAATAATCTAATAAAATTTAAAAAGTGTGCAAAAAGTTTTGTTTACATTCTAAAGATAAGAGATACAATGTTGCCAAGTTAATTTCATAGCTAAATTTCTACAAACTTCAAGAGCTATATTTTAAATTTAAAGAAATCCCTCAAATCATGTAAGACGTATTTATTTATTTTTAATACTACACAGCCTGAACAGAATTTTCTCTTGAGAATTTCATTTCAACACGTCTAATTTCATGATTTTTTTAAAAGTGGTTCCATAGCCAGGATCTTAAACAGGACCACCATTGTCCCTATTTAAAAACTTCTTGGAACAACTAGATACGAGATTATCATTAAATAATTATTTCCGAGATTTGACTTCAATCGAGATGTCCTTTATAAGACTATAGGTAGTTGACAAGATACATTAGTAGTTAAAATTTATTGGTATCGGCTATCGTTTAGTAACTATGTACATAGAACCCAAAAAATGAGAAATAATATCCAAAATTCCTGAAACAAAATCCCGCTTTCCTAACGCCTACGTTTTTTTTTTTTTTTTAATATTACAAGATTGTGCTAGATATGGGAAGCTAAATCATTGACTGGTTCCCTAGGTCTGGCATAATGCTACTGGCAACAATGTTAATATCAAAAACACATGACATCGCACATGGTATGTGGCTTCGTGACATTTCGTATGAAGTCGTGTAGATAATGTAAAATGAATACAACTGAAGACGGTCTTCACTAGCAGACTACATAGATATAGTTGTTGCCTAATATTTCATGATACCTACTTGGAAATACTCAACTCTGATTGGTTGATTCAAGGACAACTGAAGACAATTTCGAATTGTCTTCACATTTGGTGTTCTCCTTGGAAAGTAACATGAAATGTTAAGCAGCATTGATCTATTTTACACAAAGCTTACTCTTTTTTTTTTTTTCTTTCTTTGAGTTGGATCAATTGTGCTATGTTCAAGGGATTATGAGTAGTGTTTTCACTGTTCAAAACTAGGTGAAAATGTCTTCAGTGTCTTCACCCGACGAGCCGCCACTGACCTACAGTAAGTTAAATCAATAATTTGATGCGTTCTGGAAACGTGCAAAAATATATCAATAAAATATTGTTTTTCATCAGGCAATCTAATCCTCATCAGAGAAATCCAAGATCAGCAGCTGGGCATGGGAGACAAGGCAGACTACTGCAGTGTTCGCGGCACAGTGCAAGTGTTCCGTGGCAGCAATACCACGTACAAGGCATGTCCCTCTCAGGAGTGTAACAAGAAGGTGAGACGAAATTAAATAAATTCAATAAAGACCCAGATAATTTCAAATAATGTTTTTTTTTCCTTTGTGACTTGTTTTTATTTTTAATTTTAGACCATAAAGTTTGAATGAAGCAGCACCAATCGATATACGATTTTATCTGCCAGTCCACCTCGATATTTTTTATTTATTTTTTCATCTTGTGTATGAAATAATGCTATGTATAACTACGTGTCCTTATATCATGTCTACCCTAATATCAAGCAGGAGGACAGCTAGACCTTTCATTCAATAGTGAATATCTCACTTTTGTCAACGTCTTTCAACTGCGTGCTCATATCACGACAGTGGTTTTACCCTCCATTCGCTGGAAACTCAAAAACCATCTACTCAAATTAACCACACCCAGCGTGAGTGGGGCCGGGAATAGCCTGCATCACGAGGGAACGAATATGAATGGACACCCATCCTCGCTGGACGTTGCTCAACTTCAGTGACAGAACAAGAACTGGTGTATTCGACGTGCCATCGACGCTGACTTAATAATACCGCACTGGATGGGCTTCATTGGATCGCTTTTTCAGGCACCTTTTATGTTTATTGGTCACAGAGCGACAACCGAGCGGCAACTTTTCAAAGTGACAAAAATTCATTTATGAAATCATGTTATTCACAACCAATCTACAAAATATTAAGGAGCCTACCTAGTATTATTAAATAATATTACATAAATCATTTTCAAATTTCACCAAAGCGGCTGTCATGAGGCTCAAAAGTACTGTATCAAATTTCAACAGTTTTGGAGCATCGATTTGTTTTATTTCCAGCACTTTTTAATTTTCTCTCAACAGGTCATTGATCAGAATAACGGAATGTATCGCTGTGAGAAATGCAACAAAGAGTTCAACACATTCACCTATCGACTTATCTTACCCGTGAGTATCCTTGTACAGTCTCATTTTTTGAAGCTTGCACTGGGTTAAAGGGTCTGTCCCGATAGCCAGTGGTAATATTAGTCTGTCCCGATAGCTCAGTGGTAAAGGCGGCAATGTGTGAATCCAGAGATTCCAGAGGTCGCGGGTTCAAAACCCAGCCGGGACTAGACAAGTTATCCTCCCATTTGGGATTTTTACCACATAATAATACGTCTTGGGCTTACTACTGGAATAATGGGACTTAATAGTCTCAATCGGGCAGTATAAATAAGGCGATATTATTATTATTATTATATTTAAAAATATTATTTTGATCATTCAGGTGATGATTGGTGACTGGACAAACAGTGTATGGGTGACTCTGTTTCAAATCCTCCCATTTGGGATTTTTACCACATAATAATACGTCTTGGGCTTACTGCTGGAATAATTGGACTTGATAGTCCCAATCGGGCAGTATAAATAAGGCGATATTATTATATTTAAAAATATTATTTTGATCATTCAGGTGATGATTGGTGACTGGACAAACAGTGTATGGGTGACTCTGTTTCAAATCCTCCCATTTGGGATTTTTACCACATAATAATACGTCTTGGGCTTACTGCTGGAATAATTGGACTTGATAGTCCCAATCGGGCAGTATAAATAAGGCGATATTATTATATTTAAAAATATTATTTTGATCATTCAGGTGATGATTGGTGACTGGACAAACAGTGTATGGGTGACTCTGTTCCAAACGGAGGCAGAATCCATCCTAGGCGTCACAGCTCAAGATGTAGGGGAAAGCACTGAGGATCATCCCGCTCTGAAGAAATCTCTCTTTTCTCAGTATATCTTTCGTCTGCGAGCCAAGATGGAGCACTACAATGTAAGCTATGGGGCATTGTTTAATTAGCTATTATCTATAATTATGAATTTGTTTTTCATTGGTCCCTTGTGTTTTCTTTTGCCTATTATCTCTTAAACACCTAGGTCATGCGAGACGCTGTGATGTCTTCACTTAGTCATTACTATCTTGTTTCAGCACCGACCTCAGTAGCTTTATTGATAAGGCAGAAGACTTGTATTTTGGAGGTCGGTGGTTCATGTCCCAAGTCCAGCAAATATTTAGTAAAGCGAGTTTGAGTAGATGTGACATCATATAAATGATTAACACAAAGATAACTTTTACTATCTTGTTTCTCATTGGGGCCTATTAAAAAAAACTATTCTTGTTGGTATTTCAACATTAAATTTTCTTAATTTTTCTTCAAAAATTGACCTTTTCCTAAGTTTTGAAAGGAGATTTTTTTCAACCAATATTTTAAGACATCGGTCGCTCTATTCCTAATGTAAACGTTTTCCTCTTCTTCAAATTTGCAACCTATAAAGTTAATTTTCTTTGGCATTACTTCCAGGACGAGAACAGACTCAAGATATCTTGCGCTGGAATCAAACCTGTTGACCATTTGGATCTGAGTAAGAGATTCATCTCAGAGATCAAGGAACTAGCAGGTCTAGGCACCAACTGATGCCCGCGGACTTCTTATTCTAAGTTTGAATGATCTCTCTAGGGTGGATTATATTCGGATTTACTTGAGATGCACATCTAATCATGATTTAGATATGCCTCTAGGATTGTTGTTGTGTTTTCGAATGGTTGTATGTTTGAATAACGAGAGATGAAAAATAACGCTGTTGCCAGTTCTGATTTTTCTCTGTGTTGAGCAAATGGTCAGATTTTTTTATGCATGTACAAAATTACCTCCTAAAAAATGCTTCATAACCCACCCTCGTTGTTTCCAAATATCATTGTATCATGTCTTATACCCTTGTACAGATTTTGTAGGAATTAATGTTAACTTTAAGTACCAATACTAAATTTAAAGTGAGTTTTATTTTTCAGATATCATCTACACTATACATTCTTCAAGTTGTCTTGTGTTTTATTTATTGTTGTCAATTAACCTGCTATCATTCAGTTTAGGCCGATTTCATTCATAATCATACTCTTTAGTGGAAGGTAACCATCAGGCGAGGTTAATGCTCAAAGCATGTTCTACCACCTAACCCTCAGAGTCTAATATGTGGTCACAAACTCAAATTAATGAGGAAAAATTCATGTACTGGTTGGGATTCGAACCAACGTATCCCTACACTATCTGGATTCCCAGACTAGCGCGTTAACCACTTGACAACCAGTGCACTGTTATTATTTCTTTTCTTTTTTTCGTAACAGAATAGAGGTACATTCATTTTTTATGTCAGTTATTGTTCTAATAATATGCAAATATTTATTTCAATTTATTTTTGTCTGGTAGGTCTATTTCAAATCTAAAGTTGTTGTCTATAGTTTAATTTTAAAATATTACCTTTTCTACATATAACATCTTTGTGGGAAAGATCTTGGAAGAATATATTTTCTCTTGTCCATAGGCAAAAAAATAGGTGGTCACTTGTTTGTAACCTTCCTCTTGTGGATTTGTACAGTAGTTAAGGTTGAATACTTTATTTTTTGAGACTTATTCTTTTTTGTGTTGACATTGTTAAAAAAGTGGATCGGTGGTGTTAAAATTTATTTAGTGAACAATTACGTTTAGTGTTATTTACTATTACAGATAAAAATTGAAATAAACATGGTTGTTTTTGACAACGCCTCATATGTCATCTGTACACATTCATATCTTCTTCTTTTGCCAGTTAAAACTTTTTCAGTTGAGCTCAAATTAATTAGCAAACATAAATTGTTAATTTGGTTTTTTTTTTACGGAGAAAAAAAATGTTCTACATACAATAAAGAGTAAGTCGAATGCACCAGTTTCGTGTATTCGACTTGGTTTAGCTACTGAGGTCGGTTACCAAATTGGTGATCACTCAGTAGCTTGATCGATAAGGCGGCGAACTCGTAACCGGAGATCAGTGGTTCGCGTATCGAATTTAGGAAAAAAATTTAAAGCATTTTTGAGTAATCATGATTAACACAAATATGATAAAAAAAGAGTCGAATGCACTAGTTCCCCACTGAAAACTGAATAGTTTTTTGCCAGCGTCGATGGCATGTTGAATACACCGGTTCCCTTCAGAACACCGAAGTTAAGCGACATCTAGCGAGGTTAAGACTTGGATGGGTGACCCTTCAAATTCTAATTCTCGTGACGCTGGCTTTTCCCGGCCCCACTCAGGCTGGGTGAGGTCAATGTGAGTAGCAGGTTTGTGAGTTTGCTGCGAATGGAGGGTAAAACCCCCGTCGTGATATGACCATGGCAGTTGAAAGCGACGTTAAACCCCACTTAAAAAAAAAAACTGAATAGTTTTGATGAAGGAGCGCTGTAGCGCTCCGACCCGCCAAGTCAAAATAGTTCGCGGGTTATTTCATCTATTGCTTGCAATGTTCTGCGAGATGCACAGCCTCGTAAGGACAATGAGCAAAGATACCAGACAAGATCTAGTAGTTTAGTAGATTGTTCTAGAACTCTAGTGCTACCCGAGAACAATTCTTCGGTCGGCCCGGGCGAAGGCCAGTTCCCTCCCGTTGATGACGGAGCTGCACTGTCTTACATTGAAAATTAGATGATGAGAATGTTTTGTTCTTTTTTAAAAATAAAAAATATAACTAGAATGTATAATAAAAAAAATCCCTAAACTGAGAGGGTTACCGTTTGAGTTCGCTTCTGTATGACAAATTCAGTGGCACTCAGCAACTCTATCCAGCAGCAGTAGCATTGAATATAGCATTGGGGGCTCTCTCATACCTCCTCAGGAAAAATGAGAAGCTACTAGTTTATGAGTAGTGAACAATATGAGTAAGTATGCTGTGATAGTCATCATATCAAATAGAATCGTAAATTTATAACATATTTACTATGTATATCGTAGCGAGGTTATGATCATAGTTTCCTCGAGTATAATTTATAAAAAACGTTGGGAAGTATAAATTAAAATATTCCCGAGGAGCAAGGACTCTGCTTGTCTGTAAATAAATGTCATTAAAAAATAAAAATATTCCCCGTCTATTTTACTTCAATATTTACTTGATCTTTTAGATCAAGTAAATATTCTCGTCTAATAATTCAAGACTAGTATTCCATGATCCATTTTAAAGGCTCTGATCTTCAAAAATGTGGTTTGGATGAAAATGTAATATTTTTTAATACGCCGGGCACAGGGAAAATTAAACAAAAGGAGATTATCGGGTAGGATTAATAATATTGGTTCGAGAACTTTCTAGCAAAAAATTGGAATCAGATACTAATAAAATTAAAACAAGTGTAGCCCATCCCTGAGAATTCAAATTTCAATACTGAAACGAATAGTGTCTTTTTGGTCGGCATAGAAATATATCGAAGTAAATACGATACACCGTGGATCTTTTTTACTATAATTTATTTTATCGATAATAATACTTCATACTCAAATGAAATTCTGAAAAGTGAAAACGATAAAAATGAAAAGAAACATGAATTTTGATGCAAATATCAATTATTTTTTTACATTGTTTTTAACTGAGTGAAGTAAGTAGTTCAATATAGTATTTTGTGATTAAAAAAAATCAAAATTAAGAGCTACGGGATTTTTTTTCAATAACAAAAAATATACGTACATTAAAATTAAATCCTACTGAAACTAGGTACAAATAGTAATAAGAAAAACAAAATAAATAGTAATTAGAGACCGAGTAAATTTTTCTCACTCAGTTCGAGCACACAAATTTTGTGAAAGAATTTCAAACAAAATAATTCTCCTTGATTAAATAAATAAATGAATGATCGATTTACAAAATAATTACAAGTAGGTATTTACAAAAAATCGCTAACGATTCTAAATTTATAATTAATTTGTTTTGATCTAAGACTACTACAAAATAGACGCATACACTTTTAATGTAATGTGGAGTCTTATTTGTACCAATGTGTACAAACTCTTACGTTTACAATTATGTATAGGGTGCTATTATTCTATCAACATGATGTAACGATTTGTTTACATTTTAAATAAGCTAAAACTTGGTCTCTAAAAATGTCTAACAACGTTGCGTGTATCCGAGAATTTCGAATTTTGATATCCAAACTTTAACCAATGTTTTATTTATTTAAGGTTTCTGAGGTTTTTTTCAAGATCGTCAAATAACCGTTCCATTAGCTTCGTGTTTCCTAATTCACACGAGGAAGTATCGGCTGTGGAGGACCCTCATCAGACAGAGGCGAGCACACTTTATTCACGGGTTGTGCAACGTGGACAGAAAATTTAAGAAAAAGGAAAAAGGGACGAAATCGTCAGGAAAGAAACGAAGATTCTACAATATAAGATGAGATAATTTTGAGATCACATTTACAAATGGCGATCACCCGCGATCACATTAGATTCTAGATTTAGTTCAGAAAGTGATCAAAATCGCAGTGCCAATCATGATGAAAAATACACATTTTTAAACCAGTGTTTATAATGAATGGTACAGCGCCCACTCGACAGGCATGATTTGAACCGCACACAGATGAAATTATTTACATAATAATAATAATTCCGTGGCCGTGAGATAGATATTGATTGCTAAATCACGGTGGTGAGAGGATTATATGGACGCCCAGATCTAATGTCTAATTATTTACATGAGAGACTGGGAGTCGTCATCGTCCGAGTAGCGGTCCAGGTATCTGTAGGCAACACTGCGGGTGGTGCACTGGCGGGCGGGCCGCTGCGCTATGGGGGCCCCCTGCTCCTCGTAGCCCGCGTTGATCATCGTGGAGGCCTCGCGCGGCCTCTTGCCCTTGGGCTTGCGGGCCGGGGCCGCAGGTCGGGCCATGGGCTGCGGCTCCTCGTAGTGATGCTGCATCCTGGGGAGGAAATTAATGTGAACGTTATCATATTTGTGTTAATCACTTTCGTGATATCACAACTACTCAAACTCGCTTTACTAAAATCCACGCTGAAACCGGGACTTGAACCACCGACCTCCAGGTTACAAGTCAGCCGCCTTATCGATCATGCTACTGAGGTAGGAAATAATTGTGTTCTTTGGTATTATTATTCTATTATGTACAACTTTGGTTAGTAAGACAGAATTACAGGAGTTTTATATAAAAAAAAATCTAACAAAATATTTGTAATGAAATATAATATTATTAGAAACAAAATAAAATATTTTGTTAGAAAAAACTTATAATTACACACAACTCTTGCTAAAACAAATAGAAATCGAAATAATTTATATATCTCCCTTGCCTTTATCCCATATTAGCTTATGTTGCTTTTGGGGTCGGCATTGTTCAACCTCATGGTTGAGGTTGGTAGGGTGGAGCACGTTTTTTTTTTTTATGGCTGGATGCCCTTCCTAACGCCAACGATTCTATTTGATTTAACGTCCTGGATTAGGACGGGGGTTTTACCCTCCATTCGCTGGGAATCGTACCAGCTACCCACATTAACCTCACCCAGCCTGGGTAGGGCCGGAAATGCCAGCCTCACGTGTTTGGATGGAACAGAATTTTCTTCGAAAAGTCTGCCCCAGCCGGGAGTTGAACTCGGGAACTCTGGACTACGGGCAGTAGTCACAACCATTACGCCACGGAGGCTGGCTTTCGGCTTCAAATTATTTCGATTTCGGTCGAGAAATCGAAATAATTTGAAGATAAAAAACAAACACTTGACTTTTTTATCTTTAAATTATTTCGAAATGATCTGCCCATAATCCTGCCACTTGAAATTTACGAGTGGGCCCTCTAACATGCAAAGTATAGAGCGTTCATTCCGAACCCACGGCCTCGTTCCAAAGAGCTTTCTTACTCTCATAATCCCCCAAATCTCACAAACACTCGTGTGCTTAATACCAGTCCAGCGATGATCTTCTCAACTGCGTCTACTCTCAGTTGTGACACAGAGGTGAAGTTCCTCGCATTCAGGAGAACGTCTTGAGATCTCCTTATATTGCGCGAAGCTATCAAAGCTTGCGTTGGCAACCATGGCTGACCTGCTTACATCACTCGGCTGGGGTTATTTGAACAAAATTTAACAGTTGAAAGGGAGTTTTGGGGGGATTCTGAGAGTGAGAATGAGTTCTAGAAACACTCTCCACTCTCATAATCTCCCTTTCAACCAATCACAGTGAGTTCTGTTGCAGTTGAACGGAGATTCGGGGACTCCGAGAGTGGAGCTTGTTTCTGGAATGGGCTACTACACTACTACAGGTCACCTTGAGTTAAACGTCGACCTTGCTTTCAACTGTATGGTAATATCACGACGCGACGGAGGTTTTACCCTCCATTCGCTGGAAACTCACAGTTTAGCTAGGTACTCAAAATAGAGGGTTCGAATTTGAATGGTTACCCACCAAGTCCTAGCCTTGCTGGACATTGCTCAACTTCAGATATACGAGGACTGGTGTTAGGCAAATTTTCTTTCCTAAAAAATCCTTAATTTCGTCTTTGAAAAATCTCTTGCTTAGTACTAGAATTTCTTTGGATTACTTACGGGAAATCATTGTCATCGAGAGATAGATTGTCCATGTCCAAATCCTCATGTTCCTCTTCTGTGGAGAGAAGAAAAAATCGCAGATGAGTTTAGTCTATGGTACGAGCCTTTATTGATAGCATTAAAATTAAAATAAGAACACCTGTTCCGCCTGTGCTCTCTGACTCTGTCGAGAGTGTTGCCTATCTATTCCTAATTAAAAAAAAAAAATCCTAATTAATTCCTATATCTAATTAAAATAGGAATTTATGACATGATTTGAAAACGGGTAATCGACGCGAACGACCTATTTTAACACGGAATTAAAGCGCCTTGTTAGAAAAAGTAAAAAAAAAGAACATTTTTTGTAGGTTTAAAACCCTGCATGGCAAACAAATGTTTATAGTATGAATCGACATCAAAAATAGGTAATGTTAATCTATTGTTGACATTGGAATTGATGTAATTTGGTTAGTCTTTGACGTCGATGTGTAGTTCCTATGATTTTTTAAAGAACTTACTAAGGTAATTAGTAAGTTTTATGTCAAAAGTCTTTATTTAGTCTTTAAGGACTAAATAAAGGACTCGACGAAGTCCTTTATTTAGTCCTTGAAGACTAACTTCAAGGACCAATGACTTCTTTGATGAACTATTTTGTTAGATAATTATACAAAAAAAGCACTTTGTCGAGGAAAGAAAATCAGTGATACATTGAGAGGCACCCTGTAGCGCACTCACCTACGTCCTTCTTCTTCCTCGAGTAGTTCTTCTTACTTCCCATGGTGGGAACTTCCGAGTCACCGTGTAGCAGAGAATTCTTGTACAATTCCAGGGGTTGCCAGTCTTCATTCTTGAATCGAGAGTTGATCTTCTTGTTGAGGAAATTCAATCTAGAGGATGAGTGAGGAAGAGGATTTTTGTAATCGTCATTTATTTATTTATTTACACTTTATTAATAGGACATATTATATACAATACAAATATGTAATTACAAATTAAAATACAATAGAATAGAAAAAAATAAATAAATATTTACATAATATATGTCCTAACTAAAGGGCGGGGTTATTGCCTTAGGCAATCTCTTCCACCCAACTCTTCATTGTCATGATTATTAATATTGAGATAGATAATGAACTTTAGTCTCAAGTTAGGTTGCTAGGGGGTTTACCTCCCGTAAGTAGTTTACCTCCCTTAAGCCACAGTACACTTTACAATTAGGTATTTAACAAGGTCTTAAAATAAGAAGAGTTTGCCAAGGTATTGGTGGTGAGGATATCATTACCACTGATAATTAAAGTTGTAACAAGACTGTTTTAGACTTCAATTGTCTGTAAATTGTTTTGACCCTCTTTACAAATCATTAATCATTGATGTTGTATAGTAAAAGATTGTCCAGGAGGCAAAGAGAAGTATTTTTTATTTGTGTACCAACTTTACTCGATAATAAACTGATAAATAGATAGATGCCCAGATATATTATTTTTTTATGCAAAAAAAAGTTTTTTTTATATACAAAAAATAGAATAGAATATAACTTGTTTATACTGCCGAGGTAAGACTGAAAAGTCCTTTTACTCCAGCAGTCAAACAGGTCTCATGTATTTCATGTGTAAGTATTTCTAATTTCATTTATTAAAACCATGTTTACTCTTTAAAAAACTGAAAAAGGAAAACACACTACTTCCTACAGATACTCGGAAGTAATAATAATAATAATAATATCGCCTTATTTATACTGCCCGATTAAGACAATTAAAGTCCCATTATTCCAGCAGTAAGCCCAAGACATATTATTATGTGGTAAAAATCCCAATTGGGAAGATAACATGTCATTTCCCGGCTGGGTTTCGAACCCACGACCTCTGGAGTCTTTGGATTCACAGAGTGCCGCCTTTACCACTGAGCTACCGGGACAGACTGCTGAGCTAATAGCACTCACATGAGCCGCTTGTCCTGTCGGATCAGCTTGTTGGTGAACTCAGCCAGCACCTCCAGGAAGGCCAGGTAGGGGGGCACCTCGTCCTCCAGTAGCATCATCCTCCCGTCACGCGGGCTGCACGCGAACTCAATCCCGCGCCGGTGCAGCACGGTCACCGCCTCACGGTTCTTCATCGCGTCCAGACCGAACGACAGCGCGAACCGCTTGGCCAGCTCCTGAGGTATGATAGTATGATTTGCTGATAAAGTTTAATATATCTCTTCTCACTTTGAGATGTGTAATAAAGCCATACGATAAATAAATAAATTTAAAAAAAACAGTAGAGGAAAAATATTTTCAATGATGATTTCAAAGGAACTATAAAATAAATGTACATGGTAAAAATTACCACCTTTGAACACATATTATAAGCAAAGTAAATAAATTAAAATAAATATTTTAGACATAAACAAAAGAAAAATTGTATTTTTAAAGAAATAAATAAAAATTACATGTGTACCCAAATTGTCGAAATTAAACCATAATAATATTTTTGCATAATATAAAAAAAGAGTATATTAATATTTTAAGGAAATATGTATAGGTATGTACCTTCAAGCTGTTGAATTCGTTGCTATGTCTAAAGTTTGTCTCTGGCAGTTCTTTGTAGAGGAGCGTGAGACTGAGAACCATTGTGCAGGCACAGGTGACTTTGTTGATCTGAAAGAACAAAACGGTCAAATTAACGAGTTTCTTTTTTAAAATTAAAATATTTAATAGTTACAATATTGTGATATGCTGTAGTTAACTGACCTTAGTAGCTTGAATAAAAGGGCGGCAGACTTGTACCCTGGAGGTTGGTGGTTCGAGAATCAAGTTTGGTAAAAAATGATCAGTGTGAGTTTGAGTGATTGTCACCCTTTTCTATGACATCACGATAGTGATTAACGCAAATATTTTAACTTTTAATAACTAAAAACAAACATTATAAACATTTTATAGTAACGATTTTACTTATAGTCTAAACTGTAACGAAATTGCTGTGGGAGGATTTACATTCGGTTTAAACACTCTGAAATGCATTATTCAGAACCGTGGTTTTACTCTCCACTCGATGGGAAAAGTGAGGTAGTGTGAGGTTCTATAATCAGTATGCAACTAGGTCAGTGGTCTACCTAATTGACAGTAAACATAGTCTAACTAGCGGGCTATGAATAAATAGATTGTGTGAATGGCTCGTTACACCATTACACCAATTTTTATCGTAAAAATTTTTTATGGCCGGGTCAAGATGCGCCTACCAGGTCCCTGTTCATGTTAGTATACGTGAGCAGGAACCTGACAGCCGCATCTCGACCCGGTCATTAGTTAAGCAACGTCCAGCGAGGTAAATACTTCATGATGCTGGCTATTACTTTTCAGGATTTACAGGTTAATTTGGCCTATCTAGAGTTGTGAAGCCTCATCTCATGTTTATTAATATACGTGAGCAGGAACCTGACAACCGCATCTCAACTCGGCTATTAGTTAAGCAAAGTCCAGCGAGGTAAATACTTAGTGAGGTAAATACTTCATGATGCCAGCTATTACTTTTCAGGATTTACAGGTAACATATTTATTTGTAGATATATTTCATTTTGTTCACATTCTATTCAAGTAAAGTCACACAAAGTTTTTGACTTTGGCAATCCAGAGAGAACACTTGCTGCGTTACCTCTCTGGATTGCCAGAGACAATCTTTGTGTGAGAAAAAAATTTACAGGTTAATTTGGCCTATCTAGAGTTGTGAAGGCTCACCTCGCGCGCCTTGCCCACACTGGTCTTGATGATGTCCCCGTACGTGTTGTACGACTTGACGTAGTGCTTGAACACGCCGGCGGCGCAGGTGGTGGGAATCATCCCGTACACCACCAGCTTGCAGAACGAGGCCAGGAAGTTGCGGCGCTTGTGCAGCTCCTCTATCTTGGAGTGTTCGTCCAGGTCGTCTGTCGCCGGCCATGGAACAAGAGACAGTCGATCAGTTGTATAAGTATAAGTATATTTTATTTAGAGTGCAGTACAATACAGGTGTTGGCTTTACAAAAGTTAGCCAGCACCCAGTTACATAGTATACACTATAGAAGAAATAACAAGAATAAAAAAGTTTAAAAAAAAGAAAAGATAATGATGATAATCATATTAAGAAAATTGTCGTAACAAGAGAACCAGAGATTTCTTTTGAAGATAGTTTTCCAATACTCATAGTTTAATTTGAATTAATTTTTAGTCATAAGTGTTCTTAGTTTGAATTCTAGTCATGCTACATAAGACGTAGCACGGCATTTGAGAGAACCAGAGATTTCTTTTGAAGAGAATTTTGTAATACTTATAGTTTAATTTGAATTAATTTCTAGTCATAAGTGTTCTTAGTTTGAATTCTAGTCATGCTACATAAGACGTAGCACGGCATTTGAGAGAAGGAACATTAATTTATTTATGAAATTCAATACAACTTAATGAAATTTTATATTTTACCTTCATCTTCGTAGATGAACACGTAGCTCTGAATGAAAGAGTCTAATACATTGAGCAGATCTTCATCAGCTTCATAGACTAACTCAGATATGGAAGGGTTTGAGTTCGATGCCAGCTGATTGCAGAATAATACCAGGACGTCACAAATTGTCAGGTAAGCCTGTGGAAACAAGATGGAAGAACGTACACAAAGTGAACAAACAAATCTAATAACCAATGAAATTGATTAGCTCATAATATAGTAATATTGCATTATTTATACTGCCCGACTAGTACTAATGATTTCTATTATTCTAGCAGTAAATCCAAGACGTATTTTATGTGGTCAAAATCCCAAATGGGAGGATAACTTGTCATGTAAGTAGGAGGATAACTTGTCATGTAAGTAGGAGCATAACTTGTCATGTAAGTAGGAGGATAACTTGTCATGTAAGTAGGAGGATAACTTGTCATGTAAGTAGGAGGATAACTTGTCATGTACCTGCGTGACCGGGATAGAAGGCAACATTTGCAAATGCACACGTCTAATAAATTATCACTTATTACCCAACACAGAAGAAAAACTGACTTGGAAACAGTTATATCTCAACAAAAACTCAACGGACTATAAATTATTTATTTTCAATTTAAAAAGCAGCTAATTTTGAGGAACAGAAGTATTTGTACCTACAAAGGTAACGTTTTGTACTTATGTTCCGACTTATACATTGCAGACTATAGTAAAATTTAGTTTACTACTTAACAGAGGTCCTTCTTTTACTACTATTTTCCTTACACCTAGTGGGGTCGACATTTTTGTGTAACCTCTCATTAACAGGGATGAGTGTAATTGCTACTCATGAGGATGCAAGTAAGTAGGAGGCCACAAATAGGACTGTAAGCCTGGACCCTAGTACTTAAACCAGAATATAGACGACTTTCGGGACTCCGTTGAGATCGATTGCATTTAATAACAATTTAAACATGTAAGTAATCTAGTGCAATAGATATATTATTTTGTGTGGTACCGGGGCTACCCTAGCACCTAAGACTCCATTGTGTACGAGCAATAATCTAGCGTCAATGGCACGTTGAATACATCAGATCTCATTCAGTCACTGAAGTTGAGCAACATCCAGCAAGGCTAGCACTCAACTTAATTTGAGTAGCCGGTTTGTGAGTTTCCAGCGAATAAAAAGTAAAAGAAGGTAAAACACACGTCGTAATATGACCATGCACTTGAAAGCGACGTTAAACCCATTTTTTTTTTTTTTTTTGAGGCTTAGGAGAAAAATCTTTAAAAGACACCCGGAAACCATGGGGAGTGGGATTTCCATTCACTAAAAATCAGGCCTCTCTGGAGAAGATGATGCATCCGGAACCGTTTAATAACATTACTTCAGGTGCATTTCAAGGCTCACCATGGGACAACTTCATGGGGTCTGCACTCTCTCTTAAACCCAAATTAGAAAAAATAACTCGGCTCACCTCCTCCTTGTACTCCAGGCAGGTGTCCAGCCGCAGGATCTGCTCCAGCGCCTCCATGAACTTGTACAGTCTCGCCCTCACCTCCGCCACCTTATCCTCCACGGCGGCGCCTCCCCCGCCCACCGCCAGCTCTTCGCACGCGTGCAGACCCCACAGCAGCGAGCAGTAGCACGCCCGCACGCAGAACATCACCGCCTCCGCAGGGGGCAGCACGGGGGCCGCCTGGCTCTCCGCCGGGTCCTCCGTGGAGGCGATGACGTCACTCACCACCTTGAACGTCGTGTCCCAGATGTTCCATTGTCCTGCGGAACAGAGCGAATACCATCAGCGAATGAAAATTCGTAGTGTGTTAGTACAGTAGAAGTCCATTAGTCCGGCATCCAACAGTCCGGAATGCCCGATAGTCCGAAAAATGTAAAAAAATGGGTTTCTACAAAAGAGTGTCTTTAAATGAATAAAAACGCTCGAGAGCTGTTCGGAAGTTTTACGGGTAGTTCGGGATCATGCAGAAAGCACTCGGTATTGTTCGGAAACCGGCCGGCTAGTCTCAGCTGTCACAAAAAATACAAGTGCAGTACTTCAAAAACCTTGGTTTACCAGAAGATACTAAAGCTATCCTGCTTTTGGACAATTGCAAAGCCCACCCGCCAGGAGATGAGTTAGTTTCTGGAAATATTGTTGCTACTCTGCTCCCACCTAACGTAACATCTTTGATTTGTTTTACGGCAAAGCCTACACCAAGAGGAAGGGGTACCGCCCGATAGACCGGAATTTCCGGTAGTCCGGCAACAAGCTGGTCCCGAAAGTGCCGGATTATCGAACTTGTACTGTATGTGGTATTTTTGTGTTATAAGAGTGATTTCAGTAGCTTTGTGTTATTATGAGTGACACGGCGAAGGAAAAATCACCGGGACGGAATACAGGAACTCACGAAAACTTTATTCAGAGTACGGAATCAAACCAAAACCAAAGAACCAAACGGGATGGCTTAGGATGGGTCCTCTGTAAAAAAAAGTATGAAAAAAAAAAAAAATCGCTTCTTTATTATTTAAAAAAAAAGTATGAAAAAAAAAAAAAAAAAAATCGCTTCTTTTATTATTTAAAAACAATTATTATTTATATACCAGTGTTCACTAATTGATGCAATAAAATATAACGTTATCGTTCACGTTGACGCAAATCCCAAATCAACCCTTTCTGTTTCTCTTATCTATTTTCAGCCTTGTCTAAATTAAGTCGGTCCACGAGACCTTAAATCTTCGTAGGGAGTAGGTCAAAACTACCCCCGTTACATACCCAAATCATGGCACGCGTAGAAAGTGGCTATCTTCTTGAGCGCGCTGACCAGACTGAACGTCTCGTCATCGTCCGGCTTGACGCCCGCCTCCAGCGAGTTGGTCCAGTCGTCCAGCGCCTCCGTGTACTTGTCCACGATGGTCTTCTCTATGAGCGTGCGGCGGGACACGTCGCAGCGCGTGAATATCGAGGCGTTCTCCTCGCAGCAGAGGGTCTCCAGAGTCTTGGCGCAGGTCTCCAGCACCTCGCTGTCGTTGTGCTTGTCCACGATCTTCTGCAGCTTCTTCAGGAGCTCGTCCAGATCCTGAGGGAGAAATAAGATATTTTTTTTTCTTTCAAGTATGAAAATTGAAAATACATTCATACTAACATGAGAAGCTATTTGTAAAAGAATCTTCTGCAGCTTCTTCAGGAGCTCGTCCAGATCCTGAGGATATTTTTTTTTTTTCAAATAAGTTTAAGTTAGTTATCATATTTCTGTTAATCACTATCGTGATATCACAACTACTCAAACTCGCTTTATTAAATCTACACTGAAACCGGGACTTGAACCACCGACCTTCAGGTTACAAGTCCGCTGCCTTATAGATCAAGCTACTGAGTTTCAAGTATGAAAATTGAAAATACGAGGTTTGGCTATTAAGTTCGTAGATTCTTTCCATAAAACGATGTGTGTTTAACTTACCCAACTTTAGTAGTTATCCCCTTCAATGTACTCCCCTCCTCTATCCCTACAACGTTCCAGGCGAATTTTCCATTGATCGAAACAGTGGTGGAGGTCGTTTTGTGTGAGGCCTTTCAAGACTTTTGCCGGTTTTTTCTTAACGTCATTTACGCTGTCAAATCTGGTACCTTTCAGGGTAGATTTGATTTTTGGGAATAAGTAAAAGTCGCACGGGGCCAGGTCGGGTGATTAAAGAGGGTGTTCCAACACTGGGATGTTGTACTTGGATAAGAACGTCTTCACGGAGAAGGCACTGTGGACTGGCGCATGGCACAATTTTTGCGCAAACTTTTGTCATGTTGAAATTTTCGTGCAAAATTTGTCTCACACATTATCTATTAATTTTAAGTGTATCAGCCATTAGTCCTAGAGTTAATCTACGGTCAGAACAAATCATAACACCAATTTTTTCAATGTTTTCGTCAGTTTTTGAGGTTTGGGGGCGACCAGGACGTGGATCGTCCTCAACAGCTTCCTGACCACCTTGAAACCGTTTAAACCACTTATAAAGCGTTGATCTTTTCAAACATGACTCCTGGTACACTGTCTTTAACAAAGAAAAAGTTTTACCAGCAAGGTTTACGTAAAATTCAAGAATCACTCGTTACTCAACGTTTGTATCAATCTTAATTCCGGCAAAATTAAAAAAGGTGTCTTGCGCGTCGGGCTATCACAACAGAACTAATTACTGTACAGACATGTGACAGCTATCAATCGAAACACAAGACTTGAAGCTTTCTAAACATGTTCATCATATCGTCCTAGCATGGACAGCTTTTGCGTAGCGGCTCGCGTCTACGAACTTAATAGCCAAACCTCGTACATACATACTAACATGAGTAGCTGAATGCCAAAGGCATTAACAACTACTCAAACTCGCTTTATTAAATCTACGCTGAAACCAGGACTTGAACCACCGACCTCCAGGTTACAAGTCCACTGCCTTATCGATCAAGCTACTGAGTTTCAAGTATGAAAATTGAAAATACATACATACTAACATGAGTAGCTGAATGCCAAAGGCATATTCACCACCCTTGATCAAACTTTGTTTATCTTTCATTAATTATACCTTTTGAATTCACCTGTGTATAAAAAATTGTAAATAAAGATTGATCAAATTGTTGAATGGTAGCTATTTGTATTGATAACGACCAGTGGTGGCATTTCGAGAATGAATATGGCTATTGGAAAATGATGAAATTTGGAAACACCAACATCCCACAACAGTTGTGAGTGTCGTGACCAGGGACGGCCGGTGCTAAGGAGCTGCAGAACTCCAGCACCCCCAGACGAAAAGGAAAGAAAAGTTTTTTTTTCATGTCTCTCTAGCTTGTAGTGAATGAAAATCATTACGCATATTTCGAACAAAAATTCATAAAAATTATCATAATGATAAAAAAAAATCATGCTAAATAAAAACTAGGTACCTAATTAGATAAACCTTAGCCAAGCTTGATTGTAGAGAACATAAATATAAACTATTGACTAATAAAGCTTTCATATTGGTTTTAGGGGCGAGCCAACTTCACGGAGCTATATCTAACGCGCTTCTTACTTTTTGGCTTCTCCGTGCGGAACGCTGCCGCGCTCCGTAGAGCATTTCTCTTTTCTCTGCTCATGCCTTATTGAAAGAGAAGGCATGGAGCAACCAAACCAACCCGCACAGCGGTTTGGTCTCGGGGGAGACGAGAAGGAGGCAAATAATGTCCGCTGAAAAATTTCTAACTGACTGCAGAGCTAATAGAGTGATGTGACTGATGTGGTAAAAATTCGAATTATTTTTAGATTTCCGTTCAGAGGAGGAAGAGGGGAAGCCCTCCGGCTTCCCCTTCATCCATTGAACTATTACTTCTTGTTCCTTCCGGAATCCGGAACTAACAAATTAGTACCTACCGCGTAGTGAGTGCGTACCGCGTTGTCCTATACCCTTTCGTTCCACGAATTTATGTTAATAATTTCACGTGTTTTTGTTTTGAAAATTATTTAACTATCGATTACAATTTATTAAATGATTTAAAGTACAGTGTAACAAATAACAATTTATTAATCATTGACTTTAGCTAACAGTTTATTTTACCCAAAGTTTTATAAACATATAGGTCTATAATAATAACATTTATTTTACCCTTTTTGAATTCATTTTAAGATTAAATTTGTGCAATCAATTTAAGTTGGGTTTGAAACTTCTTATAAAGGATATTAAAATTAAATTAGCATTATCAATTCATTCTCTTTAAAGTTAAAAATGTATATTTTTACTTGAAAAAAGTATAGATTGTATTGTTTTTTTTATCACATAGGAATTAGGTAATTACATTTCAAAGCAAGTATGGAAAAACAAAATCTATTCAGTTGACATCTTATTAAGAATAAGTTTTCTTTGTTTTCACTAGACAAAAAAATGATCTCAAACATACATATTTGATTCTGACTTCAATGAAAAAGCCATTCACAAGTTTTGTTCGAAATCCAGCGAATGGATTCTTCTCCAAATAATCAGTAGAGTAAAGAGTAAGTCCTTTATAAATTCTTATTTTCTTTCTTTTGAACATTTTTTTTTCTCATGTATGTTGAAAAAAAACCTACAATGGTCGTGAAAAATAAACGTTATTCCAAAATTATCATCATATTTGCGTCAGCTAATCATTTTTATAAATTAAAACAAATTAATTTATTATGATACCTAACCACTCTAACAGAATTCTCGATAATCACCACACGTGAGACTTGAACTATTGGCCCCCTAGTTAGAATTCCCTCTCCCTGACATAACCACTTCACCACTAGGCCTTGCAGACATGTATTAAATGTTGCATAGTTTTTCTTTTCGTAAAATTTTGACAGCACCCCCAAACCAAATTCCCACCGGCCGCGCCTGGTCGTGACATAATAACACAATGAAACTCCACACTGTATCAGATTTTTGTTTGTTTATTGCAAGTGCTTCTCTGGAGATCCACTGAACTTTTCATGCAATAAAATTTAAATTATATCTTCATTTTTTGAACAATTAAAACAACCCAACATGGCTGAACGATTTCTACCTATGCCGAGGATAGTTATTGTATACTAGTTTTTTATTTAGACTTTAGGCTCAAGAAAAGAAGTGCCATTTGTAATTTGTAATTTATTTGCATTAATAATTGTACATAATAGGTAACATTAACATATATTTAATGCGACTACCCCACACTAATGGTATGCAGTCCTCTTGTTTTTTGGGGTAGTTTCATTTCTTAAAATAGTTTTTTTTTAAGTCTAACTCATAGTACGTGAACAATGTACAAAAAAAAAAAAAAAAAAATGTTTCTACACATTGAAATTACTTTTAACAATAGGAAAACTAAAAAATATAAATTTAAATAGTTTTCCTATTGTTAAAAGTAATTTTAATATGTAGAAACTTTTTTTTGTACATTGTTTACCTACTATGAGTTAGACTTTACAATACAACAAGAGTTTACTTTAGCACCTCATTATTGAGAGTAACGCCGCTTTGGTACTACTCACCCGCTCTCGCCGTGACGTGGTGTAGATATTCAAGTCAAAGTACTGCGGGAGGGACAGTAAATTGATGAGCTTATCCGGGTCTGCAATGTACTTGTCCAGCAGCTGGGGTAGTACTTTGATGAAATGCTCGGTCAGTCGTTGCTTGTCGTCCTGCACTTGTTTCAATTCTTTGGCAGAGGCGATCTGAAAGTACATAGTACAGTATGACACACATGTACCTTTCTTTAGCAATTCTTTCCTTCTTTTTTTTTAAACATCTTTTCACCAACTTATCTAACCATCAATACTATTCAAACCAACATTAGTAGCTAGCATACAGTGCACTATTATACATATTAAAATCTTTAGTCATTTATCAATCACCTAGTTGCTGAAAAGATGTTAATTTTATTCTGAACGCAACATAAAAATCTTATTAAATTTTTTTTTTTCCTTCTTTTCAAAAGTTTTCTTTGTAAATTTATTCTATAAGGTTAACGCATCTTTGTTTGTTTCGATATATTTTACCCATTAGTCAGTCCCGGTAGGTCAATGGTCAACGCGTCAGTATGGAAATGTTGCGGGTTCGAAACCCAGCCGGGACATGACAAGTTACCCTCCCATTTGCGATTTGGCCACATAGTAATACGTCTTGGGCATAATGCTGGAATAATGGGACTCTAGTTCTAGTGGAGCAGTAAAAATAAAACAATATTATTATTACTCTGTAAAGGTAGCAACTATTAACAACGGAGGTTCTCATGAATGAAAAAAGACGGTCATAAATTTGAAGTCAACCATTTAAATTTTTAGTTGACAGTTATATCTATTAAAAGTTCAAAATTCATCTCCGAACATCTTTCCATGAAATTTCATATTCCTTGGCATTCTAGTTAAGTCCTCATATAGTGTGGTTTGTACTAGCTGGCATTCTAGTTAAGTCCTCATATAGTATGGTTTGTACTAGCTAGCATTTTAGTTAAGTCCTCATATAGTGTGGTTTGTACTAGCTAGCATTCTAGTTAAGTCCTCAAATAGTGTGGTTTGTACTAGCTGGCATTCTACTTAAGTCCTCATATAGTGTGGTTTGTACTAGCTGGCATTCAAGTGAAGCCCTCATCTATTGTGTTGTTTGTACAAACTCGTTTGTTGGGGCCTTCTCTATTATGTGCTTTGTACTAGCTGGCATTCAAGTGAAGGCCTCATCTATAGTCTGGTTGGTACTCACTCGTCTGTTGGGGCCTCATCTATTGTGTGGTTGGTACTCACTCGTCTGTTAGGACCTCATCTATAGTGTGGTTGGTACTCACTCGTCTGTTGGGGCCTCATCTATAGTCTGGTTGGTACTCACTCGTCTGTTGGGGCCTCATCTATAGTGTGGTTTGCACAAACTCGTCTGTTGGGGCCTTTTCTATTATGTGCTTTGTACTAGCTGGCATTCAAGTGAAGGCCTCATCTAATATGTGGTTTGTACCAACTCGTCTGTTGGGGCCTCATCTATAGTGTGGTTGGTACTCACTCGTCTGTTGGGACCTCATCTATTGTGTGGTTGGTACTCACTCGTCTGTTGGGACCTCATCTATTGTGTGGTTGGTACTCACTCGTCTGTTGGGGCCTCATCTATACTGTGGTTGGTACTCCACTCGTCTGTTGGGGCCTCATCTATTGTGTGGTTGGTACTCACTCGTCTGTTGGGGCCTCATCTATAGTGTGGATGGTACTCACTCGTCTGTTGGGACCTCATCTATTGTGTGGTTGGTACTCACTCGTCTGTTGGGACCTCATCTATTGTGTGGTTCGTACTCACTCGTCTGTTGGGAACTCATCCCTTGTGTGGTTGGTACTAACTCGTCTGTTGGGACCTCATCCCTTGTGTGGTTGGTACTCACCCGTCTGTTGGGGCCTCATCTATTGTGTGGTTGGTACTCACTCGTCTGTTGGGGCCTCATCTATTGTGTGGTTGGTACTCACTCGTCTGTTGGGGCCTCATCTATAGTCTAGTTGGTACTCACTCTGGGACCTCATCTATTGTGTGGTTGGGGAATCATCTATACTGTGGTTGGTACTCACTCGTCTGTTGGGGCCTCATCTATTGTGTGGTTGGTACTCACTCGTCTGTTGGGGCCTCATCTATAGTGTGGTTGGTACTCACTCGTCTGTTGGGGCCTCATCTATTGTGTGGTTAGTACCAGGCGCGGCCGGTGCTAAGGAGCTGCGGAACTGCAGCACCTTAGCACCGGATACGGAAAAGAAAAAGAGAGGATTTTCTCAAGTCCTAGCTCGTACACAATAAAAATGATCACACATTTCTAGCATAAGAAATGCATAATTATTATGATGGGCATGGTAAACAAACACAAACTCTTTAGATACTCAAAAAACGACTCTATAAATCCCATTTAAGTCCGGATTATGAGGCAGCACCCCCAAAACTTTTTTCTACCGGCCGCGCCTGGTTGGTACTCACTCGTCTGTTGTGTGGTTGGTACTCACCCGTCTGTTGTGTGGTTGGTACTCACTCATCTATAGTGTGGTTGGTACTCACCCGTCTGTTGGGGCCTCTGCCCACGGGCGCATCTCCAGTGGCAGCCTGGCGGACACAGCACACCATGAGCTCTATCAGACTGGTCTCCTGCCGGTCGTCCAGCGGCTCCTCGCTGTACTTGGGGTTGGGCTCCTCCAGCAGTAGGTCCGTCATGCACTCCCAGTCCTTCATCATCTCGTTGCTTTCGATGAGAGAATCCACGAGGTACGCCCCATGCTCGTGAAGCTGACAAAGGTCATATCAAGGGGAACAAACCTCAATTACACAAATAATAAACAAAACTTAAATAATTTTTTTTAGGAGGTTCTTAGTTTTGTCTACTTTAAATAATACGCAAAATTATTTTTTTTAGTATTCTTTAAAACCTTGAGTTTCCACAAACGTATTTAAAAAAAAAATTATAATGTATGTATGTATGCATGCATTTATTTGTGATGAAGGCCTCTTCACAATTTTTGTGGGTAGCGCAGTATTACTAAGAGCCTCCTTCACATTTCGAATTGTTCCATTATATTCATTTCTTTTTACTCTGGTAATGCCGCCACTGGTCGTTACTCATACAACTACTCATTTTTCCTCACGAGGTATGAGTGGACCTCGAACATCCAAGTACAGAGCAGAAAATTCCTGCTCCGCAGGGATTCGAACCCAGGTCACCATGCGTGCAATGCCTAGCGCGCTAACTCACTCTGCCATGGTGTGATATCTCAGTAATTTTTGTTGTTGTTGCAAAGAGCTGGTAAATCATAAGAGCGAAATATATAAAACAGGATTAAGTTTCAGATATCATATAATAAAGGCACAAAAACAATTGGTGTATTAAAGGAACTTATTTCGGGCAGTAAATTAGGTTGAAATAGAATTTTATTATTCTTGGTTTAGGTATATTTTTGATCTAATAGATCTAATCACAATAGATCTAATATAGGTCGGTGTGAGAATTGGGGCTCTCCTTGTGGGACCCCAACCAGTTTTAATATTAAAAAAGTAATATTAAAATAGTGCAACATTAGTTTGGTTTTTTTTTTTTTTTTTTTTTTTTTTTTAGATAGAACAAACATTTATTTATTTATTTTTTCAACAATAATTAAAACATCTTTGAAAAGGGTTTGCTCTGGTTTCATTTTTTTTAAACTTCATGGTAAGGCACGCCTGCCCCATCTTCCATGTTAAAACTTTTCGCCTTGGTAATTTTTCTATTATAAAATAAATATCCTAAAGGTCTCACCTCGGATTCAATGAAGAACTGGACCAGGTCCCGAATCAGGGGCGTGTTCTTGAGGCGGCGCTTGCCCCCCTTGGTGTGGATCCCGGTGAACTCGTCGTCGGGGACAAAGAGTCTCTCGTTGAGGAACTCCCCTGCCGCCTGAGCCACGGCCCGGTGGGAGGAGTACACCAGCTCATACACATGCTCGCAGTCCTTGTCGGTGAGGATGTCGCGGTGGTGCCTGGGGAATAATAATAAAAATATCGCCTTATTTATACTGCCCGATTAAGACTACTAAAGTCCCATTATTCCAGCAGTAAGCCCAAGACATATTATTATGTGGTAAAAATCCCAAATGGAAGGATAACTTGTCATGTCCCGGTTGGGTTTCGAACCCACGACCTCTGGAAACTGGATTCACAGAGTGCCGCCTTACCACTGAGCTACCGGGAATAAGCAAGGAGAACTCGTAATGCCTCAAAACCATAAATTCCTTCCTTGTATTTTTTTATTTATAAACATTTGAATCAAGCTTTATTTACATCTTTTATATACAATGAACATGGTAACAAGTTAGAAATAAATATAAACAAAGCCTGATCAAGGGTGGTGATAATGCCTTCGGTATTCTCTTCCTTGTAGGGGTCGAACTCTGATTTTATGAACAAAAAAAAAGTAAAGGATTCTTTTCTTGTTGTACAATTTATCTCTAGTAATGCAAGTTCTTATTCTCTCTAGTAATGGTATCAGAATCCTTGTCTTATAGGGGTCGAACTCTGATTTTATGAACAAAAAAAAAACTAAAGGATTCTTTTCTTGTTGTACAATTTATCTCTATTAAAAAAAAGCGTCGATGACACGTTGAATACATCGGTTCTCGACCAGCAAGATTAGGACTTGGGTGGGTGGCCATTCAAATTTAAACCTTCGTGTTGCTGGCTACTCCCGGCCCAACCCAGGTTGGGTGAGGTAAATGTGAGTATTTGGTTTCGAAGTTTACAGCGAATGGAGGGTAGAACCCCTGTCTCGCATGACCTAGTTCATTGAAATAAAAGAAACATCAAGAGGGGGGGAAGAAAAAAAAAAAAATAGGGCGAGTTATATTTTCATAAAGAAAATTGATACCTGTTACTGTTTGGGGTGTAGTATTGGTAACAGACAACTCCTAATAGGTAGAATAGAATAGAATAGAAATTACCTTGTTTATACTGCCGAGGTGAGACTAAAAAGTCCCTTTATTCCAGCAGCAGGTAGATAGCCACATGGGCACATCTGGCACTTTATATTTAAGAATTAAAAGCCTATGCGTGTCACAATTGTCACATATACTTACTTGAGAATGCTGATCACAAGTCTCACAGCATGCACGGCCACGTCATATTCCTTGTCCAGAGTCATCGCCACGATACGATCCTTGAATTTACTTGTGAACAGCTCTAGCTTTCCTTTCAGCTCCTCGGAGGCATACAGGGGTTGCAGTGCCTGGAAAATTCAAGAAATTGAAGAAGGAAATGTGAACAGCCATAAATAGAGCAAGATGGACGTAGAAGGTATTCTACATATTATATACACTTGAAACAGCTGTTCAATAGAAGTAAAGTAATCAACGCATTAATTCTGGATGCAGTCGCCAATAATTTGTGGCTACCTTAATGTATGCTTCATCATTTGAAAATTATATTTTTTAGGGGAAGTGGACAGAATGTGGGTGCTAATAGTTGAAATAGTATTGGAGGGAAGAAAAAACCAAGTGTCGAATTATAAGACAGGATTATATTATTTAATCCAAGTAGACACTGTACCTTAACTCGGGCCACATTGAGCTGTGATTGGTTGAAACTCTGACTTGAGGAGGTGTCGGGCCTAGCTTATCTTTAATTCTGTTTCATAGGGTGCTCCTAACGCCAGCCTCCGTGGCGTAACGGTTGTGACTACTGCCCGTAGTCCAGAGATCCTGAGTTCGATCCCCGGTCGGAGCAGACTTTTCGCACTGAAAATTCTGTTCCCTCCGAACACGTGAGGCTCGCAATTCCGGCCCTAACCAGGCTGGGTGAGGTTAATGTGGGTAGCTGGTACGATTCCCAGCGAATGGAGGGTAAAACCCCCGTCCTAATCCATGACGTTAAATTAAGTAGAATCGTTGGCGTTAGGAAGGGCATCCAGCTGTAAAAATGTGCCAAAACCAACCAACCTCAACCATGAAGTTGAACAACGTCGACCCTGCTTAAGCGGGATAAGACAGAGTAAAAGAAGAAGAAGGGTGGCCCTAAAAGTACTGTTATGGAATAATAAACAATGATGTGTCTCACCTGTAAGCACTTGAGCCGCACCTCCCCCACCTTGTCATGCAGAGTCCACCCGATGTACTTGAGGTAGGAATCGTCCAGGAAGTTGGCGTGGAACTTCTTCATCCAGACACCAATCTCCGCCATGCAGATGGCGCGGATCTCGGGCAGAGTGTCTCTGATCAGAGAGGAGGAGGAGACATTAATATCTGGGCGACTGACTATAATAATAATAATAATAATAATTCCGTGTCCGTGAGATAGGTATTGATACCTAAATCACGGTGGTGAGAGGATTATATGGACGCCCAGATCCAATGTCTAGGCATAATTCTCATTTACCTGTGATTCTTGACTGTGAGAGTAAAGGGACTGTTTAGTCTCACGTTTGCAGGATAAATAGAGTATTGTATTGTACCTTAACATTTGAAATGGTGTAAAGCATTACGTAGGAAAACCCACAAACCCTGTTTTCCTTGGCTGTTCAGAACTTATGAGTTCGTTGGAACATATTACCGCAGGCAAGAACCCGGTATCTTTTCTTTCATTGTAACGTTTCTTTAAATTAATTCAATTTCGTTGATTTTTTCTTTTCTATTTTTCCTTCAATTAATTTTCTTGTTCCTCTTTTTTTTGCAAATATTTATTGTATGTCCTATTACAAATAAATTATTGCTAATAATAACAATAATATATGCCACTAGTGAAAGGTAACCCCCGAGCGAATTTAATGCCTAAGGCATTCTCTACCCTAACCCCAATTTTATGAATGTGGTATAATATCAAATTCATGAGAACAAAATTCCACACCTCAATTCGGTTGGAATTTGAATCCGCGTCCTCCTGCTTACGAGCTGAACATCTTAATCATCGTGCGACCAAGGCATATGTTTGTTGAAAAATAAATAAATAATAATAATATCACCTCCGCCTTTGTTATTCTGACTAAAGAGTCTTATTATTTCAGCAGTAAACCCAAGACGTATTATGTGGTCAAAATCACAAATGTGCGGATAACTTGTCATGACTCGGCTTTGTTTCAAACCTACGACCTTTGAATTACCAGTGGACTATTATTAGCTATAAGGACTATTATTATTATCTGACCTGGTTGCGGGGTTTTCAGTGAAACCCTTACAATTAACACTGCGACCTGATTAGATCTATTGTGACCAGTTGATTCTATTTGGTTTTAACGTCCTGACTGAGATAGATAGTCAGGACGGGGGTTTTACCCTCCATTCGCTGGGAATCGTACCAGCTACCCACATTAACCTCACCCAGCCTGGGTAGGGCCGGAAATGCCAGCCTCACGTGTTTGGATTGAACAGAATTTTGTCGAACTCGGGAACTCTGGACTACGGGCAGTAGTCACAACCATTGCGCCACGGAGGCTCTATAGGAATTAACAAATGATAGAATCATTTGTTAATTCCTACAGCCTGGGTAGGGCCGGAAATGCCAGCCTCACGTGTTTGGATTGAACAGAATTTTGTCGAACTCGGGAACTCTGGACTACGGGCAGTAGTCACAACCATTGCGCCACGGAGGCTCTATAGGAATTAACAAATGATAGAATCATTTGTTAATTCCTACAGCCTGGGTAGGGCCGGAAATGCCAGCCTCACGTGTTTGGATTGAACAGAATTTTGTCGAACTCGGGAACTCTGGACTACGGGCAGTAGTCACAACCATTGCGCCACGGAGGCTCTATAGGAATTAACAAATGATAGAATCTCCGACAAGTGACTCACCGGTAGCGACTCTCCAACAAGTGACTCACCGGTAGCGACTCTCCGACCAGTGACTCACCGGTAGCGACTCTCCAACAAGTGACTCACCGGTAGCGACTCTCCGACAAGTGACTCACCGGTAGCGATGCACGAACACGGACTTGAACATGTAGGTGAGCATGTTCTTGATCTCGTCCATGTTCTCCTCGAGCTCCTGCCGCTTCGTCATCAGAGTCTCCAGCCTGTCTGAGGCGCGCTTGTCCCGAGTCTTCTGCCGCTCTGACTCATACTGCCGCTGCGTGTTGTCCAGGTTCACACTCACCACCAGCGCCACGTCCACCAGGGCGGTCATCAGCTTCATCGCTGAGGAGCAGCATTATTATTATTATAGACTGGTTGGAGTTCCACAAGAGAAGCACCAATTATCACACCGACCTCTATTTAGATCTATTGTGACCAGTTGATTCTATTTGGATTAACGTCCTGATATGAAGTAATCAGGACGGGGGTTTTACCCTCCATTCGCTGGGAATCGTACCAGCTACCCACATTAACCTCATCCAGCCTGGGTAGGGCCGGAAATGCCAGCCCTACGTGTTTGGAGGGAACAGAATTTTCTTCGAAAAGTCTGCCCCAACCGGGAGTCGAACTTGGGATCTCTGGAGCTCTGGACTACGGGCAGTAGTCTCAACCATTACGCCACGGAGGCTGGCCTAGGAGGAGCAGCATGGTAACTGTCGTTAATGATTGAATAGTGGATGTGGTCACGGCGCTGGACTTGTGATGTTAACAATCTAATAAATCTAGAGCATGGACCCGTGATCCCAACCGGTTGGATTTTCTCCTCATTTATTTGAGTGTGTAACCATGTATTTGAAGAGAATGCCGAAGGCATTATCACCACCCTTGATCAGGCTTTGTTTATATTTATTTCTAACTTGTTACCATGTTCATTGTATATAAAAGATGTAAATAAAGCCTGATCCAAATGTTTATGAAATGTAGTTAAAATGTTTTTTTTTGGTAAAAAGCATGATTATAATTACAAAAATAAATATTATTACCTTTAACCTAGAAGTTGTTTGTTGTTTTAACCAGCATGGCTATGGCTGGGGACGAATGATGGTCTCCAGCCAACTTTAGTTGACTCATTTTGAACCACATAATCTCATGTGCGATCAATCATGGTGAAAACTTTGGCTTTTTCTTTACAAGCCATTACACCCTAAGGAAAATTACAAGCTAGCCTGGTTTGTTAGTTGGCTAGTCTATTACCTATATATAGTATGCAAATGGACAGCCCTACCTAGGCTGGGTGAGGTTAATGTGGGTAGGTGGTACGATTCTCAGCGAATGGAGGGTAAAACCCCCGTCCTAATCCACGACGTTAAAAATCAAATAAAATCGTTGGCGTTAGGAAGGGCATCCAGCCGTAAAAAATGTGCCAAAACCAACCAACCAACCTCAACCATGAGGTTGAGCAACGTCGACCCTGCTTGAGCGGGATAAGACAGAATAAAAGAAGTCAAATGGAATATATCTATTACGTGATCAAATTCACATAGAAATGAGGAAAAATTATCTATTGGTTTAGATCTGCATTCACAATATCCTCGACCGAACCGAATTAACAGTGTAGGGCATTGACCACTTGTCTACTGAAAACCCACTTTCTAACTGCTAGCCCAGCTCACCTGCTAGTGTTGCAGTGTGCCTGAATGCTCTCACTTGAGAATCACTGAGACCAGTGAGTAGAGAGATGACATTGTCCATCAGGTATTGATCGTATATGATGGAGTACTGACACTGCTTCACCAGATGGGCCACGAAATCGCAGAAATTCGAACGGAACTTCTTCCACTGCTGGCCTGCCATGATAAGTGGATACTCGCCACTTTCCTGGAAAAAAATAGATAGTTTATTGTGTGATGTTTAGGTTTCTTAATTTTAATATCATCAAATCGCAAAACAAATGTTCAAGCAGGTATATAATTATTTAGAACCAGATGCTTAATAGTCAATCCTGAAAAATTGAAAACACTGGTATTCAATCCTATGCAAAAATGAAGCATAAAATTGTTCTACTTACATGAAATACAAAAAAAAGGTGTAACTTTTAAAGTGTTTTCAAAATACAAGGAACACAATTGTCACTGTCGATGGGAAAATTGTCACCTAACCAGACAGTGACATTTTCCCACTGCATCTCGGAAAAAAATTCACGGATCCATGAATAAGGACGAGTGGTCTCATCCTCACCTCATCAAACTCCTCTGTCATCTTCCTGATGATGGCGGCGTGCTCCATGTTGTTTGCCATGTTGGAAGTTATCTTCCCCCGGCACCCAGACCCGTTGATGAAGAACTGCATGAGAGAGAGAAGGGCATCTTCCTTGTTTGACTTGTACTGCTCAATCCACTCGTCAACCAGCATCTGAGGAAATAGTTAAAATTTGTCATATTTTGTCTATCCCGGTAGCTCACTGGTAAAGGCGGCACTCTGTGAATCCACAAGTTCCAGAGGTCGTGGGTTCGAAACCCAGCCGGGACATGACAAGTTATCCTCCCATTTGGGATTTTTACCACATAATAATATGTCTTGGGCTTACTGCTGGAATAATGGGACTTTAATAATCCTTATCGGGCAGTATAAATAAGGCGATATTAGTATTATTATTATATTTTTGTTGATCACGATCGTGATATCACATCTGCTCAAACTTGCTTTACTAAATTTATGCTAAACTTGGTACTTGAATCACCGACTTTCGAATGACAAGTCCGTCGCCCTATCGATCAAGCCACAGAGTATAATGAGAAAATAATAATGCCATCAGCACTATCCTTTATTTGAGAATTAGAAAAGAAAAATGAAATGTTTCATGATTGCAATCTTACAACTCATGTATTTGTTGAGACTAAAGAAACAGACACTCAAGATATTATGTGAAAAATAAACGAGCTACTGATTTATGTGAAATCAGCGTTCACATTAACTCTTTCCATTTAGATGCTGGGTCAACACGAGCGCACTGGAATGTATCCCTTACGAACAACAGTAACATAAATTTGAATACAAATTTTTGTTGTCTCGGGGGTTCGAACGCGGGACCTTGCTCATGGCAAGCGAGTATCTTACCACTGAGCTATTTGTGCTTTCATTTGATTGGATTTGTTAAAGTATGAAGCGAAAAAAAAAAAAAAAAAAAAAAAAAAAAACTAGGGGATCTCCCCAATTATAAGGAACTGATAACATAATTTTTTTTAACAAAACAAACATATAACACAGAAATTAGAAACACTGTATGAAAACATATTATAGGTATAATACCAAATACCAATACCCCCCTCATAGGGGGAGGCCCATGCTCCATAGGGGTGACAGAGGGCTATATATTATTATTATGAAGCGCAACTTACACCAAGAGCTGTTCTGCCAGTGCGGATAGCGTTGTAAAGAGAGTCATCATCAGTGTTGATGGTTTCATTGGGAGGTCGCCGCGTCACAGCACCCCTGCCTCGCTTGGGTCTATCATCAGCGGGGGCAGGGGGGGGCATACGCTTGTTGATAATAGGGGCTTCCTGAGGGGGTGATGCGCCACGGGGGTTCAATGCATCTAGAAAGGATAAGTTTGGTAGTAAATGAAATATCTATACTTATAAAAGAGAATTCCACTGACTGACTCACTGATTCATCACTGTTTCTCCGAATTGGTAAGTTCTAGGAAGCTGAAATTTGGTAGGTAGCTTTGTCTTATAGTCTAGATGTGCAATGAGACGGGATTTTTCGAAATTCCCACTACAACACCTGCCATTGGCGAAAAAGGATTTTTTGCTTTCACGGCAATGCCTCGGCCCGCAAAATACAAATAGTATTTTGAATCACCTAAGACACATGAAATACCATGTTCAATGTTCCAACTTCCAAGTAAAATTTAAAAGGTAAAAAGTTATAATGAAATTATTATTATTAAATGAGAATTCAGCCTTGTATTTTAAAAAGGGAACAATATTGCTTAGCACAGTTTATTCATTTGAATCAGTTGTAGAAAGAAAGCTCAATGAATTCAATGAAAACAGAAAACATTTTTCAATATGCTTGGTAGGAATTGTAGTTATTTAAACACCAAAATACATTAACTGGTGGTACAAATTCTTACTCCTGTGTCCAATATAAATCTACCCACCTAATATACAACTGATTCATATTACTCACTCTTGAATATAGTATGTATTGGTGAGCATGTGGTTAGAGTATTGGAAATCCAAGTAGTTAGGGTTCTTTTTGGTTTGAATACAATTCAATGCATGGATTTTTTCTCATTATCTAAATATTGGTACCAAAGAGTGATGAATTAATGATATTTTCTCTTCAGATTGCATAACAAGGCCTATTTATTATTAACAAGTATGAGACGGGTCCTATTTTCTATAGTTTGTTTTGTACGCTGGGACGGCTTCAAATTAGGGTATGTGTTCTAAATATGAAAAAAAAAAAAAAAAAAAAAAAAAAAAAAATTGGGACGGGCGAGTACAAAAATATATAATAGCATTATCTGTGCCCACCGGTGGGTCACGTTACAAGGGAAATTGAAAAAAAAACGTGACCCACCGGTGGGCACGCCGTCTCATACGTGTTAACAAACACTTACTCCTGAGTCGAGCGCGTGTGATACGCCCACCTCGCCCTGGGGCGTCATGGGCTCATCATAGCTGAGGGGCGCGGGCTCCACCTCCTGCTGGGGCTCATCCTGCTCCATCACACTCCCCTGGTCATATTGAATCTGGTGGGCGGGGGAGGGCGAGGGGGCGTACATTTGACTTGACACGTCAGGGGCGTACTGATGTTGAGACACGACGTTGTCAAAGTGTTCATTCGTGTACATTTCATTCCTGTGAGGGTATAACGGGTGAAGTCTTCAGATGTTATCATGTTCATGGCTAAAATTTTCCTTGTAGTTAGAATGGTGCGGAAGAGAATGCCGTTGGCATTAGCACCGCCCTTGATCAAGTTTTGTTTTCTTAATTTTTAATATCTATGTATGTATATATTCTATGTCATTATTTTGTAAATAAAACTTGATCCAACTTGTTTAATAATAATAATAATGATCTTAATTAGTACCATTGTTTAAGATAAATTAAAGTGTACGTAGCATTTTAATAATATGAAATACCTATGTATTTTGTGTATTCTAAGTGTCAGCTTAGGACAAGGAATTACAATCCATTACAACCAAAATAAAATAAAAACTCATTATTAATTTAAAAGATCTTTCAATAAAATCAATGAATGATTATTGATAAAGACTTTATATTACTGTTATTCATCAGTTTGTAATGAAGAGATTAAATCTGAGGACATCAGAAGCAACTATTTTTTCAAGCATTGGGCAAACTCTTGAGTCAATTTCCTGGAAGAGAGAATCAAGAAAGAGCACTGGCTTCAAAAACAGCCCTAAATTTCAATTAGGTATCAGTTTGATGTGGGTCCAAAATTCCAGAACCAGTCACTCAATTATTTTTCAAAAACCCATTATTAACTGTGAACTCTAATCAAAATATTTAGGAACTATTAATTTATTTATTGATGTTTTTATTCACCTTGAAAAAAAGAGATTTGACTCTTTAACTAGGTAAATTTTATCCTACAGAAATTTATTGATAGGGTGAAAGCTAAAATATAATTCACACCATAAGAAATTTATTCATAGAAAAATCAAATTAATAAATTGAGGTAAACAAAACAAACATATTGAAATATGACGACAAAGCAAGAATTATTCAAACCAAATAAATCCTTTTCAAATCACACAGTAGAAGCTATAAACAAGGAAACTGATGATGAAAAACTTTGTGAACTTGTGCAAAAATTTCACACAGGACTATCAGAGACAATGGAGAGAATTCAAAAACCAACACACAAAGAAATTGGACACAAGGAAATGCAATATTTTTGGGTACAACCAAATAATGTAAGTATAACAAATGATGATGAAGATTTAAAGATAATCAAACATTATGTGTTCAGATTTGATTACTCAGAAGGAAAAGAAATACTTAAAATAGACCCTGATTACAGACATGTGATAGATAATTGCATTAACAAGTTGGAGAGAAAGAAACAATACAGAGTTATAAGAGCATTAAATTATATACTCAATATGGATGCATCTTTAAGCATTTATCAAAGGAATCAGATGCGAAAAACAATAAGAGAAAATCCGTACCTCATCATAGATTTACTATCAACAAGACTTCAGGCCTTAGTTCATATTCCAGGGAATAATGTTCTGAAAGAAATATTGGCACTTTTAAATTTGGCACTGGAAATTATTCAAATGCCTGATGGAAGAAACTGGACATGGTTGTTCCAAATTATCATGGTTGATGTTTTGAGTTTGTGTCATTCATTCCAGAAAACAAATAAAACTGAGTATACAAAACTATTGGTATGGTTGAACTTGATGTTTTTTGGTTATTTCTTATCATGGCACGGACAAGAATTAGAAATGATGTTGAAAATAGCTCATGTGACTGAAAACTTATCAATCAAGCATAAAAATTGGACCATACCAAGCCAATATGTTGAGCCACTGACACCATCTCAGGAATCAAAGCCATTGAAGATCATAGAGGTCTTTGGGATTTTCTGTTATAAATTAGTAATGAAAATTAACAGGTGGGTGGTGAGTCAAAAGAGTGATATCATATTTGAAGACACATTATTAAGCACTTACAGAGAGGCTATCACAAAACTGAAGGAAGATAAACCAGAAGTTACTGTGTCAATTCTTTATCAACTTATATCTCTTTGTCACAAATATGAATGGAACTCCTTTCTTTGTATAATATATACAAATTTGGCCTATTGCTTTTTTCTGTTAAGACAAACTTGGATATCTATCTTCTACTTGGAGTTAGTGTGCCACAGTGCTAAGAAACAGAGCAGCATTATTTTAGAAATACTTGCTCATAAACAATTGGCAATGATAGCAGGCTGTCAGTTGGAATATAAAACAAGTATATTTCATTTCAGTAAAGCACTTGAAATAAGTACTTTTAGTAAATATTTTGAGGAGGAACTCTTTGATGAAATATTCGAAATAAGGACTTCTCTTGCACAAGAGATATCAAAATATAAAACAACTGAAGGAAGATTTTCTCTAGAAGATCCCTTGAAAATAAAATTTAAATGTACTTGTAATATGTATAAATGAATACAACACTTGTGATTTAGTCATTGGAGGTGTTGGATGTGAGATAATTTCCCCCCTAAAATTGTCATTTTCTGAAAAAATAATTAATTTAATCGAAATATTAACTATCATAATTTTTCTCCTTCAGTGCAAGTTTTATCTTGGGTAGGCATGTCACATTGGTTACCCAAGTTTGATAGATAATGAGGAAAAGATACTGAATAAAGGTGGAGGAATTGGACCACCTGACCCTCCAGATCCAGAGGACTTGAGCAAGAAAAAGACATTCAGAATGGTAAAGTAATAAAAGTATTCCCTCTAATCTACTACAATGATGAAACTAAAATGAATGAATATAAAGTGGTTAACACTAAGGAAAGTATAAGGATAATATTACAAACAGGATAACAATAAGTGACTTACAAAATGCAGATATTCTATATAGAAAGATGAACATATTTCCCTAAAGTAATAGAAATTCAAAAATTTTGGCAGAATTAAAGTAATTATTAAATGTCAGGATACACAAACTGCAAATGCAGTGGTAGACAGTGATGCTATAAAGACACTGAAATTTGAAGCATTTATACCTTTCTCTGATATGTTTCTTGAGCAGTGGTAGTGAAAAACATTGATGGTTTAAAGAGGATGATCTTCAATGTGGCCCAAACAAAATTATCAGTATTACAAGGATGAAAAGGCAACACCTAGTATATGGACAATTTGTTACCGAACCTAGCAATGCAATGAAGATTACAGCTCTTCAAAACCCAAGCCATTAGGAATAGTGCCCATAATGCTCACAGCATTTCCTTGTTTAATGGCAATTGATATTATTTGGATTAAGAAGCTTTTGGAATGTTGATTGCCATTCAAACAAGATATTTTATTGCCAACCTTCTTTACAAAATACTGTTTCCATTGACCAGGGCCCCAGAGTTAGAACACCAAAGGCTAAAAAAATGTTGCTCATTTTGATAGATTGATATTTAGCATGTTTTTTTTCTTTGCTGCATTCTCTGAGGCAAATCCTGGACCAGCATTATTGTTGATGTTGGAATGAGCTACGGAGTCTGCACATGTGGCATCCCATACAAAGGGTTGTCCTCACTCCCATGCGACATTGGTAGCCCCATTGGGTCGCTTTCCATCACTTCTTACTTTAAAAGTTATGTAACTGTGGGAAGTTAGATTCTTGAGCAAGCTATTTATTCCTCCAAAAATCTAGTGCTACACTTGTTTTAGATTCAACCACACAGAAAAACAATGCAAAAGAAACAAGACATGTGGAAGGAATGAAAATATTCATGAATGCCCAAATGATGATTTTTGTATCAACTGTAAATGAAAACACCATGTAGATAGTTCAGACTGTCCCAAAAAAAAGCTAGAAGGCAATCAAAAAGATGATGGGTTTTCAAAATATATCATACAAGGAATAATATATCATACAAGCAGCAATTATTATTATTATTATTTATTGAAAGACTGACATCAATTGATGGAATAGTCTCTCATTAAAATGTTGAGATGCACAATTTTTTTTCTTCACAAGGGCAAAATAGGTACTTGAACCTACAATATATTCAGTGGTGATAAAAACATGTTTGAAATATGTCAAATATTTTCCATAAATTGAAGTGAAATGTGTGAAACCTCAATTAACATTTAAGCCATACAGACTACAATCAGCAAGAAGAAATTTTTTTAACAACTGATAATGCCAAAAAAAAAGTGTTGTCAAAGATATAGAAAGTCATAAAATTATAGAACAAAAAGATAGAACATGGGGAGGAAGTAATATTTATCAATGATATTTTAGTAGTCATACACAAGATTCTTCCAATAAGGTATCTCTTGATAGTAAAGTAGAAATATTATTTACTTTTCCTCATTTTAAATCAAATTTCTTTTCTACAGTGGAATACACATTACATAAGGTGTTAAGTGTAAAGTACTAGAAACAATATGAGAAAAAAAAAACAACTAAGTTCCATAACCAACCCATTTGGCTAAACTGCCCAGCTGCTTCAGCAGATTTTAGTTGATACTTGAATGAGAAAGAATACCTATTTTAAAAAACACAATAAATCAGCCCTCAAGCATACTCTTGAGGTCAAATTTTCATGCTCTTGTTTGGATGGTCCGGACAACATACCAAAGTTTCAGATCAATAGCTTAAACCCTCGGTTGACAATTAGCAGACCGTGATCCGGAACCGGACCTCAAAGCTCATTTGTCTGTCCAGCGAACAAAGTTTTAGGTTCAAAAATAATATTTTTTTCTCTTTCTTTAAAAAAAATTGATTTGCAAGAAGAAGTAGTCCTAAAAATGTGCAAAGAGACTGATGGTTCTTATTAATCCGGACCACGGAGATTTTTCTCATGTTAATCCGGACCCTAACAGGATTTAATTGCTAACCCCTGGCTTAAACCATTCAAGAGCTATGGCTTGTGACAGACCGAGTACACTGGATGGCGTACAGAAAAGGTCTTGTTATAAGGATCTTCTTTTTGTACAGAACCCTAAAACAAAAATGCAAAAACTTGTACTATTTTAAGAACTTACATGGGATTGTGTAGAGGTGTTTGGGCGTGATTACTGTATGGTGTGTAAGGAGTGAATGGTTCCTGTATGTCTCCACCTTCAGTCATTGGTGTCATGGGATTTTGTTCATATTCTGGAGGAATGGGATCATCCATCCGAATCCTCTTGCCAATACTTCTATGCATCTTGATTGCAGAAAAGTAAACTGGATACAAAATGTTTTGTCTCAGGTGAAAGAGAAGATTCAGCTATTTATATTTTTCCCTCCTATCAGTGACATTACTGCAGGATCTTAATCACAATAACTAACAGACTGATTCCAAAAGAAGAACTGAGCGTAGATGCCTCGGATTCGGTTCTGAATTTCTTATGTAAATGATGGAAATTATCAATAACTTCATTTAAATTTATTTGTAGAGAGCACAATAAACAACCAACTTTCAAATAAATTACAAATTTGTTAAGAGCGCTCATTTACGAATACGCAAGCTTTTTCACAGATATCTAAAAACATGAGAATGTTCACAGATTTCTAGAAATCTTTCAAACAGATACTTTTTCCCATGAATTCTACCTACAACTTTTTAGGGTTCTCAATTTTTAGGGTTCTTATTTTCCAAGATGATTTTTATGATTATTTCAATCGATCTACATTTTTTGTCTATATCTATAAAAGAAAGCTTCACCATGAGGTTGAACAACGTTGACCCTGCTTGAGCGGGATAAGACAGAGCAAAAAAAAGAAGATGTATGTATTATATGATTGTATGAGTGTATGGATGTTCTTTATACAAATCAACACCATTTGACCAAGAAACCTGAAATTTTGCACATAGGTCCGTATGGATCAAAATATATCTCCTTGAGATTAAGTTTGGTGGGCTGCTTGGACTGACATTAGTTCTGACACAAAAAACTAAGAATGCAAGAGTACATGCATAATCGTGTGAAAAAGGAAAAAAACAATATTCAACAAGTACAAGAAAAAGGTACTATGAGAAAGAGTGAACACAGACGCATGCAACAAAAAAACATAACCTCAAAATGCAACAAGCAAAAAAAGAAAGCGACAATAATCAATTTAATTAGTATTATTTTGTACTGTGGCTTTTAAAATGGGTGTTGGGTTGTAGATTAACAGTACAACCAAACACCTTCGCCCTCCTCTTCCCCTACAGCCGAAACTTTCCTCACCATAAGAAGAAAAAAAAGCATGCGAAACAAAAGAACTAAGAATGCAACAGTACCAAATCAACAAAAAAAAGGAAAACCACAATATACAACTTAAACAAGAAACAGTTAACAGTTAATTTTATGAACGTGAATATTAAAAAAAAAAGAGTGAGTTAGCGCGCTGGGCATTGCACGCACGGTGACCTGGGTTCGATCCCCAGCGGGGCAGGAATTTTTCTGCTCTGTACTTGGATGTTCGGGGTCCACTCATACCTCGTGAGGAAAAATGAGTAGTTACTTGTATGAGTAACGACCAGTGGCGGCATTACCAGAGTAAAAAGAAATTAATGTAATAGAATAATTCGAAATGTAAAGGAGGCTCTTAGTAATGCTGCGCTACCCACAAAAATTGTGAAGAGGCCTTGTGCTTCACCACAAAGAAATTCGTACATACATACCTACATATTAAAAAAAAAAAAAATACATACTTTAACTTCACAGAGAACTTAGTGTACTGGGTGGTCTGGTTGGGTTGTGTTGCCTTTTCCGGACTGGATGGTCGGGGTGGCTGGGTGGTGTACGTGGGCTGGGTGGTCTAGGTGGTCCAGGTGGGCTTGGTGGTCGGACCGGTGGAGGTGGGCTGGTCGGGGTGGCCTGTGTAGGTTGAGTAGACTGGTTGGACTGTGTGGTCGAAGTGGGCTTGGTAAGTTGGGTTGTCTGCTTGGACTAAAATTAGTAATCAAACAAAAAATCTAAGAATGCTACAGTACATAATCGTGCGAAAAAAATCAACCAACAAACTACGTAAAACAACAAAATGCACCAAGCAAATAAAGAAAAAGAGGAGGGCGATAATACTTAATTTAACTAGTATTATTTCGTACTATCGCTTTTAAAATGGGTGTTGGGTTGTAGCTTAACAGTACAACCCAACACCTTCTTCGTTAAAAAATATAATTTTAATAGTCATGGAAACAGAAAATGTACATATAATAAAAGTACAATTAAAAAATGCAACAGTACAAAATCATAAAAAAGAAATCTACAAAAAACAATCATATAAAAAATGGGTACAATTTTAAATAGAAAACTATTCGTACATCGCTTTAAAATGTGTTGGAGTAGCTTACGTACAACCACCCCGGGTCTCTCCCCTTACAGCCGAACTTTCCTCACCATAAAAACGGATCTTACAGATGTAACCTGTACAAATTCTCTCTTAAATGAAGGGTGCTTATAAGGCCTAATCGACTTTAAATAACTAATTTACCATATACAAAGAACTCGTTCCCAGGCACCAAATGGTAAGTTCCAGCATTATTTCTACTTCCTTAATGGTATCCCAATATGAATATCTACTTGGAAAAGAAGAATCAATTGCAAGCTAATCACTTCGTAACATCTAATTCTTATAAATCAAAAAAAAAAAAAAACTTGTGCCAACAAGTGAAAAATAAAAAAGTACGATCAGAGCGGTGAGGTGGTTGGGTGGTTCAGGTAATAAGGGTAGTCTGAGGTGTCAGGAGTTCAGGTGGTCAGGTCGTTAGGGGTGAGTTGTGAAGAGAAAACACAGAGGCATTCGGATTGAAAATAAAAAAATGGGACGAATGATAACGGGATGACAGTATCTCATACTATCGCTTGTAAAATGGTTTCGTTTGTAGCCTAACACTAAAACTAAACTCTACTGCGTTAAAAAAAATACTCTTAATATCATCAAAAAACCAGACAAATATAACATTGAACACCAACAAAATATGAAAACATAATACTTAAAACTTAACAAGAGGACTTGGTGGTCAGGGTTTGTCTTTGAATGTCAGAGGTGTTCTGTTGGGCTGGGTAATCGAACGGGCTGATGCCAGTTGTGGGTGTAGATTGAAATTACTCCTGAAACAAGCAAACAAAACTAAGAATGCAACAGTACAAAATAATAAAAAAAAGAAATCTACAGAAAACAATAAAATAAAAATAAGGTACAATTTTGAATAGAAAACACAGAAGCATGCGAAAAAAAGCAATCAAAAAATTTATCAAACAATAAAAAGCGAAGCACGCGATGTAACTAATATAATCTCGTACTATCGGCTTGTAAATGGGTGTTGGGTTGTAGCCTAACACTACAAACCAAAACTTATTCGTTAAAAAAATATGTTTAATAGCATGTAAAAAAAACAGACAAATAAAACTTGAACACGCACAAGTATTAAAACATAATATTTATACTTAACAGAGGACTTGGTGGTCTGAGTGGACGAGGTGGCTGGGTGGAACGAGGTGGTCTGGGTGGACGAGGTGGTCTGGGTGGACGAGGTGGTCTGGGTGGACGAGGTGGTCTGGGTGGACGAGGTGGTCTGGGTGGACGAGGTGGTCTGGGGTGGACGAGGTGGTCTGGCTGGACGAGTGGTCTGGGTGGACGAGGTGGTGTGGGTGCCAGTTGGATGTGTGGATGAATTTAGTTCTGAAACAAAAAAAAAAACCAAGAATGCAACAGTACAATCAAAAAAGAAATCCAAAAAAAAATAAAAAAAAGACTATTTGAAGAGAAAACAGAAGCATCAACAAAGTGAAATAAAAAATGCGACAAGGATAATAGGATAACTATAATCTCTCATCGCTTGTAAACTGAGGTTTTTGTAGCCTAACACTACAACCAACATCTCTGCGTTAGAAAAAAAATACTTAATAGTATGCAAAAAAACAAGACAGAAAATATGAAACATAAACTACTTAACGAGGACTTGGTGTCAGGGTTGTCTTGATGTCGAGGTGTTCTGGTTGGCTGCTTGATTGGTGGGCTGGGTGTTCGGTGGCTTCGTCATCGGGGGGTGGGTAGATCGAACGGGCTGGATGCCAGTTGGCTGGAGATTGAAATTATTCCTGAACAAAAAAAAAACTAAGAATGCAACAGTACAAATAAAAAAAAGAAATCTACAAAACAATAAATATAAAATAGGTACAATTTGAATAAACACAGCAAAAAAAAGCAATCAATTTTATCAAAATAAAAAGCGATATACGCGATGTAACTAGTATATCTGTACTATCGCTTGTAAGATGGGTTTGGGTTGTAGCTAACACTACAAACCAACCTTTTCGTTAAAAAATTATATTATAATAGTTCATGAAACAAATAAACATATAATAAAAGTACCAATTAAGAATGGCAATACATGTACGAAATCATCATGGACACAAAGAAGAATCTACATAAAAAAAAATCAAGATATAAGAAATATGGTAAAAAGAATCTAATTTTAAGAGTAAAAGGACAGAGAAAGCATACAACAAAGTGAAATTAAAAAAATGCACAAGCGATAATAGGGATGTAACTAGTATTATCTCTACTATCGCTTGTAAACTGAGTGTTTGTTTGTAACCTAACACTAAACACACTCTTGCGTTAGAAAAAAAAAAATACTTTTAATAGTATGCAAAAAAAAACAAGACAGAAAATATGAAAACATAAAACTTTATACTTAACAGAGGACTTGGTGGTCAGGGTTGTCTTGATGGTCGAGGTGTTCTGGTTGGGCTGGCTTGATTGGGTGGGCTGGGTGTTCGGGTGAGCTTCGTCATCGGGTGGGCTGGGTAGATCGAACGGGCTGGATGCCAGTTGGGGCAGATTGAAATTATTCCTGAAACAAGCAAACAAAAACTAAGAATGCAACAAACAGTACAAAATCATAAAAAAAAGAAATCTACGAAAAACAATAAATATAAAAAATAGGTACAATTTTAAATAGAAAACACAGAAGCATGCAAAAATTTTTTTTTTATCAAACGATAAAAAGCGATAATACGCGATGTAACTAGTATCATCTCGTACTATCGCTTGTAAGATGGGTGTTGGGTTCTAGCCTAACACTACAAACAAACACCTTCTTCGTTAAAAAAATATACTTTTTAAAAGCATGCAAAAAAAAACAAGACAAAATAAAACATTGAACACACACAAAGTATTAAAAACATAATCCTTATACTTAGCAGAGGACTTGTCGGTCTGGGTAGACGAGGTGGTCTGAGTGGGCGAGGTGGTCTGGGTGGACGAGGTGGTCTAGATTGACGAGTTTGTCTGGATGGACGAGGTGGTCTTGGTGCCAGTTGGATGTGTGGATTGAAGTTAGTTCTGAAACAAACAAACAAAAAGCCAAGAATACAACAGTACAATGTCATGGAAAAAGAAAAGAAAATCTACATAAAAAAAGTATAAAAAATAGGTAATATTTTGAAGAGAAAACCGAAGCATGCAACAAAGTGAAATCAAGAAAAGAGGCAAGCGATAATACGCGATGTAACTAGTATAATCTCTACTATCGCTTGTAAGATGGGTGTTGGGTTGTAGCCTAACAATACAAACCAAAACCTTCTGAGTTAAAAAAATATACTTTAATAGCATGCAAAAAAAACAAGACAAATATAACCTTGAACACGCACAAAGTACAAAAACATAATATATACTTAACAGAGGACTTGGTGGTCAGGGTTGTCTGCCTGGTCGATTGGCGAGGGTTGGGTGCTTGGGTGGATTGGGCTGGGTGTCGGGTGGACTGGGTGCTTGGTTGGACTATTCTCGGGGTGGGTGCTCATGGTGGACTGGGTAATTTGGACGGGATGGGTAGATTTAAATTATTCCTGAAACAAACAAACAAAAACTAAGAATACAACAGTACAAATCATGGAAAAAGAAAATATACGAAAACGATAATATAAATAATAAAGTTTTTTTTGAGGTAAAATGAGCACAATTAATTATTAGCACAGAATCAACATTAGCGACTTTAACCAGTATTAATTTACTATCTTGTATGGATTTTTTTAGCCTAACATCTACAACACTAAAAAGTCCTAATTCACAATAAAACAGACATATCATCCGCACCAGGAAATATGAAATACCCGAATACATCGAGTACAGGGGCAGGAGACAGTCGTCCCCGCTGGGACATTCTGGGGACGAGTGGTCTACCGTGTTGGTGCGAGTGGTCTGGGCTTAACTGGCTTGCTGCTGACAGTGACTTGTGCCAAGGGATAAATTACTAAAAAACAAAATGCAAAAAAACAGTAGTATTATGGAAAGAAAATCACAAAAAAGAAAATAGCAACAATGTAAAAAAACAAATGCAACAGAATCAAATAACAAGCGATATAGCGATGTAACTAGTATTATCTTTACTATCGCTTGTAAGATGGGTGTTGGGTTGTAGCTAACACTACAAACCAAAAACCTTCTGCTTAAAAAAATATACTTTCAATATCATGCAAAAAAAAACAAGACAAATATAACATGGAAACACTCAGAAAATATGAAAACATAATACTTAAACTTAACAAGATTGGACATTGGTGGACTGGGGTTGTCTGGCCTGGTGACGAGGTGGTCTGGTACGGTCTGGTTGGGGTGGTGGTCTGGGTGGGAGGGTGGTCTGGGTGTACGTGGTCTGGTGGACGAGGTGGTCTGGATGGACGAGGTGGTCTGGGAGTTGGATGGTGGTGGTCTGGGATACACGACGATGTGGTCTTGGGTGGGAAACGAAACATGGTGACTGGGGAATAGGACGAGGGTGGGGCTGGGTGGACGACGGTATGGTCTGGCTGGATGTGACAGAGGTGGTGGTCTGGGTGTTGCTGCGAGGTGGTCTGGTTCGGCTCGAGGGTGGACTGGTCGTTGGGAGGCCGGGGTGGTCTGGGTGGACGAGGTGGTCTGGAGTGGACGAGGTGGTCTGGGTGGACGAGGTGGTCTGGGTGGACGAGGTGGTGTGCATGGTGTGGGAGTCTGGGTCGATGGTCTGGGTGGAGAGGTGGTCTGGTGGAGTGGTTGGGCGAGTGGTCTGTGGCGAGTGGTCTGGGGGCTGGCTCTGGTAGGGTTAGGGTGGTGTCGGGTGGGGTGATCGGTATAGCCTGTTGCTCGCGATGGGCTGGGTATGTTGGGACGGGCTGGGTGGATTGAAATTAGTTCTGAAACAAAAAAAACCAATAATGAAAAGTACAAATTCATTATGAAAGAAATCCACAAAACAAAACAATTTAAATAGGTAGGAACCGGTGCTCTCAACACGCCATTGAATCTGGCTTTGTAATAAATTACTCCAATAGAAGGAGCAGTGTTAAAAAAAATGGGAATTTTTTTTTACCGAATCTAAGACATGCCTTGAAGTATCTCCATAGCTGAACCTAGCTAAGAAATGCCCTTCAATCACAAACACAGCACACTATAGCCCTGCAAGTTTTTTTTTTTTTTTAAAGCAAAGTATTTCGCGCGTTGAATGCACAGGTTCTCTAGGATCACCGAAGTTAACCAACGTTCAGCGAGGTGAAGACTTTCGTGATGCTGGCATTCCGGCCCAACTCAGGCTGGGTGAGGTCACTGTGGTGGCAGGTCTGTTAGTTTCCTACGAATGGAGGGTAAAACCCCCGTCGTGTTTGACCGTGCAGTTGAAAAACGACGTCACTCCAAAAAAATCCTGTTTTATAATTTGGCCCTTACTGTCAGTGCAAGACATAGTCCCATTATACCAGCTGACCTCCATTGCTCAGTGATTAAGAGCATTTGTTTTTGACCCGGAGGTTGCGGGTTCGAATCCCGTAAAACACCAAACGTTAAACAAAGCACCTTTTTATTTGAGTAATTTGCTACTAAGCCAGCTTCGATGGTGCGTTGAATGCACCGGTTCTCGTAGGATCACCAATGTTAAGCAACGTCCAGCGAGGTGGAGACTTCGTGATGCTGGCATTCCGGCCGAACCCTGGCTGGGTGAGCTTAATGTATGTAGCAGGTTTATGTGTTTCCTTTGAATGGAAGGTAACACCCCAGTCATGATATGACCATAGAATTGAAAGCGATGTTAAACCCAAATTACAAAAAAATTGTTACAGAGACGTTAAAATAATATCTAATAATTAAAAATCTATGAGTATGTACCAGGTGGTATTTGAACTCGGGGTTACACGAATTTTCGATGAATTGCTTAGGGTAAAACACCCGTCGTGATATGACCATGCAGTTGAAAACGAAGTTTAAAAAAATTAACATAGAACATTTCAGACGTGCTTTTTACCCTCTTTCCCTTGAAACTCAGAAATACCCAAGACCTCAACCAGCTTCGGTTAGGCCACGAATAGGTGCCTCGATATTATTTCAGCATCTCGAAGGTTGGAATTAGTGTGGTCACCTAGTCCTGACTTGCTAAACTTCAGTGACCTTGACTAGAACCGGGCCTGGCTTCCTAAACTTCAGTGACCTTGACTAGAACTGGGCCTGGCTTCCTAAACTTCAGTGACCTTGACTAGAACCGGGCCTGGCTTGCTAAACTTCAGTGACCTTGACTAGAACTGGGCCTGGCTTCCTAAACTTTAGTGACTTTGACGGGCCTGGCTTCCTAAATTTCAGTGACCTTGACTAGAAATGGGCCTCATTTCAGAACACTTTCTTACCCTCATAATCCACAAATATCCCTTTCAACTACCAAACAACACTCTAATACTCTGATTGATTTATTTGAATGATATTTGACGGTTAAAAGGGAGATTTAGGGATATGAGAGTGAAAATGTTTTCTGGAAGTCTTAACGTGCCCCATTTCTTTAACATATCTTAGCGTTATTCACAGTACAGATGTCTATAGATCAATAAAGGCAATGTCCAGCGATATCAAAACATGGTACGCGACCACCCGAATTCGAATTCTGACAACTTCGTGACCACTCAAATTTAAACCCTCCTTCGTAATACTGGCCTTTTCCGACCCAAACAAGGCATTAGGGTTGCTTATTTGTAAGATTCCAAGGAATAAAAGGTAAACCTCGTCTCGAATGAATTTATTATACTAATAGATGTTAAAGAAACATTAACCAAATAAAGTAAATCTCAAGGGAATAAGAAATGGTATAAATCATAAGCTCAAGGTGATCTAATTAGGCAACATAAGACCTTTGAATATGTAGATCAACCAATTGTTACTTTAAAAATAGATTCATAAGTGTGCTTCTTTATAGCAAGGTTTCTCACTCTCAAAATCTCCAAATCTCTCTTTCAACTGCTAAACAACCCACTCTAATTGGTTTTTTGAACGAAAGTTAATGGATGAGAGGGAGAGGAGGGAATTTTAAAACTGAGAGTGCTTTCTGAAAGGGCGCCCTCTGGTCACTTTGCACTAAAAAAAATTAATTACCTACCTAGAAATCTAGACATGGCCATTATTTTATTTGGTCCTCAATTGAGTTTTGAGTGTAACCTTCCAACTAGCACAATATAATTATGTTCCCAGCACTAAAATGAAGAAAAAGTTAAAAGAATGAAAAGTTAGTTATCATATTTGTGTTATTCACTTTCGTGATATCACAACCACTCAAACTCGTTTTTACTAAATCTACGCTGAAACCGGGACTTGAACCACCGACCTCCAGGTTACAAGTCCGCTGCCTTATCGATCAAGCCACTGAGGTCGGTTTAAAAGAATGCGGTTGGTGGAAAAAAAGCAACAACAAAAAAAATTAGGATTGAGGTCCTGTAGACTGTTCCAGAAAAACTCTCCACTCTCAAAATCCCCGAATCTCCGTTTCAACTGTCACACAACACTCTCTGATTGGTTAATTGGAACACAATTACCTATCAGAATGCGCTGTGTGACGGTTGAAACGAAGATTCGAGGATTTTGAGAGTGGATCTGGCTAGTGTTTCTGGAACGGACTACTGATCACTTTACACTTGAAAAAATACCTATCCAGAAATCTATGATAGAAAGAAATGGCAAATTTTCACATGTCCCACAATCTAGTTTGAATGTGACCTTCCAACTAGTACAATACAAGTTCCGAACACTAAAAAGAAGAAAAAGTTAAAAGAATCTACTTGAGGGAGAAAAGCAAAAAAGAATCCTACTGTAATATTACTAATAATTATGTTGTATGGAACTTACCTTCTTCTGTAGAAACGCAGTAGCAAAGAATTATGAAAGTTGAAGTTTAAAATCAGTCTTGCCGAAAACTGAAGCACGTTAAAAATCGTCAGAAGGTGACACTCTGAAACACGGTGTTGAACGTAGGAGAATCGGAGCACAAGTGATTTCGAATAAAATTTTCCAGCAGAGACCCTAAAAGCTCAAACTCAATTCTCAATTCTGATTGGTTGGACTAAAATAACTATTTTCTACCTTATCTAACCCCAGTGGCGTCGCTCCGGGTATTTTTTCTGGACTTTTCAGTAGGTCTAATGAATTTTTTTGCATACTATTAATTTATAAAGAAATCTGTAAGAGAAGTAACCTACTATGAGACACTTGGTTACTTTTTGTATTTCATATTGCATAACTACAAAGTACAGGCATTCATACAATTTAATGTTCAAGCAAATAAATTCTTACTTTGTGCCTACTTAATCAGGTAATCTACTTATTAGATACATTTATATATAATTTGCTTATTAGGTACATACTTAGGCGTACTTAGTTTCATTATACAGTGCAGAGTAATACCTAGTCATAATCGATTTCATTTTTACTACAACACAGAAATTCCTTTAACTTCAACGGTTTTAATCAAATCTATCTCTCGTTCTATTCTCTGGTCTCGGGATCAGTTTCAATCACAAAGCTCCAAAGTTATGACGAGAGCTTACATTTACATGAGCTAGGACCTAGCAGGGGCATATCGACCCGGCCATCTCTCTCCCCACCTTTGCTCTACCTTTATGTAGGTATTTATCCTCTCTCTTATTGCACTAATATGTCTGTGGCTACATGCTTTTTTTGTCTGTTTTCATAAGCTTAAATCTCTTGAAAATAATGTGAATTTTGCCGTCCAGTCTAGAATACCTACTTATTTTCTTCGTGCTTTTTCTGCAACACTTGTTCTACACCATATCCAAATTCTTCTCTTTTGTCCAGCATTTTATCTAAGTCAGAAACTCAAACAATAATACTTAACTGCAGCTTAAGAAAAACACTGAAAAAAATAAAGAACCGAACAAAAATAATATAAAATTATTTTCCTTAGAAAATTGAAATTCACCCCGGTTAGATTTTGCAGATACGCCGGCACTGCGAAAATTTTGGCAGAACTTTCTATATGACGTAATTAATGCAGTGGTGTATCCACACAGCACGGCGGGTGTAAATTAATAAGCACAAGTTGCTGAGTTCAATGAACAGGGGGCTCGATACTTTTTTTTTTTTAACATAATGATATTTGTGAATCGTAATGAATAGAAGACTGATGCATGATTGGTGATTGATTCAACTTAGTATTTCAACTGCATGGTCATATCACGACGGGGGTGCTACCCTCCATTTGCAGGAAACTCACAAACCTGCTACACACATTAACCTCACCCAGCCTGGGTTGGGCCGGAATGCCACCATCACGAAGTCTTCAACTCGCTGGACGTTGTTTGACTGAGGTGATCTTACGAGAACCGGTGCATTCAACGAGCCATTAACGCAGGCTTTGTAACAAATTACCTACTCCAATAAAAAGGTCCTTTGTTCAACTTTTGGTATTCCAGAAACGTAAGTTTTTCGCTCTGGCCGGGATTCGAGCCCGCAACCTCCGGATCCACGGAGGTCGGCTGGTATAATGGGACTATCTGTCTTGCACTGATAAAAAGGACAACTATAAATGGGTAGGAAAAAATAATAATATTTTCAATTCAAAATGCTCTCTTAAATTCATTCTTAGTAATCTTAATTAATAAATTACCATCCTACATAACAACATATATGGCTGGGTGAAAGAGCTCACTTTAGTGAGAAACCTGGCATGTAACAAGAAAGCTTAAAAAAATGAATAATACATGTTCGAAGAAGTACCTAATAATAATAAAATTAGTTTGTCGATAAAATAGAATTCATGCTCCGGCACTGGTCTATGAGGAAAATTTTAAATTTTAGCTTGGGAAAGTTGCAACGACGCAGTTCCCATGAACCTTTTCTTTGTCCAAATTCTACCTGCTAGCTACCTTATCGCATGATTTTGGTTTGACCAGGCAAGATAAAGGGAAATTCTCACCGCCTGAAAATATCAGGGGAGGGGGCCTGATAAATTGCGCCGTCACTTTTGCTTCCTTCCTCCTTAAGATTCCCTGGATTGTTCTATTTGTTTTTGATTTCAAGAAGATTTATCTGTACATATTTACTATCTTGTGAGTACTCGAAGTTGTATAGAATTCAACGAAGACTTTGAATCGGGGGGAAAAACAAGTAAAAAACACGATTTTTTGAAGCCATTTTCAATTTGGTGTCCACACCGAGATTTTAAAACTTTAATTTTACGTCTCTTTGACTACCCAAAGAAAGGGTGTTGCAAAAAAATTATGTCTCACCCTGTACAACACTTTAGTTTTGTTTTTCGATAAAACCAACCAAAATTGTGTAAAATTAGGCGAAGATTCTTGATTCGCAATTTTTTTTGTTATTTAAAAAACTCGGTTTTAAAAAATATCAAGTCATTATTTCACTTATGAACCACCCTGTATAAAAAGTGCTGCCAATTGAAGGTGCCTGTTTTCATTACACAAACACTTTCTATTCTTGTTATCGAAAAAATTAAACGAAATCGAATTACCTATTCGAGATTTAGAAGAAAAAAAAATTGGTCAAAAAAACCGCATCCTATACCTATGTAATATTTTAGTTTGAAAAAGTACTCAGAAACCATTTAGAAGTTAAATCATAACGTGTAGATTAAGAAGTGTGGAAACCACCCCCCGCCGGCCTACATCTTCGCGTCCTCAGCACTAGACAGCGCTTGTATCGCCGGAGACGGATCCTCTCCTCGCCCCTCACAAAATTTCTTCCCGGTACAAATGTAAACATAAACATAAAAAGTTCAATTTTTTACTCTATAGAAATAAACAACGAATTGTAGCAACGAATTTGAAAAATCAACAGGGTTCAACAAAAGACCATAAACGTTATTTTTGAAAAAATCCCACGAATCATTTATTTTTTATTCTCAAGAAATTATCCCTTGACCCTTTTTCTCTTTCTATAGCATCAAATTTATATATTTTCTTTTTCGCCTCTTCAATTGATTATTAATGTATCGATGCGATAACTCCTGATGACTCGGTTTCCCATTTTGGAGATCGCGCATGGGACTTGGTGTTTTTTTTTTTTGCAATAAATTCATTTCTAATAATCCATGAAAAACTATTTGTACAATCATTTTTGTAATTTTTACAAAGTCGCGGGCGCCCTAAAATTTTCTTGATTCCAGTTGCAAATATTATTCGACATATTTTAAGCGAAAAAAAACTGAATAAAAGCTGGCGGTAGACAGTCATATCCACTATTGATGGAACCAGGGTCTGTCGTATACTTGCCTGTAATCCATGAAAAATTCCTTGTACAATCATTTTTGTATTTTTTACAAAGTCGCGGGCGCCCTCAAATTTTATCGATTCTAGTTGTAAATATTATTAGACATATTTTAAAAGAAAAAAAATTGAATAAAAGCTGGCGGTAGACAGTCATATCCACTATTGATGGAACCAGGGTCTGTCGTATACTTGCCTGTAATCCATGAAAAATTCCTTGTACAATCATTTTTGTATTTTTTACAAAGTCGCGGGCGCCCTCAAATTTTATCGATTCTAGTTGCAAATATTATTAGACATATTTTAAGCGAAAAAAAATTGAATAAAAGCTGGCGGTAGACAGTCATATCCACTAATGATGGAACCAAGGTCTGTCGTATACTTGCCTGTAATCCATGAAAAATTCCTTGTACAATCATTTTTGTATTTTTTACAAAGTCGCGGGCGCCCTAAAACTTTCTTGATTCCAGTTGCAAATATTATTCGACATATTTTAAAAGAAAAAAAATTGAATAAAAGCTGGCGGTAGACAGTCATATCCACTATTGATGGAACCAAGGTCTGTCGTATACTTGCCTGTAATCCATGAAAAATTCCTTGTACAATCATTTTTGTATTTTTTACAAAGTCGCGGGCGCCCTCAAATTTTATCGATTCCAGTTGTAAATATTACTAGACATATTTTAAAAGAAAAAAAAATTGAATAAAAGCTGGCGGTAGACAGTCATATCCACTATTGATGGAACCAGGGTCTGTCGTATACTTGCCTGTAATCCATGAAAAATTCCTTGTACAATCATTTTTGTATTTTTTACAAAGTCGCGGGCGCCCTCAAATTTTATCGATTCTAGTTGCAAATATTATTAGACATATTTTAAGCGAAAAAAAATTGAATAAAAGCTGGCGGTAGACAGTCATATCCACTAATGATGGAACCAAGGTCTGTCGTATACTTGCCTGTAATCCATGAAAAATTCCTTGTACAATCATTTTTGTATTTTTTACAAAGTCGCGGGCGCCCTAAAACTTTCTCGATTCCAGTTGCAAATATTATTCGACATATTTTAAGCGAAAAAAAATTGAATAAAAGCTGGCGGTAGACAGTCATATCCACTATTGATGGAACCAAGGTCTGTCGTATACTTGCCTGTAATCCATGAAAAATTCCTTGTACAATCATTTTTGTATTTTTTACAAAGTCGCGGGTGCCCTCAAATTTTCTTGATTCCAGTTGCAAATATTATTAGACATATTTTAAAAGAAAAAAAATTGAATAAAAGCTGGCGGTAGACAGTCATATCCACTATTGATGGAACCAGGGTCTGTCGTATACTTGCCTGTAATCCATGAAAAATTCCTTGTACAATCATTTTTGTATTTTTTACAAAGTCGCGGGCGCCTCAAATTTTATCGATTCTAGTTGCAAATATTATTAGACATATTTTAAGCGAAAAAAAATTGAATAAAAGCTGGCGGTAGACAGTCATATCCACTAATGATGGAACCAAGGTCTGTCGTATACTTGCCTGTAATCCATGAAAAATTCCTTGTACAATCATTTTTGTATTTTTTACAAAGTCGCGGGCGCCCTAAAACTTTCTTGATTCCAGTTGCAAATATTATTCGACATATTTTAAGCGAAAAAAAATTGAATAAAAGCTGGCGGTAGACAGTCATATCCACTATTGATGGAACCAAGGTCTGTCGTATACTTGCCTGTAATCCATGAAAAATTCCTTGTACAATCATTTTTGTATTTTTTACAAAGTCGCGGGCGCCCTCAAATTTTATCGATTCCAGTTGTAAATATTACTAGACATATTTTAAAGAAAAAAAATTGAATAAAAGCTGGCGGTAGACAGTCATATCCACTATTGATGGAACCAGGGTCTGTCGTATACTTGCCTGTAATCCATGAAAAATTCCTTGTACAATCATTTTTGTATTTTTTACAAAGTCGCGGGCGCCCTCAAATTTTATCGATTCTAGTTGCAAATATTATTAGACATATTTTAAGCGAAAAAAAATTGAATAAAAGCTGGCGGTAGACAGTCATATCCACTAATGATGGAACCAAGGTCTGTCGTATACTTGCCTGTAATCCATGAAAAATTCCTTGTACAATCATTTTTGTATTTTTTACAAAGTCGCGGGCGCCCTAAAACTTTCTTGATTCCAGTTGCAAATATTATTCGACATATTTTAAGCGAAAAAAAATTGAATAAAAGCTGGCGGTAGACAGTCATATCCACTATTGATGGAACCAAGGTCTGTCGTATACTTGCCTGTAATCCATGAAAAATTCCTTGTACAATCATTTTTGTATTTTTTACAAAGTCGCGGGCGTCCTCAAATTTTATCGATTCCAGTTGTAAATATTACTAGACATATTTTAAAAGAAAAAAAAATTGAATAAAAGCTGGCGGTAGACAGTCATATCCACTATTGATGGAACCAGGGTCTGTCGTATACTTGCCTGTAATCCATGAAAAATTCCTTGTACAATCATTTTTGTATTTTTTACAAAGTCGCGGGCGCCCTCAAATTTTATCGATTCTAGTTGCAAATATTATTAGACATATTTTAAGCGAAAAAAAATTGAATAAAAGCTGGCGGTAGACAGTCATATCCACTAATGATGGAACCAAGGTCTGTCGTATACTTGCCTGTAATCCATGAAAAATTCCTTGTACAATCATTTTTGTATTTTTTACAAAGTCGCGGGCGCCCTAAAACTTTCTCGATTCCAGTTGCAAATATTATTCGACATATTTTAAGCGAAAAAAAATTGAATAAAAGCTGGCGGTAGACAGTCATATCCACTATTGATGGAACCAAGGTCTGTCGTATACTTGCCTGTAATCCATGAAAAATTCCTTGTACAATCATTTTTGTATTTTTTACAAAGTCGCGGGTGCCCTCAAATTTTCTTGATTCCAGTTGCAAATATTATTAGACATATTTTAAAAGAAAAAAAATTGAATAAAAGCTGGCGGTAGACAGTCATATCCACTATTGATGGAACCAGGGTCTGTCGTATACTTGCCTGTAATCCATGAAAAATTCCTTGTACAATCATTTTTGTATTTTTTACAAAGTCGCGGGCGCCCTCAAATTTTATCGATTCTAGTTGCAAATATTATTAGACATATTTTAAGCGAAAAAAATTGAATAAAAGCTGGCGGTAGACAGTCATATCCACTAATGATGGAACCAAGGTCTGTCGTATACTTGCCTTAATCCTGAAAAATTCCTTGTACAATCATTTTTGTATTTTTTACAAAGTCGCGGGCGCCCTAAAACTTTCTTGATTCCAGTTGCAAATATTATTCGACATATTTTAAGCGAAAAAAAATTGAATAAAAGCTGGCGTAGACAGTCATATCCACTATTGATGGAACCAGGTCTGTCGTATACTTGCTGTAATCCATGAAAAATTCCTTGTACAATCATTTTTGTATTTTTTACAAGTCGCGGGCGCCTCAAATTTTATCGATTCAGTTGTAAATATTATAGACATATTTTAAAAGAAAAAAAATTGAATAAAAGCTGGCGGTAGACAGTCATATCACTATTGATGGAACCAGGGTCTGTCGTATACTTGCCTGTAATCCATGAAAAATTCCTTGTACAATCATTTTTGTATTTTTTACAAAGTCGCGGGCGCCCTCAAATTTTATCGATTCTAGTTGCAAATATTATTAGACATATTTTAAGCGAAAAAAATTGATAAAAGCTGGCGGTAGACGTCATATCCACTAATGATGGAACCAAGGTCTGTCTATACTTGCCTTAATCCATGAAAAATTCCTTGTACAATCATTTTTGTATTTTTTACAAAGTCGCGGGCGCCCTAAATTTCTCGATTCCAGTTGCAAATATTATTCGACATATTTTAAGCGAAAAAATGAATAAAAGTGGCGGTAGACAGTCATATCCACTATTGATGGAACCAGGTCTGTCGTATACTGCCTGTATCCATAAAAATTCCTTGTACAATCATTTTTGTATTTTTACAAAGTCGCGGGGCCCTCAAATTTCTTGATTCCAGTTGCAAATATTATTAGACATATTTTAAAGAAAAAAAAATTGAATAAACGGCGGTAGACAGTCATATCACTATGATGAACAGGTCTGTCGTATATTGCTGTAATCCATGAAAAATCCTTGTACAATCTTTTTGTATTTTTTACAAAGTCGCGGGCGCCTCAAATTTTAAAATATTATTAGACATATTTTAAGCGAAAAAAAAATTGAATAAAAGCTGGCGGTAGACAGTCATATCCACTATTGATGGAACCAAGGTCTGTCGTATACTTGCCTGTAATCCATGAAAAATTCCTTGTACAATCATTTTTGTATTTTTTACAAAGTCGCGGGCGCCCTCAAATTTTATCGATTCTAGTTGCAAATATTATTAGACATATTTTAAGCGAAAAAAAATTGAATAAAAGCTGGCGGTAGACAGTCATATCCACTATTGATGGAACCAAGGTCTGTCGTATACTTGCCTGTAATCCATGAAAAATTCCTTGTACAATCATTTTTGTATTTTTTACAAAGTCGCGGGCGCCCTCAAATTTTATCGATTCCAGTTGCAAATATTATTAGACATATTTTAAGAAGAAAAAAAATTGAATAAAAGCTGGCGGTAGACAGTCATATCCACTATTGATGGAACCAGGGTCTGTCGTATACTTGCCTGTAATCCATGAAAAATTCCTTGTACAATCATTTTTGTATTTTTTACAAAGTCGCGGGCGCCCTCAAATTTTATCGATTCTAGTTGCAAATATTATTAGACATATTTTAAAGCGAAAAAAAAATTGAATAAAAGCTGGCGGTAGACAGTCATATCCACTATTGATGGAACCAGGGTCTGTCGTATACTTGCCTGTAATCCATGAAAAATTCCTTGTACAATCATTTTTGTATTTTTTACAAAGTCCGGGCGCCCTCAAATTTTATCGATTCTAGTTGCAAATATTATTAGACATATTTTAAAGCGAAAAAAAATTGAATAAAAGCTGGCGGTAGACAGTCATATCCACTATGATGGAACCAGGTCTGTCGTATACTTGCCTGTAATCCATGAAAAATTCCTTGTACAATCATTTTTGTATTTTTTACAAAGTCGCGGGCGCCCTCAAATTTTATCGATTCTAGTTGTAAATATTATTCGACATATTTTAAGCGAAAAAAAATTGAATAAAAGCTGGCGGTAGACAGTCATATCCACTATTGATGGAACCAGGGTCTGTCGTATACTTGCCTGTAATCCATGAAAAATTCCTTGTACAATCATTTTTGTATTTTTTACAAAGTCGCGGGCGCCCTCAAATTTTATCGATTCTAGTTGAAATATTATTCGACATATTTTAAGCGAAAAAAAATTGAATAAAAGCTGGCGGTAGACAGTCATATCCACTATTGATGGAACCAGGGTCTGTCGTATACTTGCCTGTAATCCATGAAAAATTCCTTGTACAATCATTTTTGTATTTTTTACAAAGTCGCGGGCGCCCTCAAATTTTATCGATTCTAGTTGTAAATATTATTCGACATATTTTAAGCGAAAAAAAATTGAATAAAAGCTGGCGGTAGACAGTCATATCCACTATTGATGGAACCAGGGTCTGTCGTATACTTGCCTGTAATCCATGAAAAATTCCTTGTACAATCATTTTTGTATTTTTTACAAAGTCGCGGGCGCCCTCAAATTTTATCGATTCTAGTTGTAAATATTATTAGACATATTTTAAGCGAAAAAAAATTGAATAAAAGCTGGCGGTAGACAGTCATATCCACTATTGATGGAACCAGGGTCTGTCGTATACTTGCCTGTAATCCATGAAAAATTCCTTGTACAATCATTTTTGTATTTTTTACAAAGTCGCGGGCGCCCTCAAATTTTATCGATTCTAGTTGCAAATATTATTAGACATATTTTAAAGCGAAAAAAAATTGAATAAAAGCTGGCGGTAGACAGTCATATCCACTATTGATGGAACCAGGGTCTGTCGTATACTTGCCTGTAATCCATGAAAAATTCCTTGTACAATCATTTTGTATTTTTTACAAAGTCGCGGGCGCCCTCAAATTTTATCGATTCTAGTTGCAAATATTATTAGACATATTTTAAAGGAAAAAAAATTGAATAAAAGCTGGCGGTAGACAGTCATATCCACTATTGATGGAACCAGGGTCTGTCGTATACTTGCCTGTAATCCATGAAAAATTCCTTGTACAATCATTTTTGTATTTTTTACAAAGTCGCGGGCGCCCTCAAATTTTATCGATTCTAGTTGCAAATATTATTAGACATATTTTAAGCGAAAAAAAATTGAATAAAAGCTGGCGGTAGACAGTCATATCCACTATTGATGGAACCAGGGTCTGTCGTATACTTGCCTGTAATCCATGAAAAATTCCTTGTACAATCATTTTTGTATTTTTTACAAAGTCGCGGCGCCCTCAAATTTTTATCGATTCTAGTTGCAAATATTATTAGACATATTTTAAGCGAAAAAAAATTGAATAAAAGCTGGCGGTAGACAGTCATATCCACTATTGATGGAACCAGGGTCTGTCGTATACTTGCCTGTAATCCATGAAAAATTCCTTGTACAATCATTTTTGTATTTTTTACAAAGTCGCGGGCGCCCTCAAATTTTATCGATTCTAGTTGCAAATATTATTAGACATATTTTAAAACGAAAAAAAAATTGAATAAAAGCTGGCGGTAGACAGTCATATCCACTATTGATGGAACCAGGGTCTGTCGTATACTTGCCTGTAATCCATGAAAAATTCCTTGTACAATCATTTTTGTATTTTTTACAAAGTCGCGGGCGCCCTCAAATTTTATCGATTCTAGTTGCAAATATTATTAGACATATTTTAAAGCGAAAAAAAATTGAATAAAAGCTGGCGGTAGACAGTCATATCCACTATTGATGGAACCAGGGTCTGTCGTATACTTGCCTGTAATCCATGAAAAATTCCTTGTACAATCATTTTTGTATTTTTTACAAAGTCGCGGGCGCCCTCAAATTTATCGATTCTAGTTGTAAATATTATTAGACATATTTTAAGCGAAAAAAAATTGAATAAAAGCTGGCGGTAGACAGTCATATCCACTATTGATGGAACCAGGTCTGTCGTATACTTGCCTGTAATCCATGAAAAATTCCTTGTACAATCATTTTTGTATTTTTTACAAAGTCGCGGGCGCCCTCAAATTTTATCGATTCTAGTTGTAAATATTATTAGACATATTTTAAGCGAAAAAAAATTGAATAAAAGCTGGCGGTAGACAGTCATATCCACTATTGATGGAACCAGGTCTGTCGTATACTTGCCTGTAATCCATGAAAAATTCCTTGTACAATCATTTTTGTATTTTTTACAAAGTCGCGGGCGCCCTCAAATATTATCGATTCTAGTTGTAAATATTATTCGACATATTTTAAAGCGAAAAAAAATTGAATAAAAGCTGGCGTAGACAGTCATATCCACTATTGATGGAACCAGGGTCTGTCGTATACTTGCCTGTAATCCATGAAAAATTCCTTGTACAATCATTTTTGTATTTTTTACAAAGTCGCGGGCGCCCTCAAATTTTATCGATTCTAGTTGTAAATATTATGACATATTTTAAGCGAAAAAAAAAATTGAATAAAAGCTGGCGGTAGACAGTCATATCCACTATTGATGGAACCAGGGTCTGTCGTATACTTGCCTGTAATCCATGAAAAATTCCTTGTACAATCATTTTTGTATTTTTTACAAAGTCGCGGGCGCCCTCAAATTTTATCGATTCTAGTTGTAAATATTATTCGACATATTTTAAGCGAAAAAAAATTGAATAAAAGCTGGCGGTAGACAGTCATATCCACTATTGATGGAACCAGGGTCTGTCGTATACTTGCCTGTAATCCATGAAAAATTCCTTGTACAATCATTTTTGTATTTTTTACAAAGTCGCGGGCGCCCTCAAATTTTATCGATTCTAGTTGCAAATATTATTAGACATATTTTAAAAGAAAAAAAAATTGAATAAAAGCTGGCGGTAGACAGTCATATCCACTATTGATGGAACCAGGGTCTGTCGTATACTTGCCTGTAATCCATGAAAAATTCCTTGTACAATCATTTTTGTATTTTTTACAGTCGCGGGCGCCCTCAAATTTTATCGATTCTAGTTGCAAATATTATTTGACATATTTTAAGCGAAAAAAAATTGAATAAAAGCTGGCGGTAGACAGTCATATCCACTAATGATGGAACCAAGGTCTGTCGTATACTTGCCTGTAATCCATGAAAAATTCCTTGTACAATCATTTTTGTATTTTTTACAAAGTCGCGGGCGCCCTCAAATTTTCTTGATTCTAGTTGCAAATATTATTTGACATATTTTAAGCGAAAAAAAATTGAATAAAAGCTGGCGGTAGACAGTCATATACACTATTGATGGAACCAAGGTCTGTCGTATACTTGCCTGTAATCCATGAAAAATTCCTTGTACAATCATTTTTGTATTTTTTACAAAGTCGCGGGCGCCCTCAAATTTTCTCGATTCTAGTTGCAAATATTATTAGACATATTTTAAAAGAAAAAAAATTGAATAAAAGCTGGCGGTAGACAGTCATATCCACTAATGATGGAACCAAGGTCTGTCGTATACTTGCCTGTAATCCATGAAAAATTCCTTGTACAATCATTTTTGTATTTTTTACAAAGTCGCGGGCGCCCTCAAATTTTATCGATTCTAGTTGCAAATATTATAAGACATATTTTAAGAGAAAAAAAATTGAATAAAAGCTGGCGGTAGACAGTCATATCCACTATTTCGACATATTTTAATCGAAAAAAAATTGAATTCCATTTTTCCCTCTTTTCCCTTTCGTTAATTGAGAGTACTTCTACAATTGCAATTCTGCGTACCACTAGTTAAAATACCCTCTGCTATGTTGTTTCAATAAATTCTAAGGTCTTTCGGACAGGTGAAGGAACAAATGAGATACGCTTTATTAAACGGCACCAGAAGGAGAGAAACATATCTTTGTTTTTTCTTTAACGTCGCTTTCAACTGCATGGTCATATCACGACGGGGGTGCCACCCTCCAATCGCAGGAAACTCACAAACCCGCTACCCGGTTAATCTGGGTTGGGCCGGAATGCCAGCATCACGAAGTCTTCACTTCGCTGGACGTTGCTTAACTTCGGTGATCCAACGAGAACCGGTGCATTCAACGCGCCATCGCCGCTGGCTAAACACATCTTTTAAATTTTGAATCTGGGCGCTATTGCATTTTGAGAACACTCGATGTCTGAAGCGGTCTGTGTGACCATTATTGTGTCAACTGCATGTTATAAATTAATTTTTTTTAAACAAATAGTTCTACTTACTAATTATATCACTCAAATCAAATAGATAAATTAACAAGGCCATCGATTTGTTCGGTGGAAGAGAAAGCCACAAGCTTTCACTTCGACCCTTGGTTCGCTACATATTCCTTTGTGATCTTTTCATTTCATTTCCTGTGTTGGAGAAGGAGAATGTAGTATGTAGTTTACCAATAAAGTATTATTAATTGTAACCTGAAGGCTGGATGTTCGAGTGTTACCCAAGGTGAATTTTCAGCACTTTTTTGTTATGTTTTAGATAATATTATCATGATTCTGATAAACACAAAAATGATATTTTAAATTTTACTTCTAAAACTATAATCAAAATACGTACATCACATTTTTTGCGAGCGTGGATTCTTTCTTCTTGTGTATTCTTTGTCCATAATTACACCACTGGTTGCTGCTTTCATAACAGCATCTCTCATTTTTCCTCACGAGGACCCTGTGACCCCGTAACCCCATTCACGTAAAGAGTTCACAACGACCGACCATTGTGAATGATCAATTTTCTTCTGTTAAACATCCCAGGAGCCAGCGTCGATGGCATGTTGAATACACCGGTTCCCTTCAGAACACCGAAGTTAAGCGACATCCAGCGAGGTTAAGACTTGGATGGGTGACCATTCAAATTCTGATTCTCGTGACGCTGGCTTTTCCCGGCCCCACTCAGGCTGGGTGAGGTCAATGTGAGTAGCAGGTTTGTGAGTTTCCTGCGAATGGAGGGTAAAACCCCCGTCGTGATATGACCATGGCAGTTAAACCCATAAAAAAAAAAAAAAAAAAAAAAAAAAAAAACATCCCAGGGCAGTGTATTTACATCTCAAATTACGCGCCAATTATGTTAAAATTCAGCAAACTTTGAATATTCCATTATGATTCAGAAGTGTTTTTGAGCTTTGTGTGTCTTGTGTTCCATGACCATTAAAATAATTTAAATGAGCTTTCTTTTTACTTTCCTTATCTTATAATAAGGAAAGTATTGTATTCGTCGAAAATTTGACCTACCCAGTTTTTCACATTTCTGGACGAATCATGGCCTCAGGATACCAAAAAAGTTGTTTTCAGCCATTGGTCCGTGCGTCTGTCTGTCTGTCTGTGTGTGTGTGTGTGTGAACAGGATATCTCAAGAACGGTAAAAGCTAGAGACTTGAAATTTGGTACACAAATTAGTTTTATACACCAGACGAACCACGAAACTTTTGGTTGAAATCGGCCGCATTCTGCGGCCACAGGGCCGCAAATGCTAGCCGCAAGCGCCGCTTCTTTAAATTGGTTAAAGATACAAATTTTTTTAGAGAACAACATTTTCTTAGATTAAAAAAATAATAGGGGTCTATTCTGATCATTTTTTTGATATCTTGAACTTTTTGGAACTCGGCCCCAATTTACCGGTATTTGGGGGGGACCCGCTTTGACTAACTTTTTTATTATTCATCGTAGTTGGGGGTTGTGACATATCAAATTCAATGATTTTGAAGTGCTGATTACGAATTTGGCATTGGTTTTTAGTTATCTGTTACCGTTGAGTCACCAGTGGCGGAATTCGACTCCTTTTTGGGGGATAAGGAAAGTCGTGTGATATTTACACCAGATTTTTTACTTTCCTTATCCTATAATAAGGAAAGTATTGTATTCGTCGAAAAATTGACCTACCCAGTTTTTCACATTTCTGGACGAATCATAGCTTCAGGATACCAAAAAAGTTGTTTTCAGCCATTGGTCCGTGCGTCTGTCTGTCTGTCTGTCTGTGAACAGGATATCTCAAGAACGGTAAGAGCTAGAGACTTGAAATTTGGTATGCAAATCAATTTTATACACCAGACGAACCACGAAAGTTTTGGTTGAAATCGGCCGCAAAATGCGGCCGCAGGGCCGCAAATATTGGCCGCAAGCGCCGCTTCTATGAATTCTTCAAAGATACAAAAAAAGTTATAGAACAACATTTTCTTAGATTAAAAAAATAATAGGAGTCTCTTCTGCTCATTTTTTTGATATCTTGAACTTTTTGGACCTCGGCCCAATTTACCGGTATTTTGGGGGGACCCGCTTTGACTAATTTTTTTATTATTCATCCAAGATAGGCATTGTGACATATCAAATCCAATGATTTTGAAGTGCTGATTACGAATTTGGCTTTGATTTTTAGCTAACTGTTACCTTTGGGTCACCAGTGGCTTTTGGCCCTGTTCCCATTCATAATATGATAAGGAAAGTCGTGTGATGTTTACACCAGATTTTTTCTAAAACTAAACATAATAGGGTATTTTTTTAACTAGTGATACGCAGAATTGCAATTGTAGAAGTACTCGAAATTCACAGGGAAAAAAGGGAAAAAAGGGAAAAAAAGGGAAAGGGAAAAATGGAATTTTCGGGAATTTTTTTTGGAAAATTGAAATTTTAAGAGGCTTGCTTTATTGATATAAAATAGAAAAATCTTTTTCAATTTTCTTCAAAGAGGCCCCATTTGGCCTCAAGTGGCCTAATTCGATCTAAAAACTATAGGGAAAATTTTAAGACTCAAATGAACATGTACACGAAGTTTCTTCAATTTTGAAGAATCTGGTAGATAGTTATAGCGGAACATAGAGACAGTTAGCCAAACGAAAGCCCAATAGTCCAGTATCCAAGTTAAGACAGGACCTTACTCAGTAAGGTCGCTTCGCTCCCTCACTGTGTTCGGTTAATAAGGCAAGATGAATTTGAGTTTATTTATCGAACTAATAAACATGTTTTCAAACAAGATCTTAAGTTAGACACAGAAAAACACTGCCAATTATGGACTCAATACTTCCTCGTGATTGTTTCACATTGTATACACGTGCTAATTTGATATTTTAGACCAAATCACTTGTATCTCCAAAACCGATTATCCGAATTTCTTCAAATTTGTTTTATATGGTATAATTACAGGCAAGTATATGACAGACCTTGGTTCCTTCATTAGTGGATATGACTGTCTAACGCCAGCTTTATTTCATTTTTTTTTCTCTTTAAATATGTCTAGTAATATTTGCAACTATAATCGAGAAAATTATGGGCGCCCGCGACTTTATAAAAAATATAAAAATGATTGTACAAGGGATTTTTCATGGATTACAGGCAAGTATACGAGAGACCTTGGTTCCATCATTAGTGGATATGACTCTCTACCGCCAGCTTTTATTCAATTTTTTTTTCGCTTAAAATATGTCTAATAATATTTACAACTAGAATCAAGAAAATTTGAGGGCGCCCGCGACTTTGTAAAAAATACAAAAATGATTGTACAAGGAATTTTCCATGGATTACAGGCAAGTACCCGAGAGACCTTGGTTCCATCATTAGTGGATATGACTGTCTACCGCCAGCTTTTATTGAATTTTTTTTCGCTTAAAATATGTCTAATAATATTTGCAACAAGAATCGAGAAAATTTGAGGGCGCCCGCGACTTTGTAAAAAATACAAAAATGATTGTACAAGGAATTTTTCATGGATTACAGGCAAGTATACGACAGACCTTGGTTCCATCAATAGTGGATATGACTGTCTACCGCCAGCTTTTATTCAATTTTTTTTTCGCTTAAAATATGTCTAATAATATTTACAACTAGAATCAAGAAAAATTGAGGGCGCCCGCGACTTTGTAAAAAATACAAAAATGATTGTACAAGGAATTTTCCATGGATTACAGGCAAGTATACGAGAGACCTTGGTTCCATCATTAGTGGATATGACTGTCTACCGCCAGCTTTTATTCAATTTTTTTTCGCTTAAAATATGTCTAATAATATTTGCAACAAGAATCAAGAAAATTTGAGGGCGCCCGCGACTTTGTAAAAATACAAAAATGATTGTACAAGGAATTTTTCATGGATTACAGGCAAGTATACGACAGACCTTGGTTCCATCAATAGTGGATATGACTGTCTACCGCCAGCTTTTATTCAATTTTTTTTCTCTTAAAATATGTCTTATAATATTTGCAACTAGAATCGATAAAATTTGAGGGCGCCCGCGACTTTGTAAAAAATACAAAAATGATTGTACAAGGAATTTTCCATGGATTACAGGCAAGTATACGACAGACCTTGGTTCCATCAATAGTGGATATGACTGTCTACCGCCAGCTTTTATTCAATTTTTTTTCTCTTAAAATATGTCTTATAATATTTGCAACTAGAATCGATAAAATTTGAGGGCGCCCGCGACTTTGTAAAAAATACAAAAATGATTGTACAAGGAATTTTTCATGGATCACAGGCAAGTCTACGAGAGACCTTGGTTCCATCATTAGAAGATATGACTGTCTACCGCCAGCTTTTATTCAATTTTTTTTCACTTAAAATATGTCTAATAATATTTACAACTAGAATCAAGAAAATTTGAGGGCGCCCGCGACTTTGTAAAAAATACAAAATGATTGTACAAGGAATTTTCCATGGATTACAGGCAAGTATACGAGAGACCTTGGTTCCATCATTAGTGGATATGACTGTCTACCGCCAGCTTTTATTGAATTTTTTTTCGCTTAAAATATGTCTAATAATATTTTACAACTAGAATCAAGAAAATTTGAGGGCGCCCGCGACTTTGTAAAAAATACAAAAATGATTGTACAAGGAATTTTTCATGGATTACAGGCAAGTATACGACAGACCTTGGTTCCATCATTAGTGGATATGACTGTCTACCGCCAGCTTTTATTCAATTTTTTTTCTTTTAAAATATGTCTAATAATATTTGCAACTAGAATCGAGAAAATTTGAGGGCGCCCGCGACTTTGTAAAAAATACAAAAATGATTGTACAAGGAATTTTTCATGGATTACAGGCAAGTATACGACAGACCCTGGTTCCATCAATAGTGGATATGACTGTCTACCGCCAGCTTTTATTCAATTTTTTTTCGCTTAAATAATGTCTTATAATATTTGCAACTAGAATCAAGAAAATTTGAGGGCGCCCGCGACTTTGTAAAAAATACAAAAATGATTGTACAAGGAATTTTCCATGGATTACAGGCAAGTATACGAGAGACCTTGGTTCCATCATTAGTGGATATGACTGTCTACCGCCAGCTTTTATTCAATTTTTTTTCGCTTAAAATATGTCTAATAATATTTGCAACAAGAATCAAGAAAATTTGAGGGCGCCCGCGACTTTGTAAAAATACAAAAATGATTGTACAAGGAATTTTTCATGGATTACAGGCAAGTATACGACAGACCTTGGTTCCATCAATAGTGGATATGACTGTCTACCGCCAGCTTTTATTCAATTTTTTTTCTCTTAAAATATGTCTTATAATATTTGCAACTAGAATCGATAAAATTTGAGGGCGCCCGCGACTTTGTAAAAAATACAAAAATGATTGTACAAGGAATTTTTCATGGATCACAGGCAAGTCTACGAGAGACCTTGGTTCCATCATTAGAAGATATGACTGTCTACCGCCAGCTTTTATTCAATTTTTTTTCACTTAAAATATGTCTAATAATATTTACAACTAGAATCAAGAAAATTTGAGGGCGCCCGCGACTTTGTAAAAAATACAAAAATGATTGTACAAGGAATTTTCCATGGATTACAGGCAAGTATACGAGAGACCTTGGTTCCATCATTAGTGGATATGACTGTCTACCGCCAGCTTTTATTGAATTTTTTTTCGCTTAAAATATGTCTAATAATATTTGCAACAAGAATCGAGAAAATTTGAGGGCGCCCGCGACTTTGTAAAAAATACAAAAATGATTGTACAAGGAATTTTTCATGGATTACAGGCAAGTATACGACAGACCTTGGTTCCATCAATAGTGGATATGACTGTCTACCGCCAGCTTTTATTCAATTTTTTTTCGCTTAAAATATGTCTAATAATATTTACAACTAGAATCAAGAAAATTTGAGGGCGCCCGCGACTTTGTAAAAAATACAAAAATGATTGTACAAGGAATTTTTCATGGATTACAGGCAAGTATACGACAGACCCTGGTTCCATCAATAGTGGATATGACTGTCTACCGCCAGCTTTTATTCAATTTTTTTTCGCTTAAAATATGTCTGATAATATTTGCAACAAGAATCGAGAAAATTTGAGGGCGCCCGCGACTTTGTAAAAAATACAAAAATGATTGTACAAGGAATTTTTCATGGATTACAGGCAAGTATACGACAGACCTTGGTTCCATCAATAGTGGATATGACTGTCTACCGCCAGCTTTTATTCAATTTTTTTTCGCTTAAAATATGTCTTATAATATTTGCAACTAGAATCAAGAAAATTTGAGGGCGCTCGCGACTTTGTAAAAAATACAAAAATGATTGTACAAGGAATTTTTCATGGATTACAGGCAAGTATACGACAGACCCTGGTTCCATCAATAGTGGATATGACTGTCTACCGCCAGCTTTTATTCAACTTTTTTTTCGCTTAAATAATGTCTTATAATATTTGCAACTAGAATCAAGAAAATTTGAGGGCGCCCGCGACTTTGTAAAAAATAAAAAAATGATTGTACAAGGAATTTTCCATGGATTACAGGCAAGTATACGAGAGACCTTGGTTCCATCATTAGTGGATATGACTGTCTACTGCCAGCTTTTATTCAATTTTTTTTCTTTTAAATAATGTCTTATAATATTTGCAACTAGAATCGAGAAAATTTGAGGCGCCCGCGACTTTGTAAAAAATACAAAAATGATTGTACAAGGAATTTTTCATGGATTACAGGCAAGTATACGACAGACCTTGGTTCCATCAATAGTGTATATGACTGTCTACCGCCAGCTTTTATTCAATTTATTTTCGCTTTTAATATGTCTTATAATATTTGCAACTAGAATCAAGAAAATTTGAGGGCGCCCGCGACTTTGTAAAAAATACAAAAATGATTGTACAAGGAATTTTTCATGGATTACAGGCAAGTATACGACAGACCCTGGTTCCATCAATAGTGGATATGACTGTCTACCGCCAGCTTTTATTCAATTTTTTTTCGCTTAAAATATGTATAATTAAATTTTTAACTAGAATCAAGAAAATTTGAGGGCGCCCGCGACTTTGTAAAAAATACAAAAATGATTGTACAAGGAATTTTTCATGGATTACAGGCAAGTATACGACAGACCTTGGTTCCATCAATAGTGGATATGACTGTCTACCGCCAGCTTTTATTCAATTTTTTTTCTTTTAAATAATGTCTTATAATATTTGCAACTAGAATCAAGAAAATTTGTGGGCGCCCGCGACTTTGTAAAAAATACAAAAATGATTTTTCAAAATTCATTGTAAAAATTGACTACTGCCCGTAGTGGGATTTTTTTAGTCAGAGGGATAAAAAATCTTAGTAAAAAATCCCGTATCTGAGGTATTAATACCTTTTCGTTGGTAAGTTTAGCAACGAGAGTGACAAGATTTTGCCTTACCCTGTAGAAATTTCGATGAAAATTTCAGCAACGTTGGTAGCTTCAGGGACATAATTTTTTTCAAGATCGAGTTTCGGCATTTTTGCTGAAATAACAATAAGTAATTGTGATTTGAGCATTTTGAGCTTGGTTTTATGATAAAAATCTTTTCTAAATTAGTTGTCAGTACCTTTTTAACTGTTTGATATTATTATGTAACTGTTAAGCTTAATCGCAAAAAGGATACCGAGGAAGAGATTTGCAAAGTGTTACGTGTGGTGCTGTATGGAGCAGAGACGTGGACGATGAGAAAGAAGGAGGAAAAATATCTGGAGAGCTGCGAGATGTGGGTGTGGAGAAGACTAGAAGGAATCAAGTGGTCAGATAAAGCCAGAAATGAAGAAGTATTTAGAAGAGTTGGAGAGAAAAGAGAAATATTGAGAACCATGAACAGAAAAAGAAGCTGGCTGGGTCTCATACTGAGGAGAGATTTTCTGCAGAGAATCATCATGGAAGGAAATCTGGAAGGAAGAAGATCAAGAGGAAGAAGATGGTTTGGAATGCTGACAAACATGCTGAATGGAAGAACATTTGAACAAATGAAGGAGGATGCCCAATGCCCATGATCGAGTAAAGTGGAGAACGTCAAGTTGAAACCTATTGATGGCTCGTTGAATACACCGGTTCTCTTAAGACCACCAAAGTTAGGCAACGTCCAGCGAGATTAGGACTTGGATGCTGGCTCTTCTCGGTGCAACCCAGGCTGGGTGAGGTTAATGTGGGTAACAGGTTTGTTAGTTTCCTGCGAGTGGAGGGTTGAACCTCTGTCATAACTGACCATAAAGTTGAAATATGACATTAAACTCTAATAAAACACACTAATAATACAAAAGGATTGGTGGGACATGAGTTTTCTTTCCTTCCAACCTGGGTGTTTTCTGTACTAGAAACCACTGGGTTGGAAGGATCTAACTCTCATCAAAGCTGGCTTTCTTTTTTCAAGTAAAGTGTCATGAAAATGAAGTCATGATTTTTGTTCTTTCTAAGTCTGTAGACTTAAGAAGCAAGGGAAAAAATGGAAATATTTAGGGTGAAATTAATAGACATTGATGACTTCAGCATTGGTTATCCTATGCTAAGTAATACGCAAATCTAGACTTAGTGTCCAAGAGGTATTACAATTTTTTTAAATATTAACTTTGGCCTTAAGAAACAATACATTAAGGATGTTATAAACTTTTTTTCTAAAATATTTTGTTTTGCAAGTTTACATTTTTGTTTCCATAAGTTGTAAAAAATTTTCCTGTATTGAGTGTAAATCCTTAATCTAATTTATTTTATACAAAACAAAAAAAATTGCGTGTGTTCCCTGAACTGTGCTAGAGAATGTATATTGGTATCTAATTTCTTATACTTTACTTATTTTATGTTGATCAACAAAATAATGAAAATATAAGTATGTTACATTTGTGTATAAACATGATAATATTAATTATATCTTTTCTATTTGATAAAGTTTGCAGGAAGGTTTAGACACATTAGAGTTAGTATCATTATTAAATTTACTTTGGTTCATATGGGCTGTGTGGGCCCCAGAGCAATAAGAGTGCAATTACCTCCACTACAGTACATAATTATTAGTAGAATAGTAAATAAGTTTCTTTGTGTTATTATATCACTATTTCAGTGGGTAGCATGGAACTAAAGAACTTGCTATCTTTTAATATACAATAGCTTGATTTGACCATAATTCCACCAATGGTGTCTGCTCACAGTACTCACATCAAAGCATCTATTTATTTTTATCTCACAAGGTATATGAGTGGACCCCAGGCATTCAATTATAGAGAGAAAAATTATTGTCTCACTGGGTATCGAATGCAGGTCACTGTGTATGCAAGCCTAGTATGCTACTCACTCAGCCACGATTACAACTAATTCTTCCCATAGAATAATAGATATCAAGAAGTGCAGTAATCTCTTTAGCAACTTCTTTATAAGTTGGATGTTGTCTCGAGACACCCTAATAAAATAATAAATTAATTACTTTAATGAGACACAAAGGAAAACTATTACTTGGTATCGCTCGTAAATCATATTGTTAGTATTTTGTAATAGGAAGTATTGGGTATATGTATGTACAACATGTTTAAATTGTGCATTTTTTATTGAGGAAAAATGTACGTGTCAATCGGGATTTGAACCCTACCGTTTGTTACCATTCAGATAAAATAATTGAGTAGGTAACAGTTACCTACTTACCTGATGCCTATTAATTAATTAGTTACCTATATGTTGTGTGGCTTATTTCTCATTGAGGAATATTACACAGAAGTTTTTGAAATTTCCTTTATAAACCATTTATACTTCAGGTTACCAGAGTTTTGAACTTTCTAATTTACCTAAATAAGGGAAACGATATTCCCATCTTAAAAAAAAAACAGTAATACTGTCGTGATTATAGTGCTCGATTAGGACTATCATGTCCCATTATTCAAACAATAAGTCCAACGTAATATAAAAATTCTGCACATGTCACATCTGCATCGTCAACTCTGAGATGTGGAGAGTAGCCTTAACCACAGAGCCATCGTATCATCTCATGGGATTGAATTAATAACACGTTATGAAGCTATCGAGACAGCCCGCGAGAAATATTCCGTCTGCGGCGATGGTGTCGCGCTATGTGGCGTGTCCACGAAACTGGGGCTCGTTTCCACACTTATTAATCTACACGCTATGGTTAAATTATCAAATAAAATTCAGGTCGATTCATTTAAAAATCGAAAGTTGACACCTCAATTTCTGACTTTTGAACCACCCTGTATGTATTCAATCAGCAATTTCTAAAGTACTTGACAAGCTTGTTACGACCCGATTATCTTATGCCTGTAAAAACTTCATCACTGATTTTCAACATGGATTTACATCCAAAAGGTCAACAGCAACCAATCTTCTCTGTTATCCAAATGACATCCTTGAATCTTTTCAACAAGGATCATCTGTCCATTCCGTCTATACAGATGTTGCCAAAGCATTTGATAGAGTTGATTGTGGTTTTCTTACTGAAAAATTGAAATCTTATGGCATTCTCCAATGGTTAAGAGAGAAATGTTTGTTAGCCGCCTTCCTGCTCACCAGCAGGTTGCCAAGATGACAAAGGGTACCAGATCGTGTAGGTACCTATATGCAAAGATTTTAGATGAAATTTTAAGAGGAAGATGTCTTGAGCTGTTTAATGATAGTTGAATTCAGGGGAAGTTTGTATGTGAAGGTAGATTTGAATGAAAATTTATGGTTGGAATATTTGAGAGTGATGAATATCGGGTCGATGACAATACTAGATTTCATGTGGTTTCTCAGAATGAGGAACCCTAGAACCCAAGCCGTTCAAATTGGCGAAACCCTTTCAAATCCTATAAAAGTTCTTTCTGGAGTTATCATAAAAATCAAATCATAAAAATCATAATCATAACATCATAATCATAAAAATCATCTTGGAAAATAAGAACCCTAAAAAATATTGTAGGTAGAAACTTTGTAGGTGAATTCATACAGGTTTCACAGCGAGGATCTCGTTATGAACCATTTGAGGTTAGAAAGTTAAATTCAAAAATATTTAAATTTATTAAATATAGTGAGTTGGTGACTCTAGAGCCTTATTTTTCATCTTATTTCAATTATTGATGTTTCCTTTAAGATCGGTCCCTATTTTTCTTTTATCTTAAATGTCAATAATACTGCATAGTTAAGACATTAACCTACTTGGTCTGATCCTGGGTTGTTAGACCAAAATGATTTGTTCTTATTCAAGTTTCATTTACTCTCAGAACTAACTCTCTAGTAATAATATATTATACTTATCAATGTCATTGATATAGGACCTTTAAATCATCATGCATTCTAGACTAATAAATATGTGGAAGAAACAAACTTCATCTATATTTCAGACTGTTCTCAACAAACACATCAAGAAGCTTCCCATAACTCACAAACCCTTGCTGCTCTGTGGTACCAATCAATGGGTTCCTTCACAAATACAGTCTTATTCAATAGATTCATCCAAAGATGGTGTAGATTTAAATGCTGAAGTCAAGCTAGAAGATTTAAGCTTAGAAGTCAGTAATCCAGCTGTAGAAAATATTGATTACAGTGCAATTGCCAATGATGATCCAGAAGTTTTAGAAAAGTTAAAATTAATAGTTTTGGAGACAGACTCATTATTTCAAGATGGTCATAATGTACCATCTCACATCAAAACAGATGATTGGAAGCAGTTGTTAACATTACCTTCTAGATCACAGAGGATGAAGTTCCTTAATTTTTTGTTCAAGAAAGAAATGATAAAAGCCAATGAAAAGGCCAAAAAAGAAGCTCGGAGAGCAACATTTGATGACAGGAAAGCTGAAGCATTAGAGGAAAGAGAAAATAACAAACACTTATTTTATGGTCTAAATGGAAACACTCTGTTTCACAGAATTTATGATTCTAATATGAACAACATTGATAATTTTAGAGCTATGAATTCAATACAGTGTGGTAAGTCATACAATATGATGTAAAATTTGATATTTTTGCTATATTTTAAAATGAGAGAAAAGCAAATTTGTTGACAGTGATGTCGCATCTTAAACTCATCAGTGGAGTGCATAGTCACTAACTATCAGGCTGATTAAGCATGGCCATTAGCCATTTGATTGTGTATAAAGTAGATTTTTTTATTCTATTCATTAGCAACTATGCACTTGAGCCTTTGTGTCATAAACTGTGTTAATGACCTTTAGTATTGATTTTATACTATAATGGTAATTTAATTTTTTACTTGATAGACATAAATGGAGTCTGAGAGTGTTAAATCAATGCAGTCTCTCATTCTCTCAGAGTTCAGGTCTTGTCATGAAAGGCATTACTGTATTATGTCCTTTGAATGTCATTCTTTTCTCTCAGTTTTAATTTTCTTGGTAATATCTTCCTCTCCTCAGAATCAATGTCTTTTGTTATTCTGTGATTTTTCATGCATCAGGTCTATCATACCATCTATTTAGCACCAAATTGACAGTCTAGAGCAGGGACAGTCAAACTTTTTTTGTGGCAGTTCCCCTGAGAAGTTAACACTTTGTGCGCCACGTCGCTCAATATGAGCGACAGCGACTTCCCGCTGGGGCCACGTCTCTCATTTTGAGAGACACTAGACCTCTCTTTGAAGCATTGTGTCTCAGTATGGGCCACACTACTGTGTATTTTGTATTGAGAATTTGAAGCGTGGCCTCCTGAGGATGATCAGAGTGTGCTTGGTTTTCACCTATCTAGTTTTGAAGCATATTGAGAGACAATCCTTTGTATCATGGCCCCAGGGGAAAATCACGATTTTGGGCTTGGCGCACAAAGTGTTAAAAAGTGCATGTTGTTCCCCCCTACACACACGCACTATGATGTTAGTGAATAAAAATGTTTGGAGTCAGTGTCAATGGTGTGTTGAATGGTGTATGTAGGAATGCCAAAGTTAAGCAATGTCCAGCAAGGTTAGGACTTGTATGGGTGGCCATTCAAATTTGATTTTGACTTCTTGATCAAGACAGATAGAAAATTTGTATCTAAATAACTATTTGTTAAACTGAAAGTAATATCATGATTAGGTAATTCATTAAAACTTATTCCATAACAAAAGACCACTCAAATTTGTGTCCCACTAATTAAGAATCCAACAGCACCACGTGGAAGGACTAAAAGGCATGCAACATTACTGATTGTTTGAGATCTATAAAGAGTGAGTGAAACAGAGATATTAGAAAGCCTCAGCAAGAAACCGAGCCAAATGTGTTGGTATTTTTGATGCTGAAAACAGAAAATTGAAATAAATTTGTACCTACTTGTTCTTTCTGTAAAATGAGAATTGAGACATGAGATAAATACAAAGAGAATTCTTTTGCCACCTATGATGCAATTAATGATTTGGTTTTATTAATAAATAATAAGAAACACAGGCTATTCAAAATATCATTTTTTTCTGGTAAAAATCTCAAAATCTCTTTGCGGTTCCCAGTTTGGCTGTCCCTGGTCTAGAGCTACCTAATATTGATATACTGTGTTATACAGGATGATCATAAAGTCTCATCCCACTCTTCTTATCTTGAGAAGGACTTAGGATATTACCAAGTGGAAAAATAAAGGTTGCTCATAATTTGGGGGGAGTGATTTTAAGCATAAAAAAAAGGATTCATGTTGTGCTGGTTGTTGCCCAACCTATACTAACTGAATCAATCCTCTAGAAAATGAGGTAACCCATTTTTTACAGCTTGTCTGAGACTTTATTCTTACCCTGAATATTTAATTTGGTAAATTTATTTGTGTCACTGACAATAATCACTATTGAATTTTTTGATTTCTTTCAGGTCCAGACATCATTGTTGACATGGATTATTATGAGTACATGAATAGACTTGAACAAAATACACTTGCCAAACAACTTTGTTACATTATCTCTGATAACAGAATGCTTTGGGAACCATACAATGTCATTTTTTCCAGTTTTGATAAAGAATCTTATGCAGCAAAAAGTCTTAATAAGTTGATTCCTAATATTTATAATGAAGAATATCCATTTAACTATACAACCAAACATTTCACAGAACTCAATTACAGTAGAAATGAGCTTGTTTATTTATCACCTCATACAAATAATGTTCTCATTGACCACACTCCTGGATCAGTTTATATAATTGGTAAGTTCAAATGTTATTTTACTCATACATAAAAAAGGGATTTCCTATCTTGAGTATCATAGGAACTTACAAAATATTTTTGTAAATATTTGTAATAACAATGTTGGTCTGTGACATAATATGAATCCTATTTTGTGATTATTACATTTAGTCCTTTTTCACAAACTACCTCCCAAAATAAAATAGATTTGATTTGTTATGTAGTACCATATTCCTTTAAATTAAGACTGCCAATTAAAGGAAAAAATATTAGAATGGGTTTTTTTATTAGGTATGTCAAGTTATTATTTTTTTTCAACTTTTGCATTACATTCATTACAAAGTTGATATAAGTGGTTGTAATCCTGATTTGAAATATGTATAGAGGACTCAGACAGTGGCCTATAGAATTCAATGATTTGAAAGAATCTGATTCACATTTTTTCATAGGAATATTTTGTCATTTGTTACTTGTTTGAGTCAACTCATTTTTAGAAATTCTCTTTTCCAGCATGATATTATAAAATTTTGCAATCATGGTATCTTTTTTGTTCCCCATTATGGGCATTATGGTACACTGTTATTTATCTCCATACCACTGTTATTTACCTCCATAACCACTGAGCTAATAGCGCGCGATTAGCTCAGTGGTTAAGCACCCGCTTGCCACGCGGAAGGTCCCGGGTTCGATCCCCCGTGCCGACAAAAATTTGTATTCTTAATTTTTTTACAATTGTTTGTAAGGGATAGATACTTTCCGGTACGCTCGTGTTGACCCAGCACCTAAATGGGAAGTATTGTGTCACTTCTCGCCCATCAGAGGGGAGGCATACTACGGGATGGGCAGGCTACAACACAGACCACAAGCGTCTACAGTAGCTCCCGTTTCACGGTGACGAAATAAAAAAGGCTGTAAAACACTCATCTTAAAAAAAAAAAAAAAGCCTCTGTGGCATAATGGTTGTGACAACTGCCCGTAGCTCAGAGATCCTGAGTTCAATTTTTGGTTAGGGCAGACTTTTCACACATAAAATTCTGTTCCTTCCAAACATGTAAGGCTGGCAATTCCGGCCCTACCCAGGCTGGGTGAGGCTAATGTGGGTAGCTGGTACGATTCCCAGCAAAGGGAGGGTAAAACCCCCATCCTCTCTACCTCAAGTCAGGACGTTAAACCAAATAGAATTAATGAACATGAAAGGAGCCTAGACATTGGATTTGGGTGTCCATATAATCCTCTCACCACCATGATTTAGGTATCAATGCCTATCTCACAGACACAGAATTATTATTATTATCTCCATAAAATTTTCTACCCTACCTGGTATTCCCAAAGCTGATGATGAATTGTTTTTGCACTCAACATATTTGTTCCTGGACTTATGAAGAAGAAAATTATCTTTCTTTTTTCAGGTGGTATGGTGGACAAAAGAATCACACAACCTTTTTCATTAGCCAAAGCAAAAAAAGAAAAAATAAGATGTGCAAAATTACCTCTTGATAATTTTCTTGATTGGGGAACTGGTCACAAATCTCTCACCCTGAACCAAGTCATGGCCATTATGAATGATTGGAGAAGGACAAATGATTGGAACTATTCATTTCGTCACATTCCAAGACGGAAGTTGAACCATCAACATTCTGATGAATCATCTTATCTGGGAGACAATAGCAGGGACACACGCTGTAGTGAAGTGTCAGCCAAATTCATCAAAGAAAGAAAAAAGAGACAGCTTGTATATGATTTGCTCTTAAAAAGATGAGCAGATATTATGCAGTTTCCATTGTTTCATGTCTAAGATAACTTCAACAGGTTCCTGGTACTTATTATAGCAGAGATAGCCTAGCTTGGAACATGGTTCCCTGGTGAACTACAAAGTCATTTTTTGGGAACTACAATTTTACTAGAACAACCCATTATTATTAAAGACATAAAATAATTCAATTAAAATCCTTGGGCACTATTTATTTTAAATTTAGAGCTGTTTAATACATATAATTATGTATTTATGTATGGTTTTGTTTGTAATGAAGCTCAAGGTCTCTTCACAATTACCACCATATAAGTGGTGCACCTGGTCATCTAAGTGTTAAAAAATGACCTATGAGACCTTCGAGTTTATTTGGGTGTCACCTACCATACAACAAGTTTCCTTGGTCACATATCATTGAATACCTACATACTCTATTTCAGCAACCTTGGGAATATTAAAAAAGTAAAGTATTTTTTTTTCTTCTGAATGTTGGTACAAGATAATGTAGCTGTAGTTTTGAGTCTATTTTAAACTACAAAATATACACTACCCCCCTCTCCTAATGAATTGTGTTGAGAAATAAAGTTAGTCCCAAGCCTTGAGAGAAATAAATCAAAGTAATAATAATGAAGAGAAAATATTATGAAGGTATGTTTTTTTTATATTTTTTATATTTAATAGAGTGAAAACTGGTTAAATATCTAATTTCTAGAATAAAACCTGCAGTACCAAATATGATGTTTTCATCATTTTCTTTTGGTGTATCACAATACAAAATAATAAGTTATTTATCATATCTGAGAAGTACATCATTAGCAATAATGTTTTGAAAAGCAAAGTAATTTTTGCCTAAGGCACAAATTGCATCAAAACCACAAATTAACAGAATCTATCTTTGGTTTGAAGAAAGGCATTCACATCTATATATATTTTTTTCTTGTTTAATTAAGCAACAATACTTCCAAACAGAGTACCAGCAAGAGAGCCTACAGCACCTAATGTGAGAAATATTCTCAAGCTCTTAAACCAGGGAGGGTAGTTTTTGCTTGAGAAGATCTACTGCCAGAGTTGCCGTCAGTGCAGTTGAAGTAGTAATGAGACCCAGTGGAACAGGAAGCAAGAGAGACACCCAAGCCACAAGTTGGGGTGCAACTGCAAGACCTAGTGCTTCATAGGATGGCAGGGGCTTGGAGGAGTCAGGAAGAGTAGCTCCCCATTGGATTCCTAGAAAAATAAAGAAAAAATAAAATACAGTAGAATCTCACTTACTCAAATCCTGATAGATCAAAAATCCCCGTAACTCAAAAGAATTCCTTGGTCCTAGTTGAACTTAGCACCTTATTTGAAATCCTGATAACTCAAAATGATGTATGTATCCCTTGAATTTCATTTCTACTGTTTCGAAATGTACTTTATGTTAGCCTAAAGATCAATTTAGAAATTACTTGCAGAACACACACCTGCATTGCTTGGTCATAAGAATAAAGCTCACACAGTTATTGATTTTCAACACAACTAGAATAAACCTGAGTTCTGGATTTGAGTAATACCTATGCTAATAATATGCATTCTCAAAATTTCAGCAAAATTGAGTGTACAGTTCAGGAGATATAAAGTTACAAAGATAGATATTGTGTGCAAGGTCTATCTCCAAGATTTGAAGTTGATAAATTTAAAATGGTACCATCTAAAATATGTCTCCTATAAGTGCACAAAAATTCATAGAAATCCATTAATTGATTCCTGAGATTTGTGCATTGCAGGGAATGCAAATAACAAACAGACCAACAGAAAGACACAAGACCACAGTTGCTCAGGAGGTTACGACATGTAGTGGTTTGAAGATGAAAATGGAAGAGAATGCCATTGGCATTAGCAATACCCTTGATCAAGTTTTGTTTCTATAATTATTGTAAATATTCCTTCTATGTACATAATCTTAATGTAAATAAAACTTGATTGAATCTGTATAATAAAAGTGTGCTGTAAAGAAAACTAACATTTGAAAGATATCTCTGTGAGAACACCTGATGTGTCAATATAACTCAGTTGTTGCACACTGATCCAGAAGAAAAATTTATCTTTGAACCTTCATGTAGCAGGTTTAATTATTTTTTTTCTTAATATTCCTAATTTCTGTTTTTAAATAAATATTTGCTATTACCTATTAAGTTAAATTATCTCCTTTATTCCATGAACTATTGGTCCATTTAACAACTCACTTTATCTCTGTAACTTATTGGGAGGATATGCCAGCCATTTTTCAAAACTCCAATGGGATTTTAAAACTTTTAGTTTTAAAAAAAAGTTTAAAAATCCCATTGGCGTTTTGAATTAATAGACATTTTTGTAATACTTCTGTGGCGCTAAGTCAGGGATTGCGTACTGTGTAAGATAGGGAAAACCGACACTTACCAACGTCTTAAGTTATTGATGTTGTCTATTAATTCTGCCCTTAGTGTAATGTCACTCCCTTTCTTGAGGAACAACTAAAACCCTAGGGGTATTTTTCTTTTGGATAAAAAAATCCATGTTTGATGTTTCCAAATATTTTCATTTAATTCCAAGGTCAACTTCACCACATTTGTGAAAGAAAAATGTTTTTAGGTACTTCTAAAGATAAACAATAATTGACTTAACCTATAAAAGAACTGGAAGAAGAATTTTCTACTTCCATTTTGGTTAACCAAACTGGAAGAAGGAACAGGATAAATTTCCTCTTCCAAAAGAAAAATGACTTGCTTCCAGTTTAGTTCATTTTACTCCAGTTTGGTTAACTTAGGTTAGAAAAAAAATACGGCTCCTGTATACTCACCACCAAGGTAGGACAAAATTGTTGCTCCATATGCTAACTGAAGCCAAGCCATGCCATCTGTGTACCCAAACACCAACATTTGCAAGGGAGGTAAAATGAAGGGTGCCAAGCCTCCTGCACCATACAGCAAGTGTACATTGGGACTTTTTTTCAAGTCAGATAAACTAAACTTTGATAGTTCATTCTTAAAAGCACCAAGGAATTCATCAAACTCTGGCTTGTTTGTGGGTGGAATCCTCAAACATCGTGTGGGCTGGAGAAGAAAGCCATCAGTCAGGGATTGTATCTTTAACTTGTGAGAGTTGACATCTTTCCTTGAAAGATTACTGAAAGGTCTGTCACCAGTTGAAGAAGAAGTGATGGCTTTCAATAGTTTGCCCTGATTTACATGCACTGAAAGGCATTTGTTCAGATTTGTAAAACCACAAGAACTAGAACGAACTAAATGCAATCCCAACATATTGCATGTCCCTGAAGCTACCAACGTTGCTGAAATTTTCATCGAAATTTCTACAGGGTAAGGCAAAATCTTGTCACTCTCGTTGCTAAACTTACCAACGAAAAGGTATTAATACCTCAGATACGGGATTTTTTACTAAGATTTTTTATCCCTCTGACTAAAAAAATCCCACTACGGGCAGTAGTCAATTTTTACAATGAATTTTGAAAAATCATTTTTGTATTTTTTACAAAGTCGCGGGCGCCCACAAATTTTCTTGATTCTAGTTGCAAATATTATAAGACATTATTTAAAAGAAAAAAAATTGAATAAAAGCTGGCGGTAGACAGTCATATCCACTATTGATGGAACCAAGGTCTGTCGTATACTTGCCTGTAATCCATGAAAAATTCCTTGTACAATCATTTTTGTATTTTTTACAAAGTCGCGGGCGCCCTCAAATTTTCTTGATTCTAGTTAAAAATTTAATTATACATATTTTAAGCGAAAAAAAATTGAATAAAAGCTGGCGGTAGACAGTCATATCCACTATTGATGGAACCAGGGTCTGTCGTATACTTGCCTGTAATCCATGAAAAATTCCTTGTACAATCATTTTTGTATTTTTTACAAAGTCGCGGGCGCCCTCAAATTTTCTTGATTCTAGTTGCAAATATTATAAGACATATTAAAAGCGAAAATAAATTGAATAAAAGCTGGCGGTAGACAGTCATATACACTATTGATGGAACCAAGGTCTGTCGTATACTTGCCTGTAATCCATGAAAAATTCCTTGTACAATCATTTTTGTATTTTTTACAAAGTCGCGGGCGCCCTCAAATTTTCTCGATTCTAGTTGCAAATATTATAAGACATTATTTAAAAGAAAAAAAATTGAATAAAAGCTGGCAGTAGACAGTCATATCCACTAATGATGGAACCAAGGTCTCTCGTATACTTGCCTGTAATCCATGGAAAATTCCTTGTACAATCATTTTTTTATTTTTTACAAAGTCGCGGGCGCCCTCAAATTTTCTTGATTCTAGTTGCAAATATTATAAGACATTATTTAAGCGAAAAAAAAGTTGAATAAAAGCTGGCGGTAGACAGTCATATCCACTATTGATGGAACCAGGGTCTGTCGTATACTTGCCTGTAATCCATGAAAAATTCCTTGTACAATCATTTTTGTATTTTTTACAAAGTCGCGAGCGCCCTCAAATTTTCTTGATTCTAGTTGCAAATATTATAAGACATATTTTAAGCGAAAAAAAATTGAATAAAAGCTGGCGGTAGACAGTCATATCCACTATTGATGGAACCAAGGTCTGTCGTATACTTGCCTGTAATCCATGAAAAATTCCTTGTACAATCATTTTTGTATTTTTTACAAAGTCGCGGGCGCCCTCAAATTTTCTCGATTCTTGTTGCAAATATTATCAGACATATTTTAAGCGAAAAAAAATTCAATAAAAGCTGGCGGTAGACAGTCATATCCACTAATGATGGAACCAAGGTCTCTCGTATACTTGCCTGTAATCCATGGAAAATTCCTTGTACAATCATTTTTGTATTTTTTACAAAGTCGCGGGCGCCCTCAAATTTTCTTGATTCTAGTTGTAAATATTATTAGACATATTTTAAGCGAAAAAAAATTGAATAAAAGCTGGCGGTAGACAGTCATATACACTAATGATGGAACCAAGGTCTGTCGTATACTTGCCTGTAATCCATGAAAAATTCCTTGTACAATCATTTTTGTATTTTTTACAAAGTCGCAGGCGCCCTCAAATTTTCTTGATTCTAGTTGCAAATATTATAAGACATTATTTAAAAGAAAAAAAATTGAATAAAGCTGGCGGTAGACAGTCATATCCACTAATGATGGAACCAAGGTCTCTCGTATACTTGCCTGTAATCCATGGAAAATTCCTTGTACAATCATTTTTGTATTTTTTACAAAGTCGCGAGCGCCCTCAAATTTTCTTGATTCTAGTTGCAAATATTATAAGACATTATTTAAGCGAAAAAAAATTGAATAAAAGCTGGCGGTAGACAGTCATATCCACTATTGATGGAACCAGGGTCTGTCGTATACTTGCCTGTAATCCATGAAAAATTCCTTGTACAATCATTTTTGTATTTTTTACAAAGTCGCGGGCGCCCTCAAATTTTCTTGATTCTAGTTGTAAATATTATTAGACATATTTTAAGCGAAAAAAAAATTGAATAAAAGCTGGCGGTAGACAGTCATATCCACTATTGATGGAACCAAGGTCTGTCGTATACTTGCCTGTAATCCATGAAAAATTCCTTGTACAATCATTTTTGTATTTTTTACAAAGTCGCGGGCGCCCTCAAATTTTCTCGATTCTTGTTGCAAATATTATTAGACATATTTTAAGCGAAAAAAAATTCAATAAAAGCTGGCGGTAGACAGTCATATCCACTAATGATGGAACCAAGGTCTCTCGTATACTTGCCTGTAATCCATGGAAAATTCCTTGTACAATCATTTTTGTATTTTTTACAAAGTCGCGGGCGCCCTCAAATTTTCTTGATTCTAGTTGTAAATATTATTAGACATATTTTAAGTGAAAAAAAATTGAATAAAAGCTGGCGGTAGACAGTCATATCTTCTAATGATGGAACCAAGGTCTCTCGTAGACTTGCCTGTGATCCATGAAAAATTCCTTGTACAATCATTTTTGTATTTTTTACAAAGTCGCGGGGCGCCTCATAATTTTATCGATTCTAGTTGCAAATATTATAAGACATATTTTAAGAGAAAAAAAATTGAATAAAAGCTGGCGGTAGACAGTCATATCCACTATTGATGGAACCAAGGTCTGTCGTATACTTGCCTGTAATCCATGAAAAATTCCTTGTACAATCATTTTTGTATTTTTACAAAGTCGCGGGCGCCCTCAAATTTTCTTGATTCTTGTTGCAAATATTATTAGACATATTTTAAGCGAAAAAAAATTGAATAAAAGCTGGCGGTAGACAGTCATATCCACTAATGATGGAACCAAGGTCTCTCGTATACTTGCCTGTAATCCATGGAAAATTCCTTGTACAATCATTTTTGTATTTTTTACAAAGTCGCGGGCGCCCTCAAATTTTCTTGATTCTAGTTGCAAATATTATAAGACATATTTTAAGTGAAAAAAAATTGAATAAAAGCTGGCGGTAGACAGTCATATCTTCTAATGATGGAACCAAGGTCTCTCGTAGACTTGCCTGTGATCCATGAAAAATTCCTTGTACAATCATTTTTGTATTTTTTACAAAGTCGCGGGCGCCCTCAAATTTTATCGATTCTAGTTGCAAATATTATAAGACATATTTTAAGAGAAAAAAAAATTGAATAAAAGCTGGCGGTAGACAGTCATATCCACTATTGATGGAACCAAGGTCTGTCGTATACTTGCCTGTAATCCATGGAAAATTCCTTGTACAATCATTTTTGTATTTTTTACAAAGTCGCGGGCGCCCTCAAATTTTATCGATTCTAGTTGCAAATATTATAAGACATATTTTAAGAGAAAAAAAATTGAATAAAAGCTGGCGGTAGACAGTCATATCCACTATTGATGGAACCAAGGTCTGTCGTATACTTGCCTGTAATCCATGAAAAATTCCTTGTACAATCATTTTTGTATTTTTACAAAGTCGCGGGCGCCCTCAAATTTTCTTGATTCTTGTTGCAAATATTATTAGACATATTTTAAGCGAAAAAAAATTGAATAAAAGCTGGCGGTAGACAGTCATATCCACTAATGATGGAACCAAGGTCTCTCGTATACTTGCCTGTAATCCATGGAAAATTCCTTGTACAATCATTTTTGTATTTTTTACAAAGTCGCGGGCGCCCTCAATTTTTCTTGATTCTAGTTGTAAATATTATTAGACATATTTTAAGCGAAAAAAAATTGAATAAAAGCTGGCGGTAGACAGTCATATCCACTATTGATGGAACCAAGGTCTGTCGTATACTTGCCTGTAATCCATGAAAAATTCCTTGTACAATCATTTTTGTATTTTTTTACAAAGTCGCGGGCGCCCTCAAATTTTCTCGATTCTTGTTGCAAATATTATTAGACATATTTTAAGCGAAAAAAAATTCAATAAAAGCTGGCGGTAGACAGTCATATCCACTAATGATGGAACCAAGGTCTCTCGGGTACTTGCCTGTAATCCATGGAAAATTCCTTGTACAATCATTTTTGTATTTTTTACAAAGTCGCGGGCGCCCTCAAATTTTCTTGATTCTAGTTGTAAATATTATTAGACATATTTTAAGCGAAAAAAAAATTGAATAAAAGCTGGCGGTAGAGAGTCATATCCACTAATGATGGAACCAAGGTCTCTCGTATACTTGCCTGTAATCCATGAAAAATCCCTTGTACAATCATTTTTATATTTTTTATAAAGTCGCGGGCGCCCATAATTTTCTCGATTATAGTTGCAAATATTACTAGACATATTTAAAGAGAAAAAAAAATGAAATAAAGCTGGCGTTAGACAGTCATATCCACTAATGAAGGAACCAAGGTCTGTCATATACTTGCCTGTAATTATACCATATAAAACAAATTTGAAGAAATTCGGATAATCGGTTTTGGAGATACAAGTGATTTGGTCTAAAATATCAAATTAGCACGTGTATACAATGTGAAACAATCACGAGGAAGTATTGAGTCCATAATTGGCAGTGTTTTTCTGTGTCTAACTTAAGATCTTGTTTGAAAACATGTTTATTAGTTCGATAAATAAACTCAAATTCATCTTGCCTTATTAACCGAACACAGTGAGGGAGCGAAGCGACCTTACTGAGTAAGGTCCTGTCTTAACTTGGATACTGGACTATTGGGCTTTCGTTTGGCTAACTGTCTCTATGTTCCGCTATAACTATCTACCAGATTCTTCAAAATTGAAGAAACTTCGTGTACATGTTCATTTGAGTCTTAAAATTTTCCCTATAGTTTTTAGATCGAATTAGGCCACTTGAGGCCAAATGGGGCCTCTTTGAAGAAAATTGAAAAAGATTTTTCTATTTTATATCAATAAAGCAAGCCTCTTAAAATTTCAATTTTCCAAAAAAAATTCCCGAAAATTCCATTTTTCCCTTTCCCTTTTTTTCCCTTTTTTCCCTTTTTTCCCTGTGAATTTCGAGTACTTCTACAATTGCAATTCTGCGTATCACTAGTTAAAAAAATACCCTATTATGTTTAGTTTTAGAAAAAATCTGGTGTAAACATCACACGACTTTCCTTATCATATTATGAATGGGAACAGGGCCAAAAGCCACTGGTGACCCAAAGGTAACAGTTAGCTAAAAATCAAAGCCAAATTCGTAATCAGCACTTCAAAATCATTGGATTTGATATGTCACAATGCCTATCTTGGATGAATAATAAAAAAATTAGTCAAAGCGGGTCCCCCCAAAATACCGGTAAATTGGGCCGAGGTCCAAAAAGTTCAAGATATCAAAAAAATGAGCAGAAGAGACTCCTATTATTTTTTTAATCTAAGAAAATGTTGTTCTATAACTTTTTTGTATCTTTGAAGAATTCATAGAAGCGGCGCTTGCGGCCAATATTTGCGGCCCTGCGGCCGCATTTTGCGGCCGATTTCAACCAAAACTTTCGTGGTTCGTCTGGTGTATAAAATTGATTTGCATACCAAATTTCAAGTCTCTAGCTCTTACCGTTCTTGAGATATCCTGTTCACAGACAGACAGACAGACAGACGCACGGACCAATGGCTGAAAACAACTTTTTTGGTATCCTGAAGCTATGATTCGTCCAGAAATGTGAAAAACTGGGTAGGTCAATTTTTCGACGAATACAATACTTTCCTTATTATAGGATAAGGAAAGTAAAAAATCTGGTGTAAATATCACACGACTTTCCTTATCCCCCAAAAAGGAGTCGAATTCCGCCACTGGTGACTCAACGGTAACAGATAACTAAAAACCAATGCCAAATTCGTAATCAGCACTTCAAAATCATTGAATTTGATATGTCACAACCCCCAACTACGATGAATTAATAAAAAAGTTAGTCAAAGCGGGTCCCCCCCAAATACCGGTAAATTGGGGCCGAGTTCCAAAAAGTTCAAGATATCAAAAAAATGATCAGAATAGACCCCTATTATTTTTTTAATCTAAGAAAATGTTGTTCTCTAAAAAAATTTGTATCTTTAACCAATTTAAAGAAGCGGCGCTTGCGGCTAGCATTTGCGGCCCTGTGGCCGCAGAATGCGGCCGATTTCAACCAAAAGTTTCGTGGTTCGTCTGGTGTATAAAACTAATTTGTGTACCAAATTTCAAGTCTCTAGCTTTTACCGTTCTTGAGATATCCTGTTCACCACACACACACACACAGACAGACAGACAGACGCACGGACCAATGGCTGAAAACAACTTTTTTGGTATCCTGAGGCCATGATTCGTCCAGAAATGTGAAAAACTGGGTAGGTCAAATTTTCGACGAATACAATACTTTCCTTATTATAAGATAAGGAAAGTAAAAAGAAAGCTCATTTAAATTATTTTAATGGTCATGGAACACAAGACACACAAAGCTCAAAAACACTTCTGAATCATAATGGAATATTCAAAGTTTGCTGAATTTTAACATAATTGGCGCGTAATTTGAGATGTAAATACACTGCCCTGGGATGTTTTTTTTTTTTTTTTTTTTTTTTTTTTTTTATGGGTTTAACTGCCATGGTCATATCACGACGGGGGTTTTACCCTCCATTCGCAGGAAACTCACAAACCTGCTACTCACATTGACCTCACCCAGCCTGAGTGGGGCCGGGAAAAGCCAGCGTCACGAGAATCAGAATTTGAATGGTCACCCATCCAAGTCTTAACCTCGCTGGATGTCGCTTAACTTCGGTGTTCTGAAGGGAACCGGTGTATTCAACATGCCATCGACGCTGGCTCCTGGGATGTTTAACAGAAGAAAATTGATCATTCACAATGGTCGGTCGTTGTGAACTCTTTACGTGAATGGGGTTACGGGGTCACAGGGTCCTCGTGAGGAAAAATGAGAGATGCTGTTATGAAAGCAGCAACCAGTGGTGTAATTATGGACAAAGAATACACAAGAAGAAAGAATCCACGCTCGCAAAAATGTGATGTACGTATTTTGATTATAGTTTTAGAAGTAAAATTTAAAATATCATTTTTGTGTTTATCAGAATCATGATAATATTATCTAAAACATAACAAAAAAGTGCTGAAAATTCACCTTGGGTAACACTCGAACATCCAGCCTTCAGGTTACAATTAATAATACTTTATTGGTAAACTACATACTACATTCTCCTTCTCCAACACAGGAAATGAAATGAAAAGATCACAAAGGAATATGTAGCGAACCAAGGGTCGAAGTGAAAGCTTGTGGCTTTCTCTTCCACCGAACAAATCGATGGCCTTGTTAATTTATCTATTTGATTTGAGTGATATAATTAGTAAGTAGAACTATTTGTTTAAAAAAAATTAATTTATAACATGCAGTTGACACAATAATGGTCACACAGACCGCTTCAGACATCGAGTGTTCTCAAAATGCAATAGCGCCCAGATTCAAAATTTAAAAGATGTGTTTAGCCAGCGGCGATGGCGCGTTGAATGCACCGGTTCTCGTTGGATCACCGAAGTTAAGCAACGTCCAGCGAAGTGAAGACTTCGTGATGCTGGCATTCCGGCCCAACCCAGATTAACCGGGTAGCGGGTTTGTGAGTTTCCTGCGATTGGAGGGTGGCACCCCCGTCGTGATATGACCATGCAGTTGAAAGCGACGTTAAAGAAAAAACAAAGATATGTTTCTCTCCTTCTGGTGCCGTTTAATAAAGCGTATCTCATTTGTTCCTTCACCTGTCCGAAAGACCTTAGAATTTATTGAAACAACATAGCAGAGGGTATTTTAACTAGTGGTACGCAGAATTGCAATTGTAGAAGTACTCTCAATTAACGAAAGGGAAAAGAGGGAAAAATGGAATTCAATTTTTTTTCGCTTAAAATATGTCGAAATAGTGGATATGACTGTCTACCGCCAGCTTTTATTCAATTTTTTTTCTCTTAAAATATGTCTTATAATATTTGCAACTAGAATCGATAAAATTTGAGGGCGCCCGCGACTTTGTAAAAAATACAAAAATGATTGTACAAGGAATTTTTCATGGATTACAGGCAAGTATACGACAGACCTTGGTTCCATCATTAGTGGATATGACTGTCTACCGCCAGCTTTTATTCAATTTTTTTTCTTTTAAAATATGTCTAATAATATTTGCAACTAGAATCGAGAAAATTTGAGGGCGCCCGCGACTTTGTAAAAAATACAAAAATGATTGTACAAGGAATTTTTCATGGATTACAGGCAAGTATACGACAGACCTTGGTTCCATCAATAGTGTATATGACTGTCTACCGCCAGCTTTTATTCAATTTTTTTTCGCTTAAAATATGTCAAATAATATTTGCAACTAGAATCAAGAAAATTTGAGGGCGCCCGCGACTTTGTAAAAAATACAAAAATGATTGTACAAGGAATTTTTCATGGATTACAGGCAAGTATACGACAGACCTTGGTTCCATCATTAGTGGATATGACTGTCTACCGCCAGCTTTTATTCAATTTTTTTTCGCTTAAAATATGTCAAATAATATTTGCAACTAGAATCGATAAAATTTGAGGGCGCCCGCGACTGTAAAAAATACAAAAATGATTGTACAAGGAATTTTTCATGGATTACAGGCAAGTATACGACAGACCCTGGTTCCATCAATAGTGGATATGACTGTCTACCGCCAGCTTTTATTCAATTTTTTTTTCTTTTAAAATATGTCTAATAATATTTGCAACTAGAATCGATAAAATTTGAGGGCGCCCGCGACTTTGTAAAAAATACAAAAATGATTGTACAAGGAATTTTTCATGGATTACAGGCAAGTATACGACAGACCCTGGTTCCATCAATAGTGGATATGACTGTCTACCGCCAGCTTTTATTCAATTTTTTTTCGCTTAAAATATGTCGAATAATATTTGCAACTAGAATCGATAAAATTTGAGGGCGCCCGCGACTTTGTAAAAATTACAAAAATGATTGTACAAGGAATTTTTCATGGATTACAGGCAAGTATACGACAGACCCTGGTTCCATCAATAGTGGATATGACTGTCTACCGCCAGCTTTTATTCAATTTTTTTTTCTTTTAAAATATGTCTAATAATATTTGCAACTAGAATCGATAAAATTTGACGGCGCCCGCGACTTTGTAAAAAATACAAAAATGATTGTACAAGGAATTTTTCATGGATTACAGGCAAGTATACGACAGACCCTGGTTCCATCAATAGTGGATATGACTGTCTACCGCCAGCTTTTATTCAATTTTTTTTTCTTTTAAAATATGTCTAATAATATTTACAACTAGAATCGATAATATTTGAGGGCGCCCGCGACTTTGTAAAAAATACAAAAATGATTGTACAAGGAATTTTTCATGGATTACAGGCAAGTATACGACAGACCCTGGTTCCATCAATAGTGGATATGACTGTCTACCGCCAGCTTTTATTCAATTTTTTTTCGCTTAAATATGTCGAATAATATTTACAACTAGAATCGATAAAATTTGAGGGCGCCCGCGACTTTGTAAAAAATACAAAAATGATTGTACAAGGAATTTTTCATGGATTACAGGCAAGTATACGACAGACCCTGGTTCCATCAATAGTGGATATGACTGTCTACCGCCAGCTTTTATTCAATTTTTTTTCGCTTAAAATATGTCGAATAATATTTACAACTAGAATCGATAAAATTTGAGGGCGCCCGCGACTTTGTAAAAAATACAAAAATGATTGTAAAAGGAATTTTTCATGGATTACAGGCAAGTATACGACAGACCCTGGTTCCATCAATAGTGGATATGACTGTCTACCGCCAGCTTTTATTCAATTTTTTTTCGCTTAAAATATGTCTAATAATATTTACAACTAGAATCGATAATATTTGAGGGCGCCCGCGACTTTGTAAAAAATACAAAAATGATTGTACAAGGAATTTTTCATGGATTACAGGCAAGTATACGACAGACCCTGGTTCCATCAATAGTGGATATGACTGTCTACCGCCAGCTTTTATTCAATTTTTTTTCGGTTAAAATATGTCGAATAATATTTACAACTAGAATCGATAAAATTTGAGGGCGCCCGCGACTTTGTAAAAAATACAAAAATGATTGTACAAGGAATTTTTCATGGATTACAGGCAAGTATACGACAGACCCTGGTTCCATCAATAGTGGATATGACTGTCTACCGCCAGCTTTTATTCAATTTTGTTTCGCTTAAAATATGTCGAATAATATTTGCAACTAGAATCGATAAAATTTGAGGGCGCCCGCGACTTTGTAAAATTACAAAAATGATTGTACAAGGAATTTTTCATGGATTACAGGCAAGTATACGACAGACCCTGGTTCCATCAATAGTGGATATGACTGTCTACCGCCAGCTTTTATTCAATTTTTTTTTCTTTTAAAATATGTCTAATAATATTTGCAACTAGAATCGATAAAATTTGAGGGCGCCCGCGACTTTGTAAAAAATACAAAAATGATTGTACAAGGAATTTTTCATGGATTACAGGCAAGTATACGACAGACCCTGGTTCCATCAATAGTGGATATGACTGTCTACCGCCAGCTTTTATTCAATTTTTTTTTTCTTTTAAAAATATGTCTAATAATATTTGCAACTAGAATCGATAAAATTTGACGGCGCCCGCGACTTTGTAAAAAATACAAAAATGATTGTACAAGGAATTTTTCATGGATTACAGGCAAGTATACGACAGACCCTGGTTCCATCAATAGTGGATATGACTGTCTACCGCCAGCTTTTATTCAATTTTTTTTCGCTTAAAATATGTCTAATAATATTTACAACTAGAATCGATAATATTTGAGGGCGCCCGCGACTTTGTAAAAAATACAAAAATGATTGTACAAGGAATTTTTCATGGATTACAGGCAAGTATACGACAGACCCTGGTTCCATCAATAGTGGATATGACTGTCTACCGCCAGCTTTTATTCAATTTTTTTTCGCTTAAAATATGTCGAATAATATTTACAACTAGAATCGATAAAATTTGAGGGCGCCCGCGACTTTGTAAAAAATACAAAAATGATTGTACAAGGAATTTTTCATGGATTACAGGCAAGTATACGACAGACCCTGGTTCCATCAATAGTGGATATGACTGTCTACCGCCAGCTTTTATTCAATTTTTTTTTCGCTTAAAATATGTCAATAATATTTACAACTAGAATCGATAAAATTTGAGGGCGCCCGCGACTTTGTAAAAAAATACAAAAATGATTGTACAAGGAATTTTTCATGGATTACAGGCAAGTATACGACAGACCCTGGTTCCATCAATAGTGGATATGACTGTCTACCGCCAGCTTTTATTCAATTTTTTTTCGCTTAAAATATGTCAATAATATTTAAAACTAGAATCGATAAAATTTGAGGGCGCCCGCGACTTTGTAAAAAATACAAAAATGATTGTACAAGGAATTTTTCATGGATTACAGGCAAGTATACGACAGACCTGGTTCCATCAATAGTGGATATGACTGTCTACCGCCAGCTTTTATTCAATTTTTTTTCGCTTAAAATATGTCGAATAATATTTGCAACTGAATCGAGAAAATTTTGAGGGCGCCCGCGACTTTGTAAAAAATACAAAAATGATTGTACAAGGAATTTTTCATGGATTACAGGCAAGTATACGACAGACCTTGGTTCCATCAATTAGTGGATATGACTGTCTACCGCCAGCTTTTATTCAATTTTTTTTTGCTTTAAAATATGTCTAATAATATTTGCAACTAGAATCGATAAAATTTGAGGGCGCCCGCGACTTTGTAAAAAATACAAAATGATTGTACAAGGAATTTTTCATGGATTACAGGCAAGTATACGACAGACCCTGGTTCCATCAATAGTGGATATGACTGTCTACCGCCAGCTTTTATTCAATTTTTTTTTCTTTTAAAATATGTCTATAATATTTGCAACTAGAATCGATAAAATTTGAGGCGCCCGCGACTTTGTAAAAAAATACAAAAATGATTGTACAAGGAATTTTTCATGGATTACAGGCAAGTATACGACAGACCTGGTTCCATCAATAGTGGATATGACTGTCTACCGCCAGCTTTTATTCAATTTTTTTTCGCTTAAAATATGTCTAATAATATTTACAACTGAATCGATAATTTTAGGGCGCCCGCGACTTTGTAAAAAATACAAAAATGATTGTACAAGGAATTTTTCATGGATTACAGGCAAGTATACGACAGACCTTGGTTCCATCAATAGTGGATATGACTGTCTACCGCCAGCTTTTATTCAATTTTTTTTCGCTTAAAATATGTCGAATAATATTTGCAAACTAGAATCGATAAAATTTGAGGGCGCCCGCGACTTTGTAAAAAATACAAAAATGATTGTACAAGGAATTTTTCATGGATTACAGGCAAGTATACGACAGACCCTGGTTCCATCAATAGTGGATATGACTGTCTACCGCCAGCTTTTATTCAATTTTTTTCGCTTAAAATATGTCTATAATATTTACAACTGGAATCATAAAATTTGAGGGCGCCCGCGACTTTGTAAAAAATACAAAAATGATTGTACAAGGAATTTTTCATGGATTACAGCAAGTTATCGACAGACCTTGTCCATCAATAGTGGATATGACTGTCTACCGCCAGCTTTTATTCAATTTTTTTTCGCTTAAAATATGTCGAATAATATTTGCAACTGGAATCAGAAAGTTTTAGGGCGCCCGCGACTTTGTAAAAAATACAAAATGATTGTACAAGGAATTTTTCATGGATTACAGGCAAGTATACGACAGACCTTGGTTCCATCATTAGTGGATATGACTGTCTACCGCCAGCTTTTATTCAATTTTTTTTCGCTTAAAATATGTCTAATAATATTTGCAACTAGAATCGATAAAATTTGAGGGCGCCCGCGACTTTGTAAAAAATACAAAAATGATTGTACAAGGAATTTTTCATGGATTACAGGCAAGTATACGACAGACCCTGGTTCCATCAATAGTGATATGACTGTCTACCGCCAGCTTTTATTCAATTTTTTTTTTTAAAATATGTCTAATAATATTTCACTGGAATCAAAAATTTAGGGCGCCCGCGACTTTGTAAAAAATACAAAATGATTGTACAAGGAATTTTCATGGATTACAGGCAAGTATACACAGACCTTGTTCATCAATAGTGGATATGACTGTCTACCGCCAGTTTTATTCAATTTTTTTTCGCTTAAAATATGTCGAATAATATTTGCAACTGAATAAAAGTTTTAGGCGCCCGCGATTTGTAAAAAATACAAAAATGATGTACAAGGAATTTTTCATGGATTACAGCAAGTATACGACAGACTTGGTTCCATCATTAGTGGATATGACTGTCTACCGCCAGCTTTTATTCAATTTTTTTCGCTTAAAATATGTCTAATAATATTTGCAACTAGAATCGATAAATTTGAGGGCGCCCGCGACTTTGTAAAAAATACAAAAATGATTGTACAAGGAATTTTTCATGGTTACAGGCAAGTATACGACAGACCCTGGTTCCATCAATAGTGGATATGACTGTCTACCGCCAGCTTTTATTCAATTTTTTTTCTTTTAAAATATGTCTATAATATTTCAACTGGATCAAAAATTTGAGGCCCCGCGACTTTGTAAAAAATACAAAAATGATTGTACAAGGATTTTTCATGATTACAGGCAAGTATACGACAGACCTTGGTTCCATCAATAGTGGATATGACTGTCTACCGCCAGCTTTTATTCAATTTTTTTCGCTTAAAATATGTCGAATAATATTTGCAACTGGAATCAGAAAGTTTTAGGGCGCCCGCGACTTTGTAAAAATACAAAAATGATTGTACAAGGAATTTTTCATGGATTACAGGCAAGTATACGACAGACCTTGGTTCCATCATTAGTGGATATGACTGTCTACCGCCAGCTTTTATTCAATTTTTTTCGCTTAAATATGTCTAATAATATTTGCAACTAGAATCGATAAAATTTAGGGCGCCCGCGACTTTGTAAAAAATACAAAAATGATTGTACAGGAATTTTTCATGGATTACAGCAAGTATACGACAGACCCTGGTTCCATCAATAGTGGATATGACTGTCTACCGCCAGCTTTTATTCAATTTTTTTTCTTTTAAAATATGTCTAGTAATATTTACAACTGGAATCGATAAAATTTGAGGGCGCCCGCGCTTTGTAAAAAATACAAAAATGATTGTACAAGGAATTTTTCATGGATTACAGGCAAGTATACGACAGACCTTGGTTCCATCAATAGTGGATATGACTGTCTACCGCCAGCTTTTATTCAATTTTTTTTCGCTTAAAATATGTCGAATAATATTTGCAACTGGAATCAAGAAAGTTTTAGGGCGCCCGCGACTTTGTAAAAAATACAAAAATGATTGTACAAGGAATTTTTCATGGATTACAGCAAGTATACGACAGACCTTGGTTCCATCATTAGTGGATATGACTGTCTACCGCCAGCTTTTATTCAATTTTTTTTCGCTTAAAATATGTCTAATAATATTTGCAACTAGAATCGATAAAATTTGAGGGCGCCCGCGACTTTGTAAAAATACAAAAATGATGTACAAGGAATTTTTCATGGATTACAGGCAAGTATACGACAGACCCTGGTTCCATCAATAGTGGATATGACTGTCTACCGCCAGCTTTTATTCAATTTTTTTTCTTTTAAAATATGTCTAATAATATTTCAACTGGAATCGAAAAATTTGAGGGCCCCGCGACTTTGTAAAAATACAAAAATGATTGTACAAGGAATTTTCATGGATTACAGCAAGTATACGACAGACCTTGGTTCCATCAATAGTGGATATGACTGTCTACCGCCAGCTTTTATTCAATTTTTTTTTCGCTTAAAATATGTCGAATAATATTTGCAACTGGAATCAGAAAGTTTTAGGGCGCCCGCGACTTTGTAAAAAATACAAAAATGATTGTACAAGGAATTTTTCATGGATTACAGGCAAGTATACGACAGACCTTGGTTCCATCATTAGTGGATATGACTGTCTACCGCCAGCTTTTATTCAATTTTTTTTCGCTTAAAATATGTCTAATAATATTTGCAACTAGAATCGATAAAATTTGAGGGCGCCCGCGACTTTGTAAAAAATACAAAAATGATTGTACAAGGAATTTTTCATGGATTACAGGCAAGTATACGACAGACCCTGGTTCCATCAATAGTGGATATGACTGTCTACCGCCAGCTTTTATTTTCAATTTTTTTTCGTCTTAAAATATGTCTAATAATATTTGCAACTAGAATCGATAAAAATTTGAGGGCCCCGCGACTTTGTAAAAAATACAAAAATGATTGTACAAGGAATTTTTCATGGATTACAGGCAAGTATACGACAGACCCTGGTTCCATCAATAGTGGATATGACTGTCTACCGCCAGCTTTTATTCAATTTTTTTTCTTTTAAAATATGTCTAGTAATATTTACAACTGGAATCGATAAAATTTGAGGGCGCCCGCGACTTTGTAAAAAATACAAAAATGATTGTACAAGGGAATTTTTCATGGATTACAGGCAAGTATACGACAGACCTTGGTTCCATCAATAGTGGATATGACTGTCTACCGCCAGCTTTTATTCAATTTTTTTTCGCTTAAAATATGTCGAATAATATTTGCAACTGGAATCGAGAAAGTTTTAGGGCGCCCGCGACTTTGTAAAAAAATACAAAAATGATTGTACAAGGAATTTTTTCATGGATTACAGGCAAGTATACGACAGACCTTGGTTCCATCATTAGTGGATATGACTGTCTACCGCCAGCTTTTATTCAATTTTTTTTTCGCTTAAAATATGTCTAATAATATTTGCAACTAGAATCGATAAAATTTGAGGGCGCCCGCGACTTTGTAAAAAATACAAAAATGATTGTTACAAGGAATTTTTCATGGATTACAGGCAAGTATACGACAGACCCCTGGTTCCATCAATAGTGGATATGACTGTCTACCGCCAGCTTTTATTCAATTTTTTTTCTTTTAAAATATGTCTAGTAATATTTACAACTGGAATCGATAAAATTTGAGGGCGCCCGCGACTTTGTAAAAAATACAAAAATGATTGTACAAGGAATTTTTCATGGATTACAGGCAAGTATACGACAGACCTTGGTTCCATCAATAGTGGATATGACTGTCTACCGCCAGCTTTTATTCAATTTTTTTTCTTTTAAAATATGTCGAATAATATTTGCAACTGGAATCAAGAAAGTTTTAGGGCGCCCGCGACTTTGTAAAAAATACAAAAAATGATTGTAACAAGGAATTTTTCATGGATTACAGGCAAGTATACGACAACCTTGGTTCCATCATTAGTGGATATGACTGTCTACCGCCAGCTTTTATTCAATTTTTTTCGCTTAAAATATGTCTAATAATATTTGCAACTAGAATCGATAAAATTTGAGGGCGCCCGCGACTTTGTAAAAAATACAAAAATGATTGTACAAGGAATTTTTCATGGATTACAGGCAAGTATACGACAGACCCTGGTTCCATCAATAGTGGATATGACTGTCTACCGCCAGCTTTTATTCAATTTTTTTTCTTTTAAAATATGTCTAATAATATTTACAACTAGAATCGATAAAATTTGAGGGCGCCCGCGACTTTGTAAAAAATACAAAAATGATTGTACAAGGAATTTTTCATGGATTACAGGCAAGTATACGACAGACCCTGGTTCCATCAATAGTGGATATGACTGTCTACCGCCAGCTTTATTCATTTTTTTTTTTCGCTTAAAATATGTCGAATAATATTTGCAACTGGAATCAAAAATTTTAGGGCGCCCGCGACTTTGTAAAAATTACAAAAATGATTGTAAAATTAGTTTTTCATGGATTATTAGAAATGAATTTATTGACAAAAAAAAAAACACCAAGTCCCATGCGCGATCTCCAAAATGGGAAACCGAGTCATCAGGAGTTATCGCATCGATACATTAATAATCAATTGAAGAGGCGAAAAAGAAAATATATAAATTTGATGCTATAGAAAGAGAAAAAGGGTCAAGGGATAATTTCTTGAGAATAAAAAATAAATGATTCGTGGGATTTTTCAAAAATAACGTTTTGGTCTTTTGTTGAACCCTGTTGATTTTTCAAATTCGTTGCTACATTCGTTGTTTATTTCTATAGAGTGGAATGGGGAATGGTTTGTGTGTTTCGCCTTCGAAAATCGCCCTTCAGAAAAAATAAATTTTTGAAATTCCCGGTTGGATTCTTTATCAATTTTACAAATGGTGTACACCACAGATCTTATTAAGGGTTTTGTTCATATGAAGAAAAAACCCTATTTTCAGTACGTCGTCGTCAGTCAACTCTTGAACGGTTTAACCCTAGGAGGATTTTGAATTTTTGTTAAATTCTTGAGACTATCCAAAAGACGGCGCGAACAAATATTTGAGGACCTCATTTTTCAGGAACACGTCTTCCCATTTATATATCACTAAAATTTCTCGTCGAAGCAAAATTTCATCAAAATCCGTTTAGTAGTTTTTGAGATTTGCGCGTTACAAGGAATATTTTTAACAGACCGACAGACGGATACAAAACCAAAGTTGCTCAGGAGGTTATGAAACGTCCAGAAATATGAAAAAATTGAAATCGGAGCAAAAAAATATTTTTTTTTTTTTTTTTTTACAAAAAACGAACACAATAATACTTCCGATTTCTAATATTAGAAATTTCTCTGAAGTAATATATGGTTTAAATAAAACCGTTTACAACATATCATAAATTAATGTGAATTGACTGACTCCCCATTCCGAAATTATTCTTGCTCAAGACCTTCCATTTCGAGTTGTTTGGGAAAACATGAGAAGGGGGAGCTCAGTGAAAAGACGCTCGCTATGCAGAAGGTCCCAGGTTCAATCCTAGAGCCGACAAAAAATTGGTTCTCAAAATTTGGTTTACAGTTGCTTGCAAGGGATATACCTTCCGGAGCGTTTGTGTATATCCAGAGCATAAATGGGAAGTACTGTGTCACTGCTTGCCCATCAGCGGGGAGGCATATTGCCAGATGGACATGATACTACACACATCACAAGCATCTACAGTACGAGTACCTAGCTGCTTTAACATAGCAAAAAAAAAAAAAAAAAAAATGCTTACAGTGCAAAACTTCCACTTATGGATTTGAAATGATTAAAATTATTTTTTTGTTGATTTACTTCAAAATATGAGTCTGATTCAAATGAATTTGCATATGTATTAATTCTCATATTTTTGTCAATGAGAAATAACTATGTACAATGAAAAATAACCAAGTTTTAAAATGCATCATTTCAGGAATAACTTATGCCCACCTGAGATCCCAGAGTCTTATCATGATGGAGGTTTAACCCTCCATTCACTGGAAACTCATAAACCAGATACTCAAATTAATGTCACCCAGCCTGAGTGGGGCTGGAAATATTCAACATCACAATGGTGTGAATTTAAATGGTCACCCATCCAAGTCCTAACCCTCTGGATGGCACTTAACATCAGTTCAGATCAAGAACTGGTCTATTCCATGTGCTATCAACACTGGCTACAGATACAAGTATTAAGACATTTGTCTGGTGAATAGTAACCATCATATGAAATTATGTATTACCTACCTAACTACTGTTGTAGCTAATCCACAGAAAATGTATCTCCTTTTACATATGGATTTGAAAAATTTAACACAGAATAAGAATAAATGAGAACAACAACAGTTAAGTAATACAATTGCAGATGAAAGTAATAAGTCCATTATTATTGTTTCTGCCAAACTAGAAGTTTGTTATTGGCAGGCATGTCATACTTTTCTAGAAGTACAATGTTGTAGTTCTTAGCCAGAGGGATTAAATCTAGTGTTATGTCACGTATACCATGAGTAGGATTCATTGACTGGATTGATCTGTTGAATTGAACATTGCTATCTGGTGTGAGGATACCATTATCTGCATAAGCTCCATAGGTAATGAGAATGCCATGGGGCTTTAGATAATGATTAACACCTCTAAAGAGTCCTGAAAAGAAGAAGATTTTTTTTAAAAACATAATATGGGAACTAATAAAATAACAACAAAACTAAAATTTGAAAAATGTTCTAATTCTTTTAAAACATCAATTTTTTTTCTCAATATCTCTCTTCCTTGACATTTATTACAAGAGATCCCTAATATAGAGCTTTCCTACACCAAAGGATCTTAATTGCTATATAGAGGGGAAAAGCCTCATGAGTCATGGGGTGTTCAACATGTCATTAATTTTATGATTTACATGGGTATCTAATTTTTTGACTGAAGGTCTTAACTTGCATGCATTTGTATTTACCTTCAGTGGTACTCATTGGAACTAGATGAATCATATTGCAATTGTAGATGAAATCTAGACTTTCCCTCTGTAGTTGACCATCATACATGATTCAGGTGAATTAGCAGCATCTAAATATCTGGCTGGATGAACATTGGTTAGGCCAGTGGAATTAACATGTTCATTTGATACTGTCAAACAGAACTGACTTTCCTCTGATGGATAAAAATCAATGTCAGGGAAGTGTGGTGCAAAGAAAGCTATGTGCTGTCCTGAGCCAGATGCTATCTCAAGGCATTTTCCTGTCTGACATGTGGAGATGATCTTTTTCAGAATGTTCAGTATGGGTTGCCTGTTTCTATTGGCTGCAGGATAGAATTGCTTGCTGTAAGAAAAGAGAAAATAATAGTTCATTTGATAATAGTTTGATCAGTTGGAATACTTAAAACAAAAGGGTGGCACAAATTAGGTAGTGATCATTTATGCTCAAAGTTGAATAAAAGCTGAAGGTTTTAATTTTTTTTCTATTGTGTAGTTAACACATAGTTAATGATTTACATAATCAATGTTATGTATCAATGGAAAATTGACAAAGATTCCATGGTTCAAAAATAATAATTTATCACATATAAATCTTAATTTGTATCCTCTTGAAATTGTAAAGATACCAAGTGAACCAGCAGTCCTGTCCCTGTGAGCTATTCTTCTAGTTTGGTGTTAGTGAGATGTAGGCACCTAATATTTTAAGTTATAAACAAATCAGTAATTTGTCAAAGCTTCATTCTTATAGCCACTAACATTATCACAACAAGGAAAAATAACTACTTGCTTGTGTTGGCCATTTGGACACAGCTAATTGATAAAACACAGATCTTCAGAATTAATTGACAAGGATGTTTTGATACATTATAGTATTTATGGCAATATGTTATCATAAAGGAATAATAATAATCCAGGAAATGTTTTTCGAATAATGTAATGGTACAATCAAAGCAGAAACAGGAAACTGTGAGCAGAAACAATAAATACTCCAGTAGGTATACAATGAACAATAATAATTATATTGTTATCTCCTCAGTTCTATGCTTCTGTATGTATTGGTATGTTCTATTCTTCTAATCAGTAATCAGAATAACAGACATAAATCACAAAAATCAAAATCACAGTTATCACAAGTTCAAATTACTGACAACAATGAAATTGATAAAGAAAGTGTTAAAGGCATAGATATAGAAACTATAGATTAAGACTCCCCATGAACTCCTTGCATCTAATGTGAAGCATGAGCGCGTTTTGCCTCAATAGAAAATGGCGGCATGTAATTTTCAGGTAGGAAGTTCTAAAACCCATATCAGTGCATGGTATTTCGTAAGCAGATAATTACCTTTCCTACTATACAGGGTGTCCCGTATACAGATTCATATATTTTGAGGGTAGGTTCAGCCCACCGTGGACTATCAAATAAGCAAAACTTGCAGTGAGACATTTTGCTTCGTTAAGGAGTTATGGTCAAATCCCTGTTTTTCCCATAGGTCTGGAGGTCACTTGGATCGATGCACGTTTTCAAAGAAAATAATAGCCAGTAGGTGAGTTTTTGACTTCATGTATGGATACTGGATAGTCATGCATATTTCGCTTCAAATGCAGTTAGTTTCCATAAAAAAAACATTGAAAAACAAGAGAGATATTTTAATCGTAAGTTCAGAAAAGGAAATTTCCTTATGACAGTTAACTGTCATATAGTATTGGTATTGGTATAAGTAGGGCTGTCGGCTACGAAAGCTCTTTGTTACTGCTACCTTAGATAGATATAATTATCTTTTAATTCTAAAAGAGATCAAAGCTATTAACTTAGCTTTAGATTCTTTTAGGACTAATTTCGGTAACTTCTTTGGGTGTTAGAATCAGCCTTGAGAATTGTTTCAGTCGAGCGTGAGAGGCTGCTCCACATTTACAGAGAATGTGTTTTGCTGTCTCTGGGGTTTTCTTTACAGAGAATGCATTTTGGGTTTTGAACTTTGTCCATTTGTTTTTTAGACACTTTAGAGTTTAGACCGTAGTTGAGGTCAAAATAAAACAAAAGCTATCACGAATTCTACCTTTCGCGGTCATCTTTACAAAATTTGAGAAGCATGAAAAAATATTGTTTATTTACATTTGCTCAAATGTCCTTTGACCAAAAGGCCCAGGCCCTTGAGGTTACAGTGGCCTGTTAAAAAGCCCAGTAAGGATTCCTCTTTGCTCAGACAGAGCATTTTCTTTTGTTCTTTTGCGCGAATAAGTTATGAACACTTTCGCCTGACTGTGGCCGGACTCATAGAAGAAGTTTTTCAGAATTACTCCCACTTTCCAAGACTTCAGGGCGTTTATTTATAAAGCTTTGCGAAGCAGTTGGGGTTTTTAATTGAGGCATTGTTTGAGCAGCTATTCGAACCACTTTCCAGCAGCTCCTGAGAGTTTTTATAAGATCACCTCCTTTGAAGCTTTTCAAGAGCTTCTGAGAGATGTTGTTGTTAGTCGCCTTTTACGACAGGCGGAACAACCCGTGGTCTTATTCTTAGCCGAGAGCCACACGGAACTTATTGACTGTTTGCTCTCAAAACCTAAAACAAACATCCAAACCGAGTCGGGGACTTGGTTATTTTTGGATGAACGGATGTTCTGACTTCTGATTGGTTCTCATTCTGCGCCCTTTTGAAAAAATGGAGTATTAAATGAGGGCGCCAATTTGTGAATCTGTATTTTAAATTTATTTTTGAAATGAGATGAGTTAAGAAACGAATCAGGGAAGAGAGAGAAATGCAATATGCCATCTTTTCTGCCCACCAGCAGGTTGCTTAGAAGACAAAGCATACCATTTTTTGTTTATTATTATAGGTAAAAAAGGGGTTTAAACTGACAATCTGCTTAACTGATGTGTGTACTATTTTGAGGATTATTAAGTTTTGATTAAAATAAAAGATTATTAGGTATATCAAGAGTGAATTATGGCAAAATAGATGGGATTCCTTAGAATGAGAATTGAAGCGCGTACAACAGATTGGGAGATGTTCTTTTTTTTTTTTTTTTTTTTTTTTTGGGTTTAACGTCGCTTTCAAACTGCCATGGTCATATCACGACGGGGGTTTTACCCTCCATTCGCAGGAAAACTCACAAACCTGCTACTCACATTGACCCACCCAGCCTGAGTGGGGGCCGGAAAAGCCAGCGTCACGAGAATTAGAATTTGAATGGTCACCCATCCAAGTCTTAACCTCGCTGGATGTCGCTTAACTTCGGTGTTCTGAAGGGAACCGGTGTATTCAACATGCCATCGACGCTGGCTGGAGATGTTCTTCAATGTAGAATCACTTACATTGAGTTCAGCTGCAGAGTTTTTGAAGAAGGAGGTTATAGATTTCAATACCTGTAAGATTATATTTTTCTTTATATATGGAATGGTGGGGGTGTAGAATTGTAGATATTCTTCTCTTCTCTTACAAAGTGTACAATTGGATCTAATATGATGCTTTTTTTTTCCCCCTTTTCTGTCTATGGCAATTATATCTATTCTTCTATAAGACCCGTCACTTGCAACACTACGAGTAGAAACTTCTTCGTATAGGTACTTCATATCCCTTCTTCAATTCACTGGCAATCATTGATCGAACAGTGTTGTGCCTGTTGATCCTTCAGAGATGACCAAAAGGGCATGACCTAACACATGGGCCAGTGTTTCAGTGGGTTTGTTCTCGATGCCTGAGCATCCAACACAATACAGCTGATTACAGTAATTTTCACTTGGTGTTGATCTTTGAAATGACCTTGTTATGTTCAAAAAATCAAATGCCACAAACATGTAAATATGTTCGTGCTGTTCCGGTTAAAATTTTATAATAAAATTCAACTATTCTCTAGCCAACAATTCAGCTGGCGAGGGGTGAGTTAACAAGAAATCAATGTCTTTTTGTTCAGGTCACGATTTCTTGCTGATTTTTCTATAGGTGAGGAAGGTTGATACAAACGAGTATGTATGATTTTGATTTTACTTGTGGTGAAGCACAAGGCCCTTTCACAATTTTGTGTGGGTAGTGCAGCATTACTAAGAGCCTCCTTCACTTTTCGAATTCTATTACATTAATTTCTTTTTACTGTAGTGATGCCGCCACTGGTCGTTACAACGACCCACAACTGAATCCTTGCAACCAAATTTTGTATCGTCACTCTCCGTATCAGCATTGATATACAATATACAAAGATTTAGATATGCAAACCTAATGTAATACGTATCTGGATGATTACAAGTTTTAAAAACAATAAAAAAGAAGAGAAGGAAATGAAACAAAGAGGAATGTGCCAAGTTTCCCCCCTCTATAGTCAGGACGCGGGACCTGAAGCGAACATTATTTCTAGAATGGAATTAGTAGTGAGCTATATTTTTTTTTTATGCTGTCAAACTTTGCCAACTTAGTGCTAAAAATCCTGACTTACTTTGAAAGAAAAGGAAGTACGGAAAACAAGAATGCGCTCAACACAATGGGGATGGATGTATTGTTATGAGAGGACAAGGTAGGGGGGTTTAAGGAAGAGGCTGTTAGTAGGGAGACTGGATAAATATTTAGGGAGGAATAGAAAAAGAGAAAGGCTTGAAACAATATTATATCCGTCTTAAAACTAAAGTTATGAGTATGAATCTAATTTCACTGTAAAAAACCAGGAAATATTATATTGGTAAATATGTATTTGGACTTTTAGCTTTTCATCTCTATATATAAAACAGAAAAAAGGACTACCTACCTACCTATGTTTGTTTGTTTGTTTGGTCCGGAGTTGTTTAGCCAAAACGGTAAGAGATAGCGAAAAATTGTCTGAGAATTGACCCCCTCAAAACCATTATCGCTTTGTCCAGAAAAATTATAAAAAGTTCAAAAAGGCATTGCTGTCCAGCATACGGCCATGCCTTAGTAAATTTGAAATTAGTCCCGTTGCAAAGCACCGGCAAACGGCTAGTTAATTTATAAAATGGCCTTTTTTAGTTCATTATAATTCTATCTTTATCAATGACCTATATTATGTTAAAAGACGTTGAGGAAAGGAAAAAAATCTTGAGCGAGTAATTGATTTGTTTGGGCACCTAAACATATTCGAAATACATAAATATATTACCTATTATTTTTTCGATAGGAAAAAGTTATTAATCTTATGAATAGTGTTGTCCAGTGTCCACTGTAGGAAAATAGTCAATAACCTAGGGGTACATATTTTTAGCACAAAAGTGTAGATTATTAAATTTCTATTACATAATTATGTATTTAAAAATCAACTAGTACTACCAAAGCAAGTAAGTACTTTACTAACTTGATAGCATTAGATTTAATTAATTTTTAACTCTCACTGTTGCCAGTAAGACGATCAGATCATCGAACCCTTTTTGCATTTTCTCTATGTTCAGTGGTATGAAAGTACCTAGTACATTGAAACTATAATATTAACCCAACGAACCGACAAAGATTTCTTAAGGTCAGAACTATTTGGCGATCATGTTTTCCTCATTGAATTATTCGTAAAATATTATCAAAACATACAGGTTAATTAATAATCAACAGTCCCACAACAACAAAGGGCCTTAGCAACTCAGGCCATAATTTCTGGTCTTCCAGGGACCAAGAGCTTCTGTCTATATGAATTTTTCCACTAAATTGTGCACTGTAAAAACAATAAAAGAGGGCAACATCCAGGTGCATAGAAAACGGAAGAAGAGGGTGATGAACAAGAGGACATTGTACAAATAGTTGGAAAAGGGAAAAATACGAGTATGTAGGAAAGAATGTCTGAGATTGTCTCCAGTTTTCCAAGTATCCAAGGGTTAGCTATTACTTCAATATGGCGACTTGTTTTATGGCATCGTCGTAGTGTTCCATACACAAAGCACAACTGTTGTATTATTTGTGGTAAAAGACAAGTGCTTATCAGTAGACAGTAGATACATATTTATTACTACATACTATGTACGCCAGTATGCATTGTTTTATTAATTCCGAAGCAATTAAATGTTGGGGATTACAAACGATGGCGCGTACAGCGTACATACTCGTTAATACATAGATTTATCTATATAGTATAAATATTAAGTACGTACTATTGAACCTACTACTACCTCCATTAAGCCACAGGTGTTTCACACTTGATAAATTAAGTTTACCTCATATCTTACGGTACAAACTCCCCAAAAACATTTTTTACACAAATTTGGCGTTTGTGTGCATCTGCAAGTGGGGGGCTCAGTTGGTTGATCCAATAATATGAAATGGTACAGCCAGTTGCAATAGACAAAAAAAAAACAAAAATATGGTACACAAATTATAAAAATTTTTATAACATATTACAGATGTACCATTGTACCTACTAAATTGAATTTGGGGTCTCCACTAAATTTATCATATGTAAATGTAGGTAGAGATAAGTCCTGCAAATCTTGTGGCAGGTGCGACGTTAGGTACCGGCACATAAAAATAGATGAAATTAAACATGTATTGGTGAATTTTTCGGATCTCATCATCATGAAGGCATAGTTGCATTTCAAATAAAGCTTATTTTATTAAAATTCGTGACAACTCAATCCGGACATAGGTCACTGCAAAGATCTTTTGTTGTTGAGTCTCATGAGTTTCAGAAAATCGTATCATCATGATTATTATTAAGTGCTGAGGTATACCGTCCCTTTTAACTGCTAAGGTTATATCGAGAATGGGTGTTTTACCCTACATTCGCTTCAAACTTACCAACCAGCTACCTACATTAACCTTATACAGCCTGGGTTGGGCCGGAAATAAACCAGCATCACGACTATCACGAGGGTTGGAATTTGAAATGGTCACCCATACAAGTTCTAACCTTGCAGGGCGTTTCTTAATTTCGTGATAGAGAAAAACTGGTTTATTCAGCGTACCATCGACACTGGCAATGGACTTCATTTAATAAGCTATTTTATACCGGCTCGATTTACTAATAGTTTTTATATAGATCGGCGTATCATGAATATGATAAAATAGATATAGTTTATAGGTATAGGTATCTTAAGCGTATGTAAATATGATAAAAATAGATATAGGTATCATAAAGCGTATCATGAAAAATAAAAAATAGATAAGGTATCATAAATACTTCGCTGGCACAGTGACTGAGGGGGTGACTAAATTTTTTATATAACAGCTAACAACTACTAAACATAAATCATTTTTAAGTAAGCATGCAATCTAATATGTATGATTCACTCATATTTGGACCTAGTTGTCCCATTCAATCATAATGTACCCACCCAATTATGGGAAAGAAAAGGGATCTAGGGGGGAAATTTCATTATTGTCTTCTCTTTTTGATGAAAATATCATTCTTTTCCAAAGTTAAAATTTGATCTATTATTTGGAATCATGGAACAAAGATACATGCTCATTTGCTCAACATGTCAAAATTCAGTATTTTCAATTAGAAAAATCACTTTAGACTAAGTTAATTACGAGACGGAAAGAGGAATGTCTCGATTCACCTGAAAAAACACCTCAAAATTATTTTATAAAAATTCTTGGTGAAAATCACATCAAGAAGCAAGTTCTTTCCTCTCGCTCTCTTTTTCCTTCTCGACAGTTTTTTTGGTGCGACTAATTTTTTTTGCAAATAATTTTCTCTCAAGCTGTGACTGAATTTCAGCATTTTCAAGATTTTTTAAGCTCGAGTAATCAGTGAGTTCAGAGCTTTAGATTTTTCAGTAATTCAGTTCAGTCGCGTTTGATTTCCCACATCGCGAGGTTTGTTCAAGCGTCTCTTCTGCGCCGGTATTTCGCACTTTTTGGCTCATTTTTATAAGGATTTTTACTAAAGGTAAGAATTTTATTTATTTTTCTTTTACATTTTTCTCAATTCATAAAGAGGTAAGAATTTTTTTGTTTTTCTCTCTCCTTGTTTTTTTTTTTTTTATCTTTTTTTTTATTAAATTATTCCAAGAAATTAGCTAGTAAAATATTCTTTTTAAGGAATACATACATATTTTAAAATTCCATTTACATATTTCTTAACAAAATGTTTTGTAGCGTTTACTTGAAATAACTACATAGTTATTATTATTATTATGTACTCGTATATCTCTAAGCAAGGTTAGTGAGATAGCCTACCTGTTTTTAAAGTTACCAAGTCAAACTGAAAAAAAAAGTACAAGTATAAAAATATATCGGTGGTATTGGTAGGTTCTTAAGAACTGTGATTTTCTTCTTGTAGGTACATGATGAATATTACTGGAACATTATATCAGATGAGATCATGCATTTCATGGTAACATACTTTATAGTAACTTGCATGTAATTTTTTAAGTTTTTAATGGGAAAATTCGTTTATTTAATGTTGTAAGAAATGCAGGTAAAAAAAGTAGGGTTGGGTGGAAGAGATTGCCATAGGCAATAACCCCGCCCTTTTGTTAGGACATATGCCTATATATATGTTTCTATTCTTTTTCTCTTTTACTGTATATAATGTTTCCATTTTTTAATGGTTTAATAAATTATTTGTACTGTACATATGTTTATTTATATCTAATTAATAATAATAAATATAATAATAGGTAAGACTTCATCCAGCCATAAACGTCATAACTTAACTGATAGGAACATTATATTATTTATCCATGTCTCCTTTGTATAATGTGCAATTATCGAGCCCTTCTTCTTCTTTCACTTTGTTCCCAAAGTTTGAGGTATTTTGGTTCTGGGACTCCTATGGATATTTATGATAACTTTTTCTCTTGTTCAGAAAAGTACAATAACTATACCATGTCTGAGTAAAATTTGAACGCCTGATCATAGGCGGATCATAAAGCGGTTTTTTTTTATTTGAACGAAGCGAAATATCCTGACCGGAGTGGACCGGCTCGTTCGATCGGTCATGGGGTTTTGGGTTTGGTAAGAAGAAGAAGAAGTGGATAATTTCAAATGCAAAATGTAAACAAACACCGTATCTTTAATGTAAACAAAACCAGAGTTCCAAAAAATCACTTTTTATTAGTCTTCAAATTTTGGTTGACCAGAGCT
>CM044955.1:43374882-43660097 GCA_024516035.1 Bactericera cockerelli
AGTTGTATAGAATTCAACGAAGACTTTGAATCGGGGGGAAAAACAAGGTAAAAAAACGATTTTTGAAGCCCAATTTCAATTTGGTGTCCACACCGAGATTTTAAAACTTGAAATAAAAAATAGGTAGGTGTAGGCACAAAATTGAAAATGGATTTTTAATTTTACGTCTCTTTGACTACCCATAGAAAGGGTGTTGCAAAAAAATTATGTCTCACCCTGTACAACACTTTAGTTTTGTTTTTCGATAAAACCAACCAAAATTGTGTAAAATTAGGCTAAGATTCTTGATTCGCAATTTTTTTTTATATTAAAAAACTCGGTTTTAAAAAATATCAAGTCATTATTTCACTTATGAACCACCCTGTATAAAAATTGCTGCCAATTGAAGGTGCCTGTTTTCATTACACAAACACTTTCTATTCTTGTTATCGAAAAAATTAAACGAAATCGAATTATTCCCCCTTAAACAAAAAAACAGTCTCGGAAACCATCTCCGAGATCTAGGAACGAGATTGTATCGTCCTGTCTCGGATCCCAAAAAATGATATCGGAGACACCTAGGAGACCGTTCGGAGACTGCTACGGGACAGTCTACGTCCGCACCGTAGCGTCGATTGCTGGTGCTCGAGATTGCTCCAAGATCGGTCTCGGGAACTGTCTCCGAGATCATTCTCGGGGACCGTCTCCGAGCCTTCTCGGAACCGTCTCCGAGAACATTCTCGGGGACTGTCTCCGAGCCTTCTCGGAACCGTCTCCGAGAACATTCTCGGGGACTGTCTCTTCTAGACCACAGACCGTTTTAAATACCCTGGGAATTTTAGCTGTAAAACCACCTAAAAATAATACGACACATTTTTATAATAGAACATTTTTTTTATTGTGAAATTTAAAATAAAATAATTAAGAACAAAACAAAAAAAAGAAGAATACACCTTAAAGAATGAAAAATCCCAATAAGAGACTAGAAACAATTGGAATAAAGAGATTGCCATAGGCAATAACCAATAACCCCGCCCTTTAGTTAGGACATATGTATAGGACATTGGATACGAATTCAATTTTTAATATTAATTTTTCGAGTTTAAGTCAGTTCTAACTCAGTTAGGGTCCATTTCTGACCCCTAGTTGATAGAGATAATCCATGCTTATTTAACCCAAGGAATCTAAGGTATCAATATATTTATGCAATCAATTTAGAAACATTAGAAAAAAAATTGACATGAAAATAAAAGTATCACATAAGTTCACATCTTAAAAGTATCTCTATCTTTAGTCACAGCAGACTACCCAGACGGCACAGAAAGTGTTTAAAAAGATTTTAAAAACACTTATTTTGACAAGATTCAAACATTTTATAAAGCTTATTTTGACAAGGCTTAACATTTTAGAAACACTTTTATAAGCTTACTATTTCCTCCCCCTGAGCATTTTATTAAGCTTATTTTTACAAGGTTTTGGAAATTGAATACCTACTTAATAATTAAGGGGCTCCATATTGAATTTCTTACCACCGCCATTGCCCGGAAAAATTTGAAAATTGTGATTTCACAGGAAATTTTTAAAATTAATTTGGATTTGATGAAAAATATACTACTTCAAGGCAATTTGGTTCTACAATGATGAAAAGCTGTTGATGAAATGCTAACATTAATAAATATAAAGACAATTTGTGTTTTTCAGTTTTATATTTTTCCATTTTCATGGTAAAAGAATTAAAAGCAAAAATATGTAACAAACAAAAACATGAAACAAACAGAATATAATACATAGAATCAGCAGATAAATTAAGCCAAGTGGACTTAATTAATCTAAATCTATTATACATATAGGTAATTAAGAGAGAGATGTGCTGAAATGCCATCTTCCTGCCCAGCAGCAGGCTGCCCGAAGACAAAGAATACCAGAACAGAAGTTGAGATTATTAAAGATGAAATTAGGAAATAGAACCCAGAGAGAATTTTGACTATAATATGGCATTCATAAAAAAAAGAACAGTCTTCCAGATTTTTTTTTTTGTTTGATTAAAGTGGGTTTAACCTCAATTGCATAGTCATATCATGACCGAGGTTTTACCCTCATTTGCAGGAAACTCACAAACCTGTTACCCACATTAAGCTCACCGAGCCTGGGTTGGGCCATTTTATTCTGAATTTACTGGGAATAGTACCAGGTAGCCACATTAACCTCACCCAGCCTGATAAAGGCTGTGTATACACATGTCAGCCTCATATTTTCTAAAGAATGAGAATTATCTGTTTCACAACAACAAAAATGAACCAAAATCTTTAGATTACGGGGAGTAGTCAAATCCTGAATAATGCAAGCTACTGTTTTAAAAATTAAAATTAATGAACACATTATAGTAAAAATGTACTTATTACAAGTAAAAAAACTGTCTAAATTTGCAACACTTAATACTTCTTCTAAACTTACAATATTTTTTTTTTTTATGTTATAGCTGGTTCATGAAAAACCCCTGTCCTGATTTGAGATAGTGAGGATGGGAATTTCATTCTGAATTTAATGGGAACAGTACAGTGAATTTAATGGGAACAGTTTAATGTGGGTATCTGGTACGTACCAGATACCCACATTCACCTCACTCAGCCTGAGTAGGGCTAGATATACCAGCCTCACATTTTCGGAGAACAGATTTATTTATTTAAAATAAAAATGGGGGTTGTATACTGAATTTACTGGGAATAGTCCCAGCTACCCACATTAACCTCACTTAGCCTGATAAGTGCTAGGAATGCCTCATTTTTAAAGGGAACAGAATTGCTGTTTGAAAGAAAAAAAAACTGTGAATTGAACACAGGATCTATTGATTATGGAACAGTATAGTCAAATCTTCAATAATGCCCCTTAAACAAAAAACAGTCTCGGAACCATCTCCGAGATCTAGGAACGAGATTGTATCGTCCTGTCTCGGATCCCAAAAAATGATATCGGAGACACCTAGGAGACCGTTCGGAGACTGCTCCGGGACAGTCTACGTCCGCACCGTAGCGTCGATTGCTGGTGCTCGAGATTGCTCCAAGATCGGTCTCGGGGACTGTCTCCGAGATCATTCTCGGGGACCGTCTCCGAGCCTTCTCGGAACCGTCTCCGAGAACATTCTCGGGGACTGTCTCCGAGCCTTCTCGGAACCGTCTCCGAGAACATTCTCGGGGACTGTCTCTTCTAGACCACAGACCGTTTTAAATACCCTGGGAATTTTAGCTGTAAAACCACCTAAAAATAATACGATACATTTTTATAATAGAACATTTTTTTTATTGTGAAATTTAAAATAAAATAATTAAGAACAAAACAAAAATAAAAGAACAATACACCTTAAAGAATGAAAAATCCCAATAAGAGACTAGAAACAATTGGAATAAAGAGATTGCCATAGGCAATAACCAATAACCCCGCCCTTTAGTTAGGACATATGTATAGGACATTGGATACGAATTCAATTTTTAATATTAATTTTTCGAGTTTAAGTCAGTTCTAACTCAGTTAGGGTCCATTTCTGACCCCTAGTTGATAGAGATAATCCATGCTTATTTGACCCAAGGAATCTAAGGTATCAATATATTTATGCAATCAATTTAGAAACATTAGAAAAAAAATTGACATGAAAATAAAAGTATCACATAAGTTCACATCTTAAAAGTATCTCTATCTTTAGTCACAGCAGACTACCCAGACGGCACAGAAAGTGTTTAAAAAGATTTTAAAAACACTTATTTTGACAAGATTCAAACATTTTATAAAGCTTATTTTGACAAGGCTTAACATTTTAGAAACACTTTTATAAGCTTACTATTTCCTCCCCCTGAGCATTTTATTAAGCTTATTTTTACAAGGTTTTGGAAATTGAATACCTAATTAATAATTAAGGGGCTCCATATTGAATTTCATACCACCGCCATTGCCCGGAAAAATTTGAAAATTGTGATTTCACAGGAAATTTTTAAAATTAATTTGGATTTGATGAAAAATATACTATTTCAAGGCAATTTGGTTCTACAATGATGAAAAGCTGTTGATGAAATGCTAACATTAATAAATAAGAAGACAATTTGTGTTTTTCAGTTTTATATTTTTCCATTTTCATGGTAAAAGAATTAAAAGCAAAAATATGTAACAAACAAAAACATGAAACAAACAGAATATAATACATAGAATCAGCAGATAAATTAAGCCAAGTGGACTTAATTAATCTAAATCTATTATACATATAGGTAATTAAGAGAGAGATGTGCTGAAATGTCATCTTCCTGCCCAGCAGCAGGCTGCCCAAAGACAAAGAATACCAGAACAGAAGTTGAGATTATTAAAGATGAAATTAGGAAATAGAACCCAGAGAGAATTTTGACTATAATATGGCATTCATAAAAAAAAGAACAGTCTTCCAGATTTTTTTTTTGTTTGATTAAAGTGGGTTTAACCTCAATTGCATAGTCATATCATGACCGAGGTTTTACCCTCATTTGCAGGAAACTCACAAACCTGTTACCCACATTAAGCTCACCGAGCCTGGGTTGGGCCATTTTATTCTGAATTTACTGGGAATAGTACCAGGTAGCCACATTAACCTCACCCAGCCTGATAAAGGCTGTGTATACACATGTCAGCCTCATATTTTCTAAAGAATGAGAATTATCTGTTTCACAACAACAAAAATGAACCAAAATCTTTAGATTACGGGGAGTAGTCAAATCCTGAATAATGCAAGCTACTGTTTTAAAAATTAAAATTAATGAACACATTATAGTAAAAAATGTACTTATTACAAGTAAAAAAAATGTCTAAATTTGCAACATTTAATACTTCTTCTAAACTTACAATATTTTTTTTTTTTTATGTTATAGCAGGTTCATGAAAAACCCCTGTCCTGATTTGAGATAGTGAGGATGGGAATTTCATTCTGAATTTAATGGGAACAGTACCAGATACCCACATTCACCTCACTCAGCCTGAGTAGGGCTAGATATACCAGCCTCACATCTTCGGAGAACAGATTTATTTAAAATAAAAAAGGGGGTTGTATACTGAATTTACTGGGAATAGTCCCAGCTACCCACATTAACCTCACTTAGCCTGATAAGGGCTAGAAATGCCTCATTTTTAAAGGGAACAGAATTGCTGTTTGAAAGAAAAAAAAACTGTGAATTGAACACAGGATCTATTGATTATGGAACAGTATAGTCAAATCTTCAATAATGTGAACCTATTAAAAAGCCTTTAGCTAGTCAGTTCTCTGTTCATAGTTGTCTAGCAAAACACTGGTCTTTTCCCTGTTTAAAATCCCCCAGTCAGACACCTGTCAAGAGTGTGATTCTGATTAAGTGGAATATCTGGAACAGGTTAATCTCCAGCATTTCCACATACATATCTGGTTTGACTATAAAACAATGTAAAATGTAAGATATTGTTTAGATATTGCTTACCCCACTAATTGGAGTGTAAAACTCACTTATGATTAATGCATGGAAATTGGTACACTTTAGAACAGTAAACTTTTTAAAGTAGAGAAAAATTTCTTTTTAGTTATACCCTAAAACTATGATGTAGGAACTTTAGAAGAATCAACTTGTTGGACTTTTATCAGAAATTGTTAGATATAATTATTTTGTGTAAATCATCAATTTGTAGTCACTTTCTCTTATCCCAGGTCAGGTTCAATATGTTTGAGGAGGGAGGCAGCTTGAATAGGTATCTTCAGGTTGAAGCTATGTTGGATTGGATGCACAATACATGTAAACAGGTGGAAAATATCATGTGGATTTCCTCCATAGATCATAATTATTTTAAATGCTAGGTCCAGTTTAAAAAGATATTATGTTTGCAGACATATTGACCATTACTTAAATTACTTAAAACACGTTTTATTAAATCACTTATTTGGATGAGCAGAAGTCACTGATGTGAAATTACTTATGAAGTTACTTTATCTTAGGAATGAGATTACACATATTGACGGTAGTTTCTCAAAATACTGTATAAAATATCTTTACCTTTTATGTATTTGAGTTTTACTAATTATCTCAGGAAAACTAATTAATCTATTCAAATTTCGGAATTCACTCGATTTTGAAAATGTTTTGCAAATTTTACTTTCAATTTCCGGTGTTGCCACAGGGTATTGGATCTCGTTCCGAGACGGTTCGGAGAACATGTACTCGGGACGAGTTAGCTCGGATCTTGTCCCGAGTTAGCTCGGGCATAGATCCGGGATAGGTTCCGAGTAAGTTGGTTAAACATTCTCCGGGAGAGTTCCAATCCATTCCCGCAGCACTCCCAGAGAAAGATGTTTCCGAGCACGCTGTTTTTACTCTCTCGTATCAATCTCCGAGACTACTATATCGGAGTTAGTAGATCAGAGACACCTTTTTGTTTAAGGGGTGTGAACCTATTAAAAAGCCTTTAGCTAGTCAGTTCTCTGTTCATAGTTGTCTAGCAAAACACTGGTCTTTTCCCTGTTTAAAATACCCCAGTCAGACACCTGTTAAGAGTGTGATTCTGATTAAGTGGAATATCTGGAACAGGTTAATCTCCAGCATTTCCACATACATATCCTGGTTTGACTATAAAACAATGTAAAATGTAAGATATTGTTTAGATATTGCTTACCCCACTAATTGGAGTGTAAAACTCACTTATGATTAATGCATGGAAATTGGTACACTTTAGAACAGTAAATTTTTTAAAGTAGGGAAAAATTTCTTTTTAGTTACACCCTAAAACTATGATGTAGGAACTTTAGAAGAGTCAACTTGTTGGACTTTTATCTGAAATTGTTAGATATAATTATTTTGTGTAAATCATCAATTTGTAGTCACTTTCACTTATCCCATGTCAGGTTCAATATGTTTGAGGAGGGAGGCAGCTTGAATAGGTATCTTCAGGTTGAAGCTATGTTGGATTGGATGCACAATACATGTAAACAGGTGGAAAATATCATGTGGATTTCCTCCATAGATCATAATTATTTTAGTAGTAGTATCTATTGATTGAGCACCAAGTTCCCCCTTAAACAAAAAGGTGTCTCTGATCTACTAACTCCGATATAGTAGTCTCGGAGATTGATACGAGAGAGTAAAAACAGCGTGCTCGGAAACATCTTTCTCTGGGAGTGCTGCGGGAATGGATTGGAACTCTCCCGGAGAATGTTTAACCAACTTACTCGGAACCTATCCCGGATCTATGCCCGAGCTAACTCGGGACAAGATCCGAGCTAACTCGTCCCGAGTACATGTTCTCCGAACCGTCTCGGAACGAGATCCAATACCCTGTGGCAACACCGGAAATTGAAAGTAAAATTTGCAAAACATTTTCAAAATCGAGTGAATTCCGAAATTTGAATAGATTAATTAGTTTTCCTGAGATAATTAGTAAAACTCAAATACATAAAAGGTAAAGATATTTTATACAGTATTTTGAGAAACTACCGTCAATATGTGTAATCTCATTCCTAAGATAAAGTAACTTCCTAAGTAATTTCACATCAGTGACTTCTGCTCATCCAAATAAGTGATTTAATAAAACGTGTTTTAAGTAATTTAAGTAATGGTCAATATGTCTGCAAACATAATATCTTTTTAAACTGGACCTAGCATTTAAAATAATTATGATCTATGGAGGAAATCCACATGATATTTTCCACCTGTTTACATGTATTGTGCATCCAATCCAACATAGCTTCAACCTGAAGATACCTATTCAAGCTGCCTCCCTCCTCAAACATATTGAACCTGACATGGGATAATTGAAAGTGACTACAAATTGATGATTTACACAAAATAATTATATCTAACAATTTCTGATAAAAGTCCAACAAGTTGATTCTTCTAAAGTTCCTACATCATAGTTTTAGGGTATAACTAAAAAGAAATTTTTCTCTACTTTAAAAAGTTTACTGTTCTAAAGTGTACCAATTTCCATGCATTAATCATAAGTGAGTTTTACACTCCAATTAGTGGGGTAAGCAATATCTAAACAATATCTTACATTTTACATTGTTTTATAGTCAAACCAGGATATGTATGTGGAAATGCTGGAGATTAACCTGTTCCAGATATTCCACTTAATCAGAATCACACTCTTGACAGGTGTCTGACTGGGGGATTTTAAACAGGGAAAAGACCAGTGTTTTGCTAGACAACTATGAACAGAGAACTGACTAGCTAAAGGCTTTTTAATAGGTTCACATTATTGAAGATTTGACTATACTGTTCCATAATCAATAGATCCTGTGTTCAATTCACAGTTTTTTTTTTCTTTCAAACAGCAATTCTGTTCCCTTTAAAAATGAGGCATTTCTAGCCCTTATCAGGCTAAGTGAGGTTAATGTGGGTAGCTGGGACTATTCCCAGTAAATTCAGTATACAACCCCCATTTTTATTTTAAATAAATAAATCTGTTCTCCGAAGATGTGAGGCTGGTATATCTAGCCCTACTCAGGCTGAGTGAGGTGAATGTGGGTATCTGGTACTGTTCCCATTAAATTCAGAATGAAATTCCCATCCTCACTATCTCAAATCAGGACAGGGGTTTTTCATGAACCAGCTATAACATAAAAAAAAAAAAAAAAATATTGTAAGTTTAGAAGAAGTATTAAATGTTGCAAATTTAGACAGTTTTTTTACTTGTAATAAGTACATTTTTTACTATAATGTGTTCATTAATTTTAATTTTTAAAACAGTAGCTTGCATTATTCAGGATTTGACTACTCCCCGTAATCTAAAGATTTTGGTTCATTTTTGTTGTTGTGAAACAGATAATTCTCCTTCTTTAGAAAATATGAGGCTGACATGTGTATACACAGCCTTTATCAGGCTGGGTGAGGTTAATGTGGCTACCTGGTACTATTCCCAGTAAATTCAGAATAAAATGGCCCAACCCAGGCTCGGTGAGCTTAATGTGGGTAACAGGTTTGTGAGTTTCCTGCAAATGAGGGTAAAACCTTGGTCATGATATGACTATGCAATTGAGGTTAAACCCACTTTAATCAAACAAAAAAAAATCTGGAAGACTGTTCTTTTTTTATGAATGCCATATTATAGTCAAAATTCTCTCTGGGTTCTATTTCCTAATTTCATCTTTAATAATCTCAACTTCTGTTCTGGTATTCTTTGTCTTCAGGCAGCCTGCTGCTGGGCAGGAAGATGGCATTTCAGCACATCTCTCTCTTAATTACCTATATGTATAATAGATTTAGATTAATTAAGTCCACTTGGCTTAATTTATCTGCTGATTCTATGTATTATATTCTGTTTGTTTCATGTTTTTGTTTGTTACATATTTTTGCTTTTAATTCTTTTACCATGAAAATGGAAAAATATAAAACTGAAAAACACAAATTGTCTTCTTATTTATTAATGTTAGCATTTCATCAACAGCTTTTCATCATTGTAGAACCAAATTGCCTTGAAATAGTATATTTTTCATCAAATCCAAATTAATTTTAAAAATTTCCTGTGAAATCACAATTTTCAATTTTTTCCGGGCAATGGCGGTGGTATGAAATTCAATATGGAGCCCCTTAATTATTAATTAGGTATTCAATTTCCAAAACCTTGTAAAAAAAAGCTTAATAAAATGCTCAGGGGGAGGAAATAGTAAGCTTATAAAAGTGTTTCTAAAATGTTAAGCCTTGTCAAAATAAGCTTTATAAAATGTTTGAATCTTGTCAAAATAAGTGTTTTTAAAATCTTTTTAAACACTTTCTGTGGCCGTCTGGGTAGTCTGCTGTGACTAAAGATAGAGATACTTTTAAGATGTGAACTTATGTGATACTTTTATTTTCATGTCAATTTTTTTTTCTAATGTTTCTAAATTGATTGCATAAATATATTGATACCTTAGATTCCTTGGGTCAAATAAGCATGGATTATCTCTATCAACTAGGGGTCAGAAATGGACCCTAACTGAGTTAGAACTGACTTAAACTCGAAAAATTAATATTAAAAATTGAATTCGTATCCAATGTCCTATACATATGTCCTAACTAAAGGGCGGGGTTATTGGTTATTGCCTATGGCAATCTCTTTATTCCAATTGTTTCTAGTCTCTTATTGGGATTTTTCATTCTTTAAGGTGTATTCTTCTTTTTTTTTGTTTTGTTCTTAATTATTTTATTTTAAATTTCACATAAAAAAAATGTTCTATTATAAAAATGTGTCGTATTATTTTTAGGTGGTTTTACAGCTAAAATTCCCAGGGTATTTAAAACGGTCTGTGGTCTAGAAGAGACAGTCCCCGAGAATGTTCTCGGAGACGGTTCCGAGAAGGCTCGGAGACAGTCCCCGAGAATGTTCTCGGAGACGGTTCCGAGAAGGCTCGGAGACGGTCCCCGAGAATGATCTCGGAGACAGTTCCGAGACCGATCTTGGAGCAATCTCGAGCACCAGCAATCGACGCTACGGTGCGGACGTAGACTGTCCCGGAGCAGTCTCCGAACGGTCTCCTAGGTGTCTCCGATATCATTTTTTGGGATCCGAGACAGGACGATACAATCTCGTTCCTAGATCTCGGAGATGGTTCCGAGACTGTTTTTTGTTTAAGGGGTCTTCACGTTCTTTAACTGAAGACGGCTATTCTAGCCTTTATGTTGGTGATAATTATTTTAAATGCTAGATGTTTAAAAAGATATTATGTTTGCAGACATATTGACCATTACTTAAATTACTTAAAACACGTTTTATTAAATCACTTATTTGGATGAGCAGAAGTCACTGATGTGAAATTACTTATGAAGTTATCTTAGGAATGAGATTACACATAACATTGACGGTAGTTTCTCAAAATACTGTATAAAATATCTTTACCTCTTATGTATTTGAGTTTTACTAATTATCTCAGGAAAACTAATTAATTTATTCAAATTGCAGAATTCACTCGATTTAGAAAATGTTTTGCAAATTTTACTTTCAATTTCCGGTGTTGCCACAGGGTACTGGATCTCGTTCCGAGACGGTTCCGAGAACATGTACTCGGGACGAGTTTGGATCTTGTCCCGAACTAGCTCGGGAATAGATCCGGGATAGGTTCCGAGTAAGTTGGTTAAACATTCTCCGGGAGAGTTTCAATCCATTCCCGCAGCACTCCCAGAGAAAGATGTTTCCGAGCACGCTGTTTTTACTCTCTCGTATCAATCTCCGAGACTACTATATCGGAGTTAGTAGATCAGAGACACCTTTTTGTTTAAGGGGTCGAGATTTAGAAGAAAAAAAATTGGTCAAAAAAACCGCATCCTAGGTATATGTAATATTTTAGTTTGAAAAAGTACTCAGAAACCATTTAGAAGTTAAATTATCAAATAAAATTCAGGTCGATTCATTTAAAAATCGAAAGTTGACACCTCAATTTCTGACTTTTGAACCACCCTGTACGTATTCAATCAGCAATTCCTAAAGTACTTGACAAGCTTGTTACGACCCGATTATCTTATGCCTGTAAAAACTTCATCACTGATTTTCAACATGGATTTACATCCAAAAAGTCAACAGCAACCAATCTTCTCTGTTATCCAAATGACATCCTTGAATCTTTTCAACAAGGATCATCTGTTCATTCTGTCTATACAGATGTTGCCAAAGCATTTGATAGAGTTGATTGTGGTTTTCTTACTGAAAAATTGAAATCTTAGGGCATTGGCGGTCCTTTTCTCCAATGGTTAAGAGAGAAATGCTTGTTAGCCGCCTTCCTGCTCACCAGCAGGTTGCCACCCCTTAAACAAAAAGGTGTCTCTGATCTACTAACTCCGATATAGTAGTCTCGGAGATTGATACGAGAGAGTAAAAACAGCGTGCTCGGAAACATCTTTCTCTGGGAGTGCTGCGGGAATGGATTGGAACTCTCCCGGAGAATGTTTAACCAACTTACTCGGAACCTATCCCGGATCTATGCCCGAGCTAACTCGGGACAAGATCCGAGCTAACTCGTCCCGAGTACATGTTCTCCGAACCGTCTCGGAACGAGATCCAATACCCTGTGGCAACACCGGAAATTGAAAGTAAAATTTGCAAAACATTTTCAAAATCGAGTGAATTCCGAAATTTGAATAGATTAATTAGTTTTCCTGAGATAATTAGTAAAACTCAAATACATAAAAGGTAAAGATATTTTATACAGTATTTTGAGAAACTACCGTCAATATGTGTAATCTCATTCCTAAGATAAAGTAACTTCATAAGTAATTTCACATCAGTGACTTCTGCTCATCCAAATAAGTGATTTAATAAAACGTGTTTTAAGTAATTTAAGTAATGGTCAATATGTCTGCAAACATAATATCTTTTTAAACTGGACCTAGCATTTAAAATAATTATGATCTATGGAGGAAATCCACATGATATTTTCCACCTGTTTACATGTATTGTGCATCCAATCCAACATAGCTTCAACCTGAAGATACCTATTCAAGCTGCCTCCCTCCTCAAACATATTGAACCTGACATGGGATAAGTGAAAGAGACTACAAATTGATGATTTACACAAAATAATTATATCTAACAATTTCTGATAAAAGTCCAACAAGTTGATTCTTCTAAAGTTCCTACATCATAGTTTTAGGGTATAACTAAAAAGAAATTTTTCTCTACTTTAAAAAGTTTACTGTTCTAAAGTGTACCAATTTCCATGCATTAATCATAAGTGAGTTTTACACTCCAATTAGTGGGGTAAGCAATATCTAAACAATATCTTACATTTTACATTGTTTTATAGTCAAACCAGGATATGTATGTGGAAATGCTGGAGATTAACCTGTTCCAGATATTCCACTTAATCAGAATCACACTCTTGACAGGTGTCTGACTGGGGGATTTTAAACAGGGAAAAGACCAGTGTTTTGCTAGACAACTATGAACAGAGAACTGACTAGCTAAAGGCTTTTTAACCCAGATGGGGCTGACGTCCTTCCAGAAGGACTTCCTTCTGGAAGGACGTCAGCCCCATCTGGTGAAAGGTACTACATTGTGGATTTTTCTAATTAACTTAGCTTGTTAAGGTTAGTTGGCGACACCTTAAGCTCTTTGTTTTGAGTCCGAGTGATAAGTTGACAGCACTTATTTTGACTCAGGACTCAATTTATATCACTCCAAAAAAATAAAACAAAAAATTTCACCGCGTTATCTGGGTTAATAGGTTCACATTATTTTAGATTTGACTATACTGTTCCATAATCAATAGATCCTGTGTTCAATTCACAGTTTTTTTTTTCTTTCAAACAGCAATTCTGTTCCCTTTAAAAATGAGGCATTTCTAGCCCTTATCAGGCTAAGTGAGGTTAATGTGGGTAGCTGGGACTATTCCCAGTAAATTCAGTATACAACCCCCATTTTTATTTTAAATAAATCTGTTCTCCGAAGATGTGAGGCTGGTATATCTAGCCCTACTCAGGCTGAGTGAGGTGAATGTGGGTATCTGGTACTGTTCCCATTAAATTCAGAATGAAATTCCCATCCTCACTATCTCAAATCAGGACAGGGGTTTTTCATGAACCAGCTATAACATAAAAAAAAAAAAAATTTGTAAGTTTAGAAGAAGTATTAAATGTTGCAAATTTAGACATTTTTTTTATTTGTAATAAGTACATTTTTTACTATAATGTGTTCATTAATTTTAATTTTTAAAACAGTAGCTTGCATTATTCAGGATTTGACTACTCCCCGTAATCTAAAGATTTTGGTTCATTTTTGTTGTTGTGAAACAGATAATTCTCCTTCTTTAGAAAATATGAGGCTGACATGTGTATACACAGCCTTTATCAGGCTGGGTGAGGTTAATGTGGCTACCTGGTACTATTCCCAGTAAATTCAGAATAAAATGGCCCAACCCAGGCTCAGTGAGCTTAATGTGGGTAACAGGTTTGTGAGTTTCCTGCAAATGAGGGTAAAACCTTGGTCATGATATGACTATGCAATTGAGGTTAAACCCACTTTAATCAAACAAAAAAAAATCTGGAAGACTGTTCTTTTTTTTATGAATGCCATATTATAGTCAAAATTCTCTCTGGGTTCTATTTCCTAATTTCATCTTTAATAATCTCAACTTCTGTTCTGGTATTCTTTGTCTTTGGGCAGCCTGCTGCTGGGCAGGAAGATGACATTTCAGCACATCTCTCTCTTAATTACCTATATGTATAATAGATTTAGATTAATTAAGTCCACTTGGCTTAATTTATCTGCTGATTCTATGTATTATATTCTGTTTGTTTCATGTTTTTGTTTGTTACATATTTTTGCTTTTAATTCTTTTACCATGAAAATGGAAAAATATAAAACTGAAAAACACAAATTGTCTTCTTATTTATTAATGTTAGCATTTCATCAACAGCTTTTCATCATTGTAGAACCAAATTGCCTTGAAATAGTATATTTTTCATCAAATCCAAATTAATTTTAAAAATTTCCTGTGAAATCACAATTTTCAATTTTTTCCGGGCAATGGCGGTGGTATGAAATTCAATATGGAGCCCCTTAATTATTAAGTAGGTATTCAATTTCCAAAACCTTGTAAAAATAAGCTTAATAAAATGCTCAGGGGGAGGAAATAGTAAGCTTATAAAAGTGTTTCTAAAATGTTAAGCCTTGTCAAAATAAGCTTTATAAAATGTTTGAATCTTGTCAAAATAAGTGTTTTTAAAATCTTTTTAAACACTTTCTGTGCCGTCTGGGTAGTCTGCTGTGACTAAAGATAGAGATACTTTTAAGATGTGAACTTATGTGATACTTTTATTTTCATGTCAATTTTTTTTTTAATGTTTCTAAATTGATTGCATAAATATATTGATACCTTAGATTCCTTGGGTCAAATAAGCATGGATTATCTCTATCAACTAGGGGTCAGAAATGGACCCTAACTGAGTTAGAACTGACTTAAACTCGAAAAATTAATATTAAAAATTGAATTCGTATCCTATGTCCTATACATATGTCCTAACTAAAGGGCGGGGTTTATTGGTTATTGCCTATGGCAATCTCTTTATTCCAATTGTTTCTAGTCTCTTATTGGGATTTTTCATTCTTTAAGGTGTATTCTTCTTTTATTTTTGTTTTGTTCTTAATTATTTTATTTTAAATTTCACAATAAAAAAAAAATGTTCTATTATAAAAATGTATCGTATTATTTTTAGGTGGTTTTACAGCTAAAATTCCCAGGGTATTTAAAACCGTCTGTGGTCTAGAAGAGACAGTCCCCGAGAATGTTCTCGGAGACGGTTCCGAGAAGGCTCGGAGACAGTCCCCGAGAATGTTCTCGGAGACGGTTCCGAGAAGGCTCGGAGACGGTCCCCGAGAATGATCTCGGAGACAGTCCCCGAGACCGATCTTGGAGCAATCTCGAGCACCAGCAATCGACGCTACGGTGCGGACGTAGACTGTCCCGGAGCAGTCTCCGAATGGTCTCCTAGGTGTCTCCGATATCATTTTTTGGGATCCGAGACAGGACGATACAATCTCGTTCCTAGATCTCGGAGATGGTTCCGAGACTGTTTTTTGTTTAAGGGGCAAGATGACAAAGGGTACCAGATCGTGTAGGTATATGCAAAGATTTTAGATGAAATTTTAAGAGGAAGATGTCTTGAGCTGTTTAATGATAGTTGAATTCAGGGGAAGTTTGTATGTGAAGGTAGATTTGAATGAAAATTTATGGTTGGAATATTTGAGAGTGATGACTATCGGGTCGATGACAATACTAGATTCCATGTGGTTTCTCAGAATGAGGAACCCTAGAACCCAAGCCATTCAAATTGGCGAAACTCTTTCAAATCCTATAAAAGTTCTTTCTGGAGTTATCATAAAAATCAAATCATAAAAATCATAATCATAAAATCATAATCACCAAATCATAATCATAAAAATCATCTTGGAAAATAAGAACCCTAAAAAATATTGGTGGTAGAAACACTAGAAACTTAGTAGGTGAATTCATACAGGTTTCACAGCGAGGATCTCGTTATGAACCATTTGAGGTTAGAAAGTTAAATTCAAAAATATTTAAATTTTATTTAACTATAGTGAGTTGGTGACTTTAGTTAGACCCTTATTTTTCATCTTATTTCAATTATTGATATTTCCTTTAAGATCGGTCCCTATATTTCTTTTATCTTAAATGTCAATAATACTGCATAGTTAAGACATTAACCTACTTGGTCTGATCCTGGGTTGTTAGACCATAATGATTTGTTCCTATTCAAGTTTCATTTACTCTCAGAACTAACTCTCTAGTACTAACTCTCTAGTAATAATATACTTATCAATGTTATTGATATAGGACCTTTAAATCATCATGCATTCTAGACTAATAAATATGTGGAAGAAACAAACTTCATCTATATTTCAGACTGTTCTCAACAAACACATCAAGAAGCTTCCCATAACTCACAAACCCTTGCTGCTCTGTGGTACCAATCAATGGGTTCCTTCACAAATACAGTCTTATTCAATAGATTCATCCAAAGATGGTGTAGATTTAAATGCTGAAGTTAAGCTAGAAGACTTAAGCTTAGAAGTCAGTAATCCAGCTGTAGAAAATATTGATTACAGTGCAATTGCCAATGATGATCCAGAAGTTTTAGAAAAGTTAAAATTAATAGTTTTGGAGACAGACTCATTATTTCAAGATGGTCATAATGTACCATCTCACATCAAAACAGATGATTGGAAGCAGTTGTTAACATTACCTTCTAGATCACAGAGGATGAAGTTCCTTAATTTTTTGTTCAAGAAAGAAATGATAAAAGCCAATGAAAAGGCCAAAAAAGAAGCTCGGAGAGCAACATTTGATGACAGGAAAGCTGAAGCATTAGAGGAAAGAGAAAATAACAAACACTTATTTTATGGTCTAAATGGAAACACTCTGTTTCACAGAATTTATGATTCTAATATGAACAACATTGATAATTTTAGAGCTATGAATTCAATACAGTGTGGTAAGTCATACAATATGATGTAAAATTTGATATTTTTGCTATATTTTAAAATGAGAGAAAAGCAAATTTGTTGACAGTGATGTCGCATCTTAAACTCATCAGTGGAGTGCATAGTCACTAACTATCAGGCTGATTAAGCATGGCCATTAGCCATTTGATTGTGTATAAAGTAGATTTTTTTATTCTATTCATTAGCAACTATGCACTTGAGCCTTTGTGTCATAAACTGTGTTAATGACCTTTAGTATTGATTTTATACTATAATGGTAATTTAATTTTTTACTTGATAGACATAAATGGAGTCTGAGAGTGTTAAATCAATGCAGTCTCTCATTCTCTCAGAGTTCAGGTCTTGTCATGAAAGGCATTACTGTATTATGTCCTTTGAATGTCATTCTTTTCTCTCAGTTTTAATTTTCTTGGTAATATCTTCCTCTCCTCAGAATCAATGTCTTTTGTTATTCTGTGATATTTCATGCATCAGGTCTATCATACCATCTATTTAGCACCAAATTGACAGTCTGGAGCAGGGACAGTCAAACTTTTTTTGTGGCAGTTCCCCTGAGAAGTTAAAAAGTGCATGTTGTTCCCCCCTACACACACGCACTATGATGTTAGTGAATAAAAATGTTTGGAGTCAGCGTCAATGGTGTGTTGAATGGTGTATGTAGGAATGCCAAAGTTAAGCAATGTCCAGCAAGGTTAGGACTTGTATGGGTGACCATTCAAATTTGATTTTGACTTCTTGATCAAGACAGATAGAAAATTTGTATCTAAATAACTATTTGTTAAACTGAAAGTAATATCATGATTAGGTAATTCATTAAAACTTATTCCATAACAAAAGACCACTCAAATTTGTGTCCCACTAATTAAGAATCCAACAGCACCCGTGGAAGGTCTAAAAGGCATGCAACATTACTGATTGTTTGAGATCTATAAAGAGTGAGTGAAACAGAGATATTAGAAAGCCTCCGCAAGAAACCGAGCCAAATGTGTTGGTATTTTTGATGCTGAAACAGAAAATTGAAATAAATTTGTACCTACTTGTTCTTTCTGTAAAATGAGAATTGAGACATGAGATAAATACAAAGAGAATTCTTTTGCCACCTATGATGCAATTAATGATTTGGTTTTTATAATAATAAAACACAGCTATCAAAATATCATTTTTCTGGTAAATCTCAAATTCTTGCGGTTCCCAGTTTGGCTGTCCCTGGTCTAGAGCTACCTAATATTGATATACTGTGTTATACAGGTGATCATAAAGTCTCATCCCACTCTTCTTATCTTGAGAAGGACTTAGGATATTACCAAGTGGAAAAATAAAGGTTGCTCATAATTTGGGGGGAGTGATTTTAGGCATAAAAAAAAAGGATTCATGTTGTGCTGGTTGTTGCCCACCTATATAACTGAATCAATCCTCTAGAAAATGAGGTAACCCATTTTTTACAGCTTGTCTGAGACTTTATTCTTACCCTGAATATTTAATTTGGTAAATTTATTTGTGTCACTGACAATAATCACTATTGAATTTTTTGATTTCTTTCAGGTCCAGACATCATTGTTGACATGGATTATTATGAGTACATGAATAGACTTGAACAAAATACACTTGCCAAACAACTTTGTTACATTATCTCTGATAACAGAATGCTTTGGGAACCATACAATGTCATTTTTTCCAGTTTTGATAAAGAATCTTATGCAGCAAAAAGTCTTAATAAGTTGATTCCTAATATTTATAATGAAGAATATCCATTTAACTATACAACCAAACATTTCACAGAACTCAATTACAGTAGAAATGAGCTTGTTTATTTATCACCTCATACAAATAATGTTCTCATTGACCACACTCCTGGATCAGTTTATATAATTGGTAAGTTCAAATGTTATTTTACTCATACATAAAAAAGGGATTTCCTATCTTGAGTATCAAAAATTTGTACTTACAAATATTTTTGTAAATATTTGTAATAACAATGTTGGTCTGTGACATAATATGAATCCTATTTTGTGATTATTACATTTAGTCCTTTTCACAAACTACCTCCCAAAATAAAATAGATTTGATTTGTTATGTAGTACATATCCTTTAAATTAAGACTGCCAATTAAAGGAAAAAATATTAGAATGGGTTTTTTTATTAGGTATGTCAAGTTATTATTTTTTTTTCAACTTTTGCATTACATTTAATTACAAAGTTGATATAAGTGGTTGTAATCCTGATTTGAAATATGCAGGTATAGAGGACTCAGACAGTGGCCTATAGAATTCAATGATTGAAAGAATCTGGTTCACATTTTTTCATAGGAATATTTTGTCATTTGTTACTTGTTTGAGTCAACTCATTTGAAATTCTCTTTTCCAGATGAATTATAAATTTGCAATCATGTTATTCTTTTTTGTTCCTTTATGGGCATTATGTACACTGTTCTTTATTCCATACCACTGTTATTTCCTCCATAATCCACGAGCTAATAGTGCGCGTTAGCTCGTGGTTTAAGCACCCTTTGCCATGGGAAGGTCCTCGGTTCGATCCCCCGTGCCACAAAAATTGTATTCTTAATTTTTACATTGTTTGTAAGGTAGATACTTCCGGTACGCTCGTGTTGACCCACACTAAATGGAAGTTTGTGTCACTTCTCGCGCTCAGAGGAGGCATACTACAGGATGGGCAGCAACACACAACAAAAGCGTCTACATAGCTCCCTTTCACGCGACAAATTAAAAGGCTGTAAAACACTCATCTTAAAAAAAAAAAAAGGCCTCTTGGCTAATGGTGTGACAACTGCCCGTAGCTCAGAGATCCTGAGTTCAATTTGGTTAGGGCAACTTTTCACACCGAAAATTCTGTCCTTCAAACAGTAAGGCTGCAATCAGGCCTTAACCCAGCTGGATGAAGGCTAATGTGGTAGCTGGACAATTCCGATATAGGGAGGTAAAACCCCATCCTCTCACTCAAGCCCGGACTTAACCAAATGATAATGACAGAAGACTAACATTGGGTTGTTCATATAATCTCTCACCACCATGATTAGGTATCAAGCCTATCTCACGAACACAGAATTATTATCTCCATAAAATTTTCTACCCTACCTGGTATTCCCAAAGCTGATGATGCATTGTTTTTGCACTCAACATATTTGTTCCTGGACTTATGAAGAAGAAAATTATCCTTCTTTTTTCAGGTGGTATGGTGGACAAAAGAATCACACAACCTTTTTCATTAGCCAAAGCAAAAAAAGAAAAAATAAGATGTGCAAAATTACCTCTTGATAATTTTCTTGATTGGGGAACTGGTCACAAATCTCTCACCCTGAACCAAGTCATGGCCATTATGAATGATTGGAGAAGGACAAATGATTGGAACTATTCATTTCGTCACATTCCAAGACGGAAGTTGAACCATCAACATTCTGATGAATCATCTTATCTGGGAGACAATAGCAGGGACACACGCTGTAGTGAAGTGTCAGCCAAATTCATTAAAGAAAGAAAAAAGAGACAGCTTGTATATGATTTGCTCTTAAAAAGATGAGCAGATATTATGCAGTTTCCATTGTTTCATGTCTAAGATAACTTCAACAGGTTCCTGGTACTTATTATAGCAGAGATAGCCAAGCTTGGACCATGGTTCCCTGGTGAACTACAAAGTCATTTTTTGGGAACTACAATTTTACTAGAACAACCCATTATTATTAAAGACATACAATAATTCAATTAAAATCCTTGGGCACTATTTATTTTTAACTTAGAGCTTATGAATACATATAATTATGTATTTATGTATGGTTTTGTTTGTAATGAAGCTCAAGGTCTCCTCACAATTACCACCAGTGCCACCATATACCACCAGTGGTGCACCTGGCCATCTAAGTGTTAAAAAATGACCTTTGAGACCTTCGAGTTTATTTGGGTGTCACCTACCATACAACAAGTTTCCTTGGTCACATATCATTGGATACCTACATACTCTATTTCAGCAACCTTGGGAATATTAAAAAAGTAAACTATTTTTTTCTTCTTCTGTATGTAGGTACAAGATAATGTAGCTGTAGTTTTGAGTCTATTTTAAACTACAAAATATACACTACCCCCCTCTCCTAATGAATTGTGTTGAGAAATGAAGTTAGTCCCAAGCCTTGAGAGAAATAAATCAAAGTAATAATAATGAAGAGAAAATATTATGAAGGTACATATGTTTTTTTTTAAATATTTTTTATATTTAATAGAGTGAAAACTGGTTAAATATCTAATTTCTAGAATAAAACCTGCAGTACCAAATATGATGTTTTCATCATTTTCATTTGGTGTATCACAATACAAAATAATAAGTTATTTATCATATCTGAGAAGTACGTCATTAGCAATAATGTTTTTAAAAGCAAAGTAATTTTTGCCTAAGGCACAAATTGCATCAAAACCACAAATTAACAGAATCTATCTTTGGTTTGAAGAAAGTTATTCACATCTATATATATTTTTTTCTTGTTTAATTAAGCAACAATACTTCCAAACAGAGTACCAGCAAGAGAGCCTACAGCACCTAATGTGAGAAATATTCTCAAGCTCTTAAACCAGGGAGGGTAGTTTTGCTTGAGAAGATCTACTGCCAGAGTTGCTGTCAGTGCAGTTGAAGTAGTAATGAGACCCAGTGGAACAGGAAGCAAGAGAGACACCCAAGCCACAAGTTGGGGTGCAACTGCAAGACCTAGTGCTTCATAGGATGGCAGGGGCTTGGAGGAGTCAGGAAGAGTAGCTCCCCATTGGATTCCTAGAAAAATAAAGAAAAAATAAAATATAATAGAATCTCACTTACTCAAATCCTGACAGATCAAAAATCCCCGTAACTCAAAAGAATTCCTTGGTCCTAGTTGAACTTAGCACCTTATTTGAAATCCTGATAACTCAAAATGATGTATCTATCCCTTGAATTTGAAAATAGTGGGATTCTACTATTTTGAAATGTACTTTATGTTAGCCTAAAGATCAATTTAGAAATTACTTGCAGAACACACACCTGCATTGCTTGGTCATAAGAATAAAGCTCACACAGTTATTGATTTTCAACACAACCAGAATAAACCAGAGTTCTGGATTTGAGTAATACCTATGCTAATAATATGCATTGTCAAATGAAATTTCAGCAAAATTGAGTGTACAGTTCAGGAGATATAAAGTTACAAAGATAGATATTGTGTGCAAGGTCTATATCTCCAAGATTTGAAGTTGATAAATTTAAAATGGTACCATCTAAAATATGTCTCCTATAAGTGCACAAAAATTCATAGAAAGCCATTAATTGATTCCTGAAATTTGTGCATTGCAGGGAATGCAAATAACAAACAGACCAACAGAAAGACACAAGACCACAGTTGCTCAGGAGGTTACGACATGTAGTGGTTTGAAGATGAAAATGGAAGAGAATGCCATTGGCATTAGCACTACCCTTGATCAAGTTTTGTTTCTATAATTGTAAATATTCCTTCTATGTACATAATCTTAATGTAAATAAAACTTGATTGAATCTGTATAATAAAAGTGTGCTGTAAAGAAAACTAACATTTGAAAGATATCTCTGACAGAACACCTCGTGTGTCAATATAACTCAGAGTTGTTGCACACTGATCCAGAAGAAAAATTTATCTTTGAACCTTCATGTAGCAGGTTTAATTATTTTTCTTCTTAATATTCCTAATTTCTGTTTTTAGATAAATATTTGCTATTACCTATTAAGTTAAATTATCTCCTTTATTCCATGAACTATTGGTCCATTTAACAACTCACTTTATCTCTGTAACTTATTGGGAGGATATGCCAGCCATTTTTCAAAACTCCAATGGGATTTTTAAACTTTTAGTGTAATGTCACTCCCTTTCTTGAGGAACAACTAAAACCCTAGGGGGGGGGGGGGGGGGGGGGGGGGGGGGTTTTGATAAAAAAAAAATTCCATGTTTGATATTTCCAAATATTTTCATTTAATTCCAAGGTCAACTTCACCACATTTGTGAAAGAAAAATGTTTTTAGGTACTTCTAAAGATAAACAATTGACTTAACCTATAAAAGAACTGGAAGAAGAATTTTCTACTTCCTTTTTGGTTAAGCAATCTGGAAGAAGGAACAGGATAAATTTCCTCTTCCAAAAGAAAAATGACTTGCTTCCAGTTTAGTTCATTTTACTCCAGTTTGGTTAACTTAGGTTAGAAAGAAAAATACGGCTCCCGTATACTCACCACCAAGGTAGGACAAAATTGTTGCTCCATATGCTAACTGAAGCCAAGCCATGCCATCTGTGTACCCAAACACCAACATTTGCAAGGGAGGTAAAATGAAGGGTGCCAAGCCTCCTGCACCATACAGCAAGTGTACATTGGGACTTTTTTTCAAGTCAGATAAACTAAACTTTGATAGTTCATTCTTAAAAGCACCAAGGAATTCATCAAACTCTGGCTTGTTTGTGGGTGGAATCCTCAAACATCGTGTGGGCTGGAGAAGAAAGCCATCAGTTAGGGATTGTATCTTTAACTTGTGAGAGTTGACATCTTTCCTTGAAAGATTACTGAAAGTTCTGTCACCAGTTGAAGAGGATGTGATGGTTTTCAATAGTTTGCCCTGATTTACATGCAGAGAAAGGCATTTGTTCAGATTTGTAAAACCACAAGAACTAGAACGAACTAAATGCAATCCCAACATATTGCTGGCGTACTAAAAGCAACACAATGTTTAGCCTTCGTCAATTTCTACTTTTTCCTTTGAGGCTTGTATGGAATGGGGAATGGTGTGTGTGTTTTCGCCTTCGAAAATTGCCCTTCAGAAAAAATAAATTTTTGAAATTCCCGGTTGGATTCTTTATCAATTTTACAAAGGCCGTTGCTAGAAGCCCGCCGATTGAAACTGAGGTTGACCGCTACGCAGCGTTCGTGTAGCATCCTCTCAAAGTTTGAAGCTTCCTAATATGAGTATTGGCAGCTGAATGGTTAGTTGGTTGGGAGCGCTTCCAAAGCCGAACACGGTTGCTTTTATTTTTTTGGATGTCAGCCGAACAGTTCCATTATTCGCGGAATTACTATTAATTTTTCACTCTAAATGTTGTGTTTCGTTAGCCAGCTAGGATAGCTTGGGTGAGGGGCTTAGGTTAGGTTGAAATTAGTGCAGGGTTAGACCGGGTCGCTGCGCGACCCGGCCTAACCACCTGCACTAATTTCAACCTAACCTAAGCCCCTCACCCAACCATCCTACCCAACAAACTGAAGTCAGTGATCTATCGTGCAATTTCACCTCGTTAACTTTACCTAACCCTACCTTTGCCCATTAAGTCTCATAAAAATAATTATTATTTTAGTTTAAAAATTATAATAATAATAAAAGAAAAAATCATTAATAAAAAAAATGTTACATCAGTTTAAAAAATTTAAAAAAAAAAAATTGGCGAGAGCATAATTTGAAGACATACCCTCAACACGCGAGTCATAAGCGACATGCTTATACCGCATCGCTACCCAACAGTAGAGAACGAGTGTCAAAATAAGTATTACATAAGCATGAGCAAAATTCCGCGAATAATGAAACTGTTCGGCTGACATACGAACGCTGCGTAGCGGTCAACTAGGGATGTTGCGATATATCGAAATCCGATATATATCGATATATTTTTGGGCGATATATCGATATATATCGATATATTTTTTCCTCCGATATATCGTCGATATATCGAAAAGAATTCCGATATATATCGGTAGACATTAGAAAAATAGAAAATTTATTTTATTTTGTCAAAAGGAAAAGGCCAACTTTAATTTTAAGTGCAATGACTGTTATTAAATTTTTTTGTTTTTTTTTTGTTTTGTAGTTTTTGTTTTGAAAATAAATAAATATATTATGTAGGTACTGCATTTTATCTGGTACCTATTATTATAGTTTTAACACAATGAGAGTTATTCATTTTGACATTTTGTTTTCATTTAAATAAAACTTATTGGACTTACGTCTAATAAAAAATCTGGTGTGAACATCACACAACTTTCCTCATAAAAAAAGATGTCGAAACAAAAACAATTTACCACCAAATAGAGTAAATACGCTTCTGGCAGTTATACCGTATATCCCATCAAAATGTCAACTTGGTATTAGGAAGTTTTACATATTATGGTTTAAGGGGGGTTGACTCTCATACTTTTTTGATATCTGCTACAGTTTAGTGAGAACGGCCATTTACTGCCAAAAAGTGGTCAAAATTACGCTAAAAACTGCTCCGATGAGAACCAAAATTTTTTTGTGTCGTACCTGGCGTAAGAGTGACATACATACCGAATTTCAAGTTTCTAACTATTACCGTCCTTGAGAAAAAAAATTTACACACAGACACACACCCTAATGGCTGAAACATTCTTTTGTGAAAACCTGGAAAAAGTCCCGAAATGTGAAAACCTGGGTAGGTCAAATTTTAGGCAAATACAATACTTTCCCATTCTATGAATAGACGAGGATAATAATAAAAAAAGTATTATTTCTATGTCTTAATTAGAGGAAAATTTATAATATTGATAGAATTTCTGGATTTTCTGGTGAACGTTTACTTTGTAAACGTTTCCTTTGTAAACTTTGTTATGTTATAAGTTATAAGACCTGTGAGTTATAATATTTTGTCAAATATATCGATATCTAATATATCGATATATTTTCATTCGATATATCGCCTTTCGATATATCGAGGACAACGATATATCGATATATTTCTTACAAATTTACAACCCTACGGTCAACCTCAGTTTCAATCGGCGGGCTTCTAGACACTGCGTTTTACAAATGGTGTACACCACAGATCTTATTAAGGGTTTTGTTCATATGAAGAAAAAACCCTATTTTCAGTACGTCGTCGTCAGTCAACTCTTGAACGGTTTAACCCTAGGAGGATTTTGAATTTTTGTTAAATTCTTGAGACTATCCAAAAGACGGCGCGAACAAATATTTGAGGACCTCATGTTTTCAGGAACACGTCTTCCCATTTATATATCACCTAAAATTTCTCGTCGAAGCAAAATTTCATCAAAATCCGTTTAGTAGTTTTTGAGATTTGCGCGTTACAAGGAATATTTTTAACAGACCGACAGACGGATACAAAACCAAAGTTGCTCAGGAGGTTATGAAACGTCCAGAAATATGAAAAAAATTGAAATCGGAGCAAAAAAATATTTTTTTTTTTTTTTTACAAAAAACGAACACAATAATACTTCCGATTTCTAATATTAGAAATTTCTCGGAAGTAATAATATGGTTAAATAAACCGTTTACAACATATCATAAATTAATGTGAATTGACTGACTCCCCATTCCGAAATTATTCTTGCTCAAGACCTTCCATTTCGAGTTGTTTGGGAAAACATGAGAAGGGGAGCTCAGTGAAAAGTCGCTCGCTATGCAGAAGGTCCCAGGTTCAATCCTAGAGCCGACAAAAAATTGGTTCTCAAAATTTGGTTACAGTTGCTTGCAAGGGATATACCTTCCGGAGCGTTTGTGTATATCCAGAGCCTAAATGGGAAGTACTGTGTCACTGCTTGCCCATCAGCGGGGAGGCATATTGCCAGATGGACATGATACTACACACATCACAAGCATCTACAGTACGAGTACCTAGCTGCTTTAACATGGAAAAAAAAAAAAAAAAAAAAAAAAATGCTTACAGTGCAAAACTTCCACTTATGGATTTGAAATGATTAAAAATTATTTTTTTGTTGATTTACTTCAAAATATGAGTCTGATTCAAATGAATTTGCATATGTATAATTCTCATATTTTTGTCAATGAGAAATAACTATGTACAATGAAAAATAACTAAGTTTTAAAATGCATCATTTCAGGAATAACTTATGCACCACCTGAGATCCCAGAGTCTTATCATGATGGAGGTTTAACCCTCCATTCACTGGAAACTCATAAACCAGATACTCAAATTAATGTCACCCAGCCTGAGTGGGGCTGGAAATATTCAACATCACAATGGTGTGAATTTAAATGGTCACCCATCCAAGTCCTAACCTCTCTGGATGGCACTTAACATCAGTTCAGATCAAGAACTGGTCTATTCCATGTGCTATCAACACTGGCTACAGATACAAGTATTAAGACATTTGTCTGGTGAATAGTAACCATCATATGAAATTATGTATTACCTACCTAACTACTGTTGTAGCTGATCCACAGAAAATATATCTCCTTATACATATGGATTTGAAAAATTTAACACAGAATAAGAATAAATGAGAACAACAACAGTTAAGTAATACAATTGCAGATGAAAGTAATAAGTCCATTATTATTGTTTCTGCCAAACTAGAAGTTTGTTATTGGCAGGCATGTCATACTTTTCTAGAAGTACAATGTTGTAGTTCTTAGCCAGAGGGATTAAATCTAGTGTTATGTCACGTATACCATGAGTAGGATTCAATGACTGGATTGATCTGTTGAATTGAACATTGCTATCTGGTGTGAGGATACCATTATCTGCATAAGCTCCATAGGTAATGAGAATGCCATGGGGCTTTAGATAATGATTAACACCTCTAAAGAGTCCTGAAAAGAAGAAGAATTTTTTTAAAACATAATATGGGAACTAATAAAATAACAACAAAGCTAAAATTTGAAAAATGTTCTAATTCTTTTAAAACATCAATTTTTTTTCTCAAATATCTCTCTTCCTTGACATTCATTACAAGAGATCCCTAATATAGAGCTTTCCTACACCAAAGGATCTCAATTGCTATACAGGGTGTCCCGTATACAGATGCAAATATTTTGAGGGTAGGTTCAGCCCACCGTGGACTATCATATGAGCGAAACTTGCAGTGGGGCATTTTGCTTCGTTAAAGAGTTATGGCCAAATCCCTGTTTTTCCCACAGGTCTAGAGGTCACTTAGATCGGTGCATGTTTTTAAAGAAATGGTAGCCAGTAAGTAATTTTTGACTTCATGTATGGAGAGTCAAGCATATTTCCCTTCAAATGCAGTTGGTTGCATAAAAAAATATTGAAAGACCAGAGAGATATTTAATCATAAATTCAATACTCTTCTAAAATTCGATCTTTCCCTTTTTTCCCTTTCGTGAATTTAGAGTACTTCTACAATTGCAATTCTGCGTATCACTAGGTAAAAAAATACCCTTTGCTATTTTGTTTCAATAAATACAAAGTTCTTTCAGACGCGTGAAGGAACGAATGAGATACGCCTTATTAAACGGGACCAGAAGGAGAGAAACACATCTATCAAATTTTGAATCTGGGCGCTATTACATTTTGAAGAACACTCGATGCCTGAAGCGGTCTGTGTGACCATTTTTGTGCCAACTGCAAGTTATAAATGAAAATTTTCGGAGTACCTACAAATAGTTCTATTAACCAACTATATCAATCAAATCTAATAGTTAAAATAACAAGGCGATCAATTTGTTCGGTGGAAGAGAAAGCCACAAGCTTTAACCTCGCCTTTGGTTCGCTACATATTCTTTGGGGTTCTTTTCATTTCATGTCCTGTGTTGCAGAATGTATCATGTTTGTAGTTTATCAATAAAGTATTAATAATAATAGTAACCTTAAGGTTGGATGTTCGAGTTTTACCCAAGGTTACTTTTCGGCGCTATTTTTTTTTTTTTTTTTTTTTTTTAAAGATGAGTGTTTCACAGCCGTTTTTATTTCGTAGCCATGAAACAAGAGCTACTGTAGACGCTTGTTTTCTGTGTTGATATCATGATTGTGATCAACACAAAAATGATATTTTTAATTTCCCTTTTAATTTGTGTATTCTTTTTCCATAATTACACCACTGGTTGCTGCTTTCGTCTCTCATTTTTCCTCATGATAACCCTGTGACCCCGTAACCCCATTCACATAAAAGTTCACACCGACCGACCACTGTGAATGATCCATTTCTCTCTGTTAAACATCCCAGAGCAGTGTATTTATACCTCAAATTACGCGCCAATTCTGTTAAAATTCAGCCAACTTTGAATTTTCCATCATGATTCAGAAGTGTTTTTTGAGCTTTGTGTGTACTGCGTTCCAGGATTTTTAAAGTAATATAAATGAGCTTTCTTTTTTCTAAAACTAAACATAATAGGGTATTTTTTTAACTAGTGATACGCAGAATTGCAATTGTAGAAGTACTTTGAATTCACGAAAGGGAGAAAAGGGAAAAATCAAATTTTAGAAAAGTATTGAACTTATGATTAAATATCTCTCTGGTCTTTCAATATTTTTTCATGCAACCAACTGCATTCGAAGGGAAATATGCTTGACTATCCATACATGAAGTCAAAAATTACTTTCTGGCTATCGCTTCTTTAAAAACGTGCATCGATCCAAGTGACCTCTAGACCTGTGGGAAAAACAGGGATTTGGCCATAACTCTTTAACGAAGCAAAATGCCCCACTGCAAGTTTCGCTCATATGATAGTCCACGGTGGACTGAACCTACCCTCAAAATATTTGCATCTGTATACGGGACACCCTGTATAGAGGGGAAAAGCCTCATGAGTCATAGGGTGTTCAACATGTCATTAATTTATGATTTACATGGGTATCTAATTTTTTGACTGAAGGTCTTAACTTGCATGCATTTGTATTTACCTTCAGTGGTACTCATTGGAACTAGATGAATCATATTGCAATTGTAGATGAAATCTAGACTTTCCCTCTGTAGTTGACCATCATACCATGATTCAGGTGAATTTGCAGCATCTAAATATCTGGCTGGATGAACATTGGTTAGGCCAGTGGAATTAACATGTTCATTGATACTGTCAAACAGAAACTGACTTTCCTCTGATGGATAAAACTCAATGTCAGGGAAGTGTGGTGCAAAGAAAGCTATGTGCTGTCCTGAGCCAGATGCTATCTCAAGGCATTTTCCTGTCTGACATGTGGAGATGATCTTTTTCAGAATGTTCAGTATGGGTTGCCTGTTTCTATTGGCTGCAGGATAGAATTGCTTGCTGTAAGAAAAGAGAAAATAATAGTTCATTTGATAATAGTTTGATCAGTTGGAATACTTAAAACAAAAGGGTGGCACAAATTAGGTAGTGATCATTTATGCTCAAAGTTGAATAAAAGCTGAAGGTTTTAATTTTTTTCTACTGTGTAGTTAACACATAGTTAATGATTTACATAATCAATATTATGTACCAATGGAAAATTGACAAAGATTCCATGGTTCAAAAATAATAATTTATCACATATAAATCTTAATTTGTGTCCTCTTGAAATTGTAAAGATACCAAGTGAACCAGTAGTCCTGTCCCTGTGAGCTATTCTTCTAGTTTGGTGTTAGTGAGATGTAGGCACCTAATATTTTAAGTTATAAACAAATCAGTAATTTGTCAAAGCTTCATTCTTATAGCCACTAACATTATCACAACAAGGAAAAATAACTAACTTGCTTGTGTTGGCCATTTGGACACAGCTAATTGATAAAACACAGATCTTCAGAATTGATTGACAAGGATGTTTTGATACATTATAGTATTTATGGCAATATGTTATCATAAGAGGAATAATATAATCCAGGAATGTTTTTCGAATAATGTAATGGTACAATCAAAGCAGAAACAGGAAACTGTGAGCAGAAACAATAAATACTCCAGTAGGTATACAATGAACAATAATAATTATATTGTTATCTCCTCAGTTCTATGCTTCTGTATGTATTGGTATTGTTCTATTCTTCTAATCAGTAATCAGAATAACAGACATAAATCACAAAAATCAAAATCACAGTTATCACAAGTTCAAATTACTGACAACAATACGCGTGTTTTTTTATGTAACCAGACTTAACCAGAATTTACATTTTGGAAGATTTCTGTTTTTTTATTGGATTAGGAAATTTCCCCTCCTTTTGAGTAAACTCTGGTAAAAATTATTCCAGTATTCGGGGAAGAGAAAAAATCTCTCTTCCATAGATTTTTACCAGAGTTTACTAGGAAATCGCCATTTTATTAATTTGTTTTTGTTTGTGTTGTGATTTGTAATTTGTTGTTGTCGCGTTATTTTTCAGTTCTATTATTTTATGTTTTAAAATTGTTGATCTTTTTATTACTTTAAGTTATTCTGTATTATTTCCCGATTTACTTATAAATATTGTGTATAATAATTTACTTATAAATATTGTGTATGCAATAAAAATAAATATATAATAAATAAATTATTCATTTGTTTTATTTTTCTTTTCTTTTTTACAGAGGACCCATCCTAAGCCATTTTTAATTATACATATTAGATATTAGGACAAAATCATTCAGAATTTTATTTTATATAATGTTTTGAAGAAAATCAGAAATTTAAATCAGAAAACCTACTCTTACTGTGTGCTTTATTAAAACGGGTTTCAGAATTGGTCAACCCTCTGGTTTTTTTGTATGGGGTCATTAACCATGACTTCAAAGGGTAGGCTGAATCACCTAAAATGTGAAAGTCATTGTTGCAGAAGAAAATATCCAATTGCTAAAGATCAAAGATAAAAAATAAACAAGGTGGCATGGATCACTAAAGTTAAGCAACATCCAGCAAGTTTAGGACTTGCATGGGTCACAATTTTAATTTGAACCCTTGTTGCTCTCATTTTCCTTTGTCCTGCTCTGGCTAGGTGAGGTTTACGTGAGTGGGTTGTTTGTAAGTTTCTAGTGAATGTAGAGTAAAACACCTGTCATAATATAACCATGAGGATAAATTTCAAAAAAGAAATTATTCTGTTGAATACTCAAATGGTTAGGTAAGTTATAGGTGTTACCTTTAAAATTGGCTAAGGACTCAAATTGTTGAGAAACAATACATTGCTCTTCCTCTGTAGTAGGCCACTTAATAAGTTTGTTTCTTAGTGTACTGATACTTTTCAGAAAGTCGTTCCTAGATTTTATTACAGAGCTATCAGCAATGTTGAATTTGTCACCTATTTGTCTCACTGTTTGTTGTGATGATAAATAAAATAATGTCACCAGTGCCTTTTGGGCTGGTGAAATTGGCTGTATACCATTTGACCAAGCTGTGGTGAAGCTTGGATTCTGCTTGAGGAGAGATAGTAGAATATTGAACGTATTTTTACACATTCGAAACATACGGAAAAAATCCTCCTCTGAATAGCTGAAATGATTATAAAACAAAGTGCAATTAGTTTATTTGTAAGGTACAATTATTAATGATTACACTTGGCTGCTTTGGTCATTTCAGACACAGAATTGTTGTTGTCATTGCACTTGACCATAAAATTGATTGTTAATTTCATATTTAGTATTGGTTTTAGGAAACTTAATTTCAAGCTGCTCATATTAAGGATATATCTAAGGAGTTCATTGGAGTGAATTTAACCAAAAGGATTGTGGTTTAAGTGGTATATAAAATCATACCCAATTTCAAGTCTTGTGCTAATGGTTCTTGAAATACCTATTATATTGATAGAAAAACCAAATTTCTTTTCTGGTATCCTAAATCATAGTATTAATACTATGATTCTGCCAGAAATGTGAAAATAGGTAGGTCTAACTTTTCATTATACTAAACTTTCTTAATTATAGGAGAAAGTAAAATATTAATTTGTATAAATGGAACAAAATATTTTCTTGTCATAGGACACATACTTATCAACTAATTTGTCATAATTCTGGGGTCTATTGTGTTTCTCACTTTCAACCATTAGAGTCATTAGTGAATGACAATGTGAATGAAAATCTGTGAGGATCATGAATGTGTTATTGTTCTCATCTACAGTATTGGTTTCAGTAAACATAATTTCATGTAGCTCGTATAGAAATGATAACCTCTTTGAAATGTTCATTGCGTTAACAAATCAATAATCAACTTATCTAAGTAAAAAAAAAACCAGATCAGTAAATTCCTGGAAATTTACTCCTAATAATAGATTTATTTACACTATTTTATTCATATTTCATCTCATCTCAAAAATCCCTCCATACAACTTGTAGTATTCTAACCTCACTTCAAGCATGCCGCTCTTGGGTTAGCATTCGAAGCGCACTCTCGTTTGACTTGAGTAAGTTATAAAAAATTGTGGTGGGGGTAACTAGAATTTACCAGAATGGATTAGGATTTGGATTCAAGTAAACTTTAGTTACATAAAAAAACACGACTAATGAAATTGATAAAGAAATGTGTTAAAGGCATAGATATAGAAACTATAGATTAAGAACTCCCCATGAACTCCTTGCATCTAATGTGAAGCATGAGCGCGTTTTGCCTCAATAGAAAATGGCGGCATGTAATTTTCAGGTAGGAAGTTCTAAAACCCATATCAGTGCATGGTATTTCGTAAGCAGATAATTACCTTTCCTACTATACAGGGTGTCCCGTATACAGTCATATATTTTGAGGGTAGGTTCAGCCCACCGTGGACTATCAAATAAGCAAAACTTGCAGTGAGACATTTTGCTTCGTTAAGGAGTTATGGTCAAATCCCTGTTTTTCCCATAGGTCTGGAGGTCACTTGGATCGATGCACGTTTTCAAAGAAATAATAGCCAGTAGGTGAGTTTTGACTTCATGTATGGATACTGGATAGTCATGCATATTTCGCTTCAAATGCAGTTAGTTCCATAAAAAAACATTGAAAAACAAGAGAGATATTTAATCGTAAGTTCAGAAAAGGAAATTTCCTTATGACAGTTAACTGTCATATAGTATTGGTATTGGTATAAGTAGGGCTGTCGGCTACGAAAGCTCTTTGTTACTGCTACCTTAGATAGATATAATTATCTTTTAATTCTAAAAGAGATCAAAGCTATTAACTTAGCTTTAGATTCTTTTAGGACTAATTTCGGTAACTTCTTTGGGTGTTAGAATCAGCCTTGAGAATTGTTTCAGTCGAGCGTGAGAGGCTGCTCCACATTTACAGAGAATGTGTTTTGCTGTCTCTGGGGTTTCTTTACAGAGAATGCATTTTGGGTTTTGAACTTTGTCCATTTGTTTAGACACTTTAGACCGTAGTTGAGGTCAAAATAAACAAAAGCTATCACGAATTCTACCTTTCGCGGTCATCTTTACAAAATTTGAGAAGCATGAAAAAATATTGTTTATTTACATTTGCTCAAATGTCCTTTGACCAAAAGGCCCAGGCCCTTGAGGTTACAGTGGCCTGTTAAAAAGCAGTAAGGATTCCTCTTTGCTCAGACAGAGCATTTCTTTGTTCTTTTGCGCGAATAAGTTATGAACACTTTCGCCTGACTGTGGCCGGGACTCATATAAGAAGTTCTTTCAGAATTACTCCCACTTTCCAAGACTTCAGGGCGTTTATTTATAAAGCTTTGCGAAGCAGTTGGGGTTTTTAATTGAGGCATTGTTTGAGCAGCTATTCGAACCACTTTCCAGCAGCTCCTGAGAGTTTTATAAAGATCACCTCCTTTTGAAGCTTTTCAAGAGCTTCTGAGAGATGTTGTTGTTAGTCGCCTTTTACGACAGGGGAACAACCCGTGGTCTTATTCTTAGCCGAGAGCCACACGGAACTTATTGACTGTTGCTCTCAAAACCTAAACAAACATCCAAACCGAGTCGGGGACTCGGTTATTTTTGGATGAACGGATGTTCTGACTTCTGATTGGTTCTCATTCTGCGCCCTTTTGAAAAATGGAGTATTAAATGAGGGCGCCAATTTGTGAATCTGTATTTTAAATTTATTTTTGAAATGAGATGAGTTAAGAACGAATCAGGGAAGAGAGAGAAATGCAATATGCCATCTTTCTGCCCACCAGCAGGTTGCTTAGAAGACAAAGCATACCATTTTTGTTATTATTATAGGTAAAAAGGGGTTTAAACTGACAATCTGCTTAACTGATGTGTGTACTATTTTGAGGATTATTAAGTTTTGATTAAAATAAAAGATATTAGGTATATCAAGAGTGAATTATGGCAAAATAGATGGGATTCCTTAGAATGAGAATTGAAGCGCGTACAACAGATTGGGAGATGTTCTTCAATGTAGAATCACTTACATTGAGTTCAGCTGCAGAGTTTTGAAGAAGGAGGTTATAGATTTCAATATCTGTAAGATTATATTTTTCTTTATAATATGGAATGGTGGGGGTGTAGAATTGTAGATATTCTTCTCTTCTCTTACAAAGTGTACAATTGGATCTAATATGATGCTTTTTTTCCCTCTTTCTGTCTATGGCAATTATATCTATTCTTCTATAAGACCCGTCACTTGCAACACTACGAGTAGAAACTTCTTCGTATACTTCATATCCCTTCTTCAATTCACTGGCAATCATTGATCGAACAGTGTTGTGCCTGTTGATCCTTCAGAGATGACCAAAAGGGCATGATCCTAACACATGGGCCAGTGTTTCAGTGGGTTTGTTCTCGATGCCAGAGCATCCAACACAATACAGCTGATTACAGTAATTTCACTTGGTGTTGATCTTTGAAATGACCTTGTTATGTTCAAAAAATCAAATGCCACAAACATGTAAAATATGTTCGTGCTGTTCCGGTTAAAATTTTATAATAAAATTCAACTATTCTCTAGCCATCAATTCAGCTGGCGAGGGGTGAGTTAACAAGAAATCAATGTCTTTTGTTCAGGTCACGATTTCTCATAGAATTGCTGATTTTTCTATAGGTGAGGAAGGTTGATACAACGATGTATGTATGATTTTGATTTTACTTGTGGTGAAGCACAAGGCCTCTTCACAATTTTTGTGGGTAGTGCAGCATTACTAAGAGCCTCCTTCACTTTTCGAATTCTATTACATTAATTTCTTTTTACTGTAGTGATGCCGCCACTGGTCGTTACAACGACCCACAACTGAATCCTTGCAACCAAATTTTGTATCGTCACTCTCCGTATCAGCATTGATGTACAATATACAAAGATTTAGATATGCAAACCTAATGTAATACGTATCTGGATGATTACAAGTTTTAAAAACAATAAAAAAAGAAGAGAAGGAAATGAAACAAAGAGGAATGTGCCAAGTTTCCCCCCTCTATAGTCAGGACGCGGGACACTGAAGCGAACATTATTTCTAGAATGGAATTAGTAGTGAGCTAGTATTGTTTTTTATGCTGTCAAAACTTTGCCAACTTAGTGCTAAAAATCCTGACTTACTTTGAAAAGAAAAGGAAGTACGGATACAACAATGCGCTCAACACAATGGGATGGATGTATTGTTATGAGAGGACAAGGTATGGGGGTAAGGAGAGAGGCTGTTAGTAGGGAGACTGGATAAATATTTAGGGAGGAATAGAAAAAAAGAGAAACGCTTGAAACAATATTATATCCGACTTAAAACTAAAGTTATGAGTATGAATCTAATTTCACTGTAAAAAAACCAGGAAATATTATTATTGGTAAATATGTATTTGGACTTAGCTTTTCATAATTTATAAAATGGCCTTTTTTCGTTCATTATACTTAATTCTATCTTTATCGAATGACCTATATTATGTTAAAAGACGTTGAAGAAAGGAAAAAAATCTTGAGCGAGTAATTGATTGTTTGGCACCTAAACATATTCGAAATACATAAATATATTATTATTTATCGATAGGAAAAAGTTATTAATCTTATGAATAGTGTTGTCCAGTGTCCACTGTAGGAAAATAGTCAATAACCTAGGTACATATTATAGCACAAAAGTGTAGATTATTATAATTTCTATTACATAATTATGTATTTAAAAATCAACTAGTACTACCAAAGCAAGTAAGTACTTTATTAACTTGATAGCATTAGATTTAATTAATTTTTAACTCTCACTGCTGCCAGTAAGACGATCAGATCATCGAACCCTTTTTGCATTTTCTCTATGTTGAGTGGTATGAAAGTACCTAGTAATATTGAATCTATAATATTAACCCAACGACAGACAAAGATTCTTAAGGTCAGAACTATTTGGCGATCATGTTTCCTAATTGAATTATTCGTAAAATAATATCAAAGCATACAGGTTAATTAAGAATCAACAGTACACAACAAAAAAGGGCCTGAGCAACTCAGGCCATACGAGGGGGGACCCAAAAGTAACGGGAATTGGGTGGTGGGGGGAACACGGAGGGGGGGATCGGGTTCTCCAGTGATTCTATTTCAAGCGGCTACTCTCCCTAGTAAGTGTGCAAAGTTCATTTGCTGTGAGTGCATTTGTTCGTCCGTGAAAAATTTTCTAGTGAAACGACTTTTTTCGTTTCTGCGAAAACGTGAAATGGCTTCAAGAACGGACGAAAACATTGAACAAATCAACATTCTTGTCCGTGAAGACCTGGCCGAACCATCGATCAACTTTGTGAGATGTCTGGATTGTCATGGAGTTCAATTCAGAGGATTTTAACTGAAGATTTGATCATGAAGAGGATTGCAGCCAAATTTGTTCCTCGCCTTCTCTCCAACGATCAAAATAAGGAGCGTCGACTTCAGGCCTGTCTGGAGCTGCAAAATGAGTTGGATGAAGACCCAGATTTTTTTCTCAAGGTTATAACTGGCGATGAATCATGGTGCTACGGCTATGACCCCGAAATTTTCACAGCCACTCATTGCTCTCCGCACTCAGCCATTACACGTTGCCATTTCACGTTTTCGCCGAAACGAAAAAAGTCGTTTCACTAGAAAAATTTTCACGGACGAACGAATGAACTCACAGCAAATGAACTTTGCACACTTACTTGGGAGAGTAGCCGCTTGAAATGGAATCACTGGAGAACCCGATCCCCCCTTCGTGAACCCGATCCCCACCACCTAATTCCCGTTACTTTTGGGTCCCCCCTCGTAATTTCTGGTCGTCCAGGGACAAAAAGCTTCTGTCTATATGAATTTCCACTAAATTGTGCACTGTAAAAACAATAAAAGAGGGCAACATCCAGGTGGATAGAAACGGAAGAAGAGGTGATGAACAAGAGGACATTGTACAAATAGTTGGAAAATGGAAATACGAGTATGTAGGAAATGAATGTCTGAGATTGTCTCCAGTTTTCCAAGTATCCAAGGGTTAGCTATTACTTCAATATGGCGAACTTGTTTTATGGCATCGTCGTAGTGTTCCATACACAAAGCACAACTGTTGTATTATTTGTGGTCAAAGACAAGTGCTATCAGTAGATAGTAGATACATAATATATTATTACATACATACTATGTACGCCAGTATGCATTGTTTTATTATTTCTAAAGCAATATAAATGTTAGGGATTACAAACGATGGCGCGTACAGCGTACATACTGCGTTAATACATAGATTTATCTATATAGTATAAATATTAAGTATGTACCATTGAACCTACTATCTTCATTAAACCACAGGTGTTTCACACTTAATAAATTAAGTTTACCTCATATCTTACGGTACAAACGTCCAATAACATTTTTTACACAAATTCTGGCGTTTGTGTGGCATCTGCAAGTGGGTGCTCAGTTGGTTGATCCAATAATATGAAATGGTACAGCCAGTTGCAATAGACAAAAAAAAAAAAACAAAAAATATAGGTACACAAATTATAGAAATATTATAACATATTACAGATGTACCTACTAAATTGACATTAGGCGTCTCCACTAATTTTATCATATGTAATGTAGGTAGAGGTAAGTCCTGCAAATCTTGTGGCAGGTGCGACGTTAGGTACCGTCACACAAAATATGATGAAATTAAAACATGTTTTGGTGATAATTTTCGTGATCTCATTATTATGAAGGCATAGCTTGGATTTCAGCTTCTTTTATTAAGAGCTTCTTTTATTAAAATTCGTGACAACTTAATCCGGGTATAGGTCACTGCAAAGATCTTTTGTTTGTTTGAGTCTCATGAGTTTCAGAAAATCGTATCATCATGATTGTTATTATGTGTTGGGGTATACCGTCCCTTTTAACTGCTAAGGTTATATCGAGAATGGGTGTTTTACCCTACATTCGCTTCAAACTTACCAACCAGCTACCTACATTAACCTTATACAGCCTGGGTTGGGCCGGAAATAGCCAGCATCACGACTATCACGAGGGTTGGAATTTGAATGGTCACCCATACAAGTTCTAACCTTGCAGGGCGTTTCTTAATTTCAGTGATAGAGAAAACTGGTTTATTCAGCGTACCATCGACACTGGCAATGGACTTCATTTAATAAGCTAATTTTATACCGGCTCGATTTACTAATAGTTTTATATAGATCGGCGTATCATGAATATGATAAAAATAGATATAGGTATAGGTATAGGTATCTTAAAGCGTATGATAAATATGATAAAAATAGATATAGGTATCATAAAGCGTATCATGAATATAATAAAAATAGATATAGGTATCATAAATACTTCGCTAGCACAGTGACTGAGGGGGTGACTAAATTTTTTATATAACAGCTAACAACTACTAAACATAACTCATTTTTAAGTAAGCATGCAATCTAATATGTATGATTCACTCATATTTGGACCTAGTTGTCCCATTCAATCATATTGTACCCACCCAATTATGGTATAAGAAAAGGGATCTATGGGGGTGAAATTTCATTATTGTCTTCTCTTATGATGAAAATATCATTGTTTTCCAAAGTTAAAATTTGATCTATTATTTGGAATCATGGAACAAAAGATACATGCTCATGCTCAACATGTCAAAATTCAGTAATTTCAATTAGAAAATCACTTTAGACTAAGTTAATTACGAGACGGAAAGAGGAATGTCTCGATTCACCTGAAAAAACACCTCAAAATTACTTTATAAAAATTCTTGGTGAAAATCATACATCAAGAAGCAAGTTCTTTCCTCTCGCTCTCTTTTTCCTTCTCGACAGTTTTTGTTGGTGCGACTAATTTTTTTTGCAAATAATTTTTCTCTCAAGCTGTGACGTGAATTTCAGCATTTTCAAGATTTTTTAAGCTCGAGTAATCAGTGAGTTCAGAGCTTTAGACTTTCAGTAATTCAGTTCAGTCTGCGTTTGACTTCCACATCGCGAGGTTTGTTCAAGCGTCTCTTCTGCGCCGTTATTTCGCACTTTTTGGCTCATTTTTATAAGGATTTTTACGTAAAGGTAAGAATTTTATTTATTTTTCTTTTACATTTTTCTCAATTCATAAAGAGGTAAGAATTTTTTGTTTTTCTCTCTCCTTGTTTTTTGGTTTTTTATCCTTTTTTTATTATGATATTCCAAGGAATTAGCTAGTAAAATATTCTTTTCAAGGGGAATACATATTTAAAAATTCCATTTACATATTTCTTAACAAAATGTTTTGAAGCGTTTACTTGAAATAACTACAACATAGTTATTTATAATTATTATGTACTCGTATATCTCTAAGCGAGGTTAGTGAGATAGCCTACCTGTTTTAAAGTTACCAAGTTAAACTGAGAAAAAAGTATAAGTATAAAAATATATCGGTGGTATTGGTAGGTTCTTAAGAACTGCGATTTTCTTCTTGTAGGTACATGACGAATATTACTGGAACATTATATCAGATAAGATCATGCATACATAGTAACCTACTTTATAGTAACTTGCATGCAATTTTTTTAAGTTTTTAATGGGAAAAATCGTATATTTAATGTTGTAAGAAATGTAGTTAAAAAAAGTAGGGTTGGGTGGAAGAGATTGCCATAGGCAATAATCCTGCCCTTTAGTTAGAACATAATTATGTTTACATATATTTTTCTATTCTTTTTCTCTTTTACTGTATATGTTACGGTAAATGTACATAATTGGTGATTGTATACAATTACCGACAATTACCGGTAATTGTATACAATCACCAAAGTCACTGGTAAATGTACGAAATTATTCTCAATTATCTACTTTTACCGGTAATTGTATACAATAACCAAGGACCAGCGGTAAAAGTAAGATAATGAAATGAAAAGAAGAAATAAAACAATTAATTCAAATGTATATGTATCATTTGTTGTATGATTTTATTTGTGGCGATGCACAAGGCCTCTTCACAATTTTTTGTGGGTAGCGCAGTATTACTAAGAGCCTCCTTCACATTTCAAATCATCCAATTAATATTAATTTCTTTTTACTCCGGTAATGCCGCCACTGGTCGTTACTCATACAAGTAACTACTCATTTTTCCTCACGAGGTATGAGTGGACCCCGAACATCCAAGTACTGAGCAGAAAAATTCCTGCCCCGCTGGTAATCGAACCCAGGTCACTATGCGTGCAATGTCTAGCGAACAATAAAAATATTTTTCAATAAGTGTAAATTTTTATTTACTTTTTAAACCTGAATCAAAAACAAAAGGCTTTTATTTATTAATATTAATTCCTATTTTCCTACATTTCTGTACTATTTGTTTTGATACGACAAACTCTCATGGCACTTGGAATTCCACAGCTTTCCATTCTTTTTACATTTACACTTGTCTGTTTTACATTTAGTTTTGCTAACACATCCCTGATAGCCTTACCCACCCAATTATGAAGTTTTTATAACATACTCCGCACTGCGCTTGCGTGTCGATCGTTGACATTTGAATTTCTTACTTTCACCAAGCTCCTCTGGCGATTGTATACAATTACCGGTAAAAGTAGGAAATAGAGTGTTTTTTAAAATTATTTCTTACTTTTACCAAAGACTCCGGTAAATGTATACAATTACCGGTAATTGTATACAATAACCGGATTATGTACTTTTACCGTAACATATACAGGGTGTCCCACCAAACTTGGACACCTCAAATTACTCGGCTCCTGAAAGAGTTTTTGAAAAATAAAAAATCCTAGGGTACATGGTCTAATTATGCGTTTTTGTCATGAAATTTCTTTTATACAGGGTGGTTCAAAAGTCAGAAATTGAGGTGTCAACTTTCGATTTTTGAATGGATCGACCTGAATTTTATTTGATAATTTTACTTCTAAATGGTTCTTGAGTACTTTTTTAAACAAAAAATTTACATACAGGGTGGTTTTTTTTCGACCAATTTTTTTTCTAAATCTCGAATAACTCAAGTTTGTTTAATTTTTTCGATAACAAGAATAGAGAGTGTTTGTGTAATGAATACACGTACTTTCAATTGGCATCAAATTTTTTTATACAGGGTGGTTCACACGTGAAATAATGACTTGATTTTTTTTAATACTGAGTTTTTTTAATTTTTTATTTGGGATTAATAATTTTAATCTAATTTTACACATTTTTCGTTAGTCATATTGAAAAACAAAACTAAAGTGTTGTACAGGGTGAGACATAATTTTTTTGTGACACCCTGTATATGGGCAGTCAAAGAGACGTAAAATTAAATAAAAAACTAAATGTGCAAGAAAAACTTTGATTTTTAATGATATCAAAAAGTTATGGTGTTTTAACTAATATTGTCACATGGACCACCCTGTAGATATTTTCTTAAAACATCATATGGGTAGTCGAAATTGTCTAAAATTCAACGAGGAGTCCAAATCTGAAAGAAAAAAATTAATTCAAAAAGCCATTTTCAATTTTGTGTCTACACCTACCTACTTTTTATTTCTAGTTTTAAAATCATTCAGTGTGTACACCAAATTGAAAATGGCTTCAAAATTCGTGTTTTTTACTTGTTTTTCCCCACGAAACGAAGTCTTCGTTGAATTTTATACAACCTCGAGTACCCACATGATAGTTTAAGAGAATATCTACAGGGTGGTCCATGTGACAATATTAGTTAAAACACCATAACTTTTTGATATCATTAAAAATCAAAGTTTTTCTTGCACATTTAGTTTTTATATTTAATTTTACGTCTCTTTGACTGCCCATATACAGGGTGTCACAAAAAAATTATGTCTCACCCTGTACAACACTTTAGTTTTGTTTTTCGATATGACTAAAAAAAATGTGTAAAATTAGGTTAGAATTATTAATCCCAAATAAAAAATTAAAAAAACTCAGTATTAAAAAAAATCAAGTCATTATTTCACGTGTGAACCACCCTGTATAAAAAAATTTGATGCCAATTGAAAGTGCGTGTTTTTATTACATAAACACTCTCTATTCTTATTATCGAAAAAATTAAACAAACTTGAGTTATTCGAGATTTAGAAAAAAAATTGGTCAAAAAAAACCACCCTGTATGTAAAATTTTTGTTTAAAAAAGTACTCAAGAACCATTTAGAAGTAAAATTATCAAATAAAATTCAGGTCGATCCATTCAAAAATCGAAAGTTGTCACCTCAATTTCTGACTTTTGAACCACCCTGTATAAAAAAAATTTCATGACTAAAACCGCATAATTCGACCATGTACCCTAGGATTTTTTATTTTTCAAAAACTCTTTCAGGGGCCGAGTAATTTGAGGTGTCCAAGTTTGGTGGGACACCCTGTATATTGTTTCCATTTTTTAATTGTTATAATAATTATTTGTACTGTTCATATGTTTATTTATATCTAATTAATAATAATAATAATAATAGGTAAGACTTCATCCAGCCATAACGTCATAACTTAACTGATAGGAACATATATGATTTATCCATGTCTCCTTTGTATAATGTGCACTTATCGAGCCCTTCTTCTTCTTTCACTTTGTTCCTCAATGTTGAGGTATTTTGGTTCTGGTACTCCTAACTTCCACATTTACGGCTGGATATTTATGATAGCTTTTTCTCTTGTTCAGAAAAGTACAATAACTATACCATGTCTGAGTAAAATTTGAACGCCTGATCATAGGCGGATCATGAAGCGGTTTTTTTTATTTGAACGAAGCGAACCGAAGCTGACCTGGTCACTGAAATTCACTTTTTTTTATTTGACCGGACCGAAAAATCCTGACCGGAGTGGACCGGCTCGTTCGATCGGTCATGGCTTTTGGTTCGGTAAGAAGAAGAAGAAGTGGATAATTTCAAATGCAAAATGTAAACAAACACCGATATCTTTAATGTAAACAAACCAGAGTTCCAAAAATCACTTATTTTTATTCTTCAAATTTTGGTTGACCAGAGCTGACTGTACGGTCTCGTTCAGGCTTTTCGTTCAATTAAAAAAAAAAAAAAAAAAAAAAAAAAAAAAAACCGCTTATAGAGATCAATGAAAAATAGTTGAAATCATGATGGTTGTGATTTGCACCAAGTCGCAAGAGGAGCTCAGAGATTGAAGGGTGGGATTTCATCATGCTGGGTTGGAGATCGGACTAAGTAGGCGGGGCAAAGGGCCCTGGCATTGCTCGCAGCTGGCCATGCTCTCGTTCATCTCCTCAATCTGGAGTGTCATCTCGAAGAAATTGAACTTGGTGGCCAGTAGCTTGGACACCCGACCGAGGACCTCTCTGGTGTCGGCCCCTGGGGCCACCGCTATGTGGGCCGACAGCGCCGCCTTGTCTAGGCTGAGGGCCCAGATGCGTAGGTTGTGCACTTTGATCACCCCCTCGATACTGGAGAATGTGTTCACCACGTCCATGTACTTTACGTGTCGGGGGATTCCTGTGAGGGAGGAGATGAAGATTTTGTGTTGTTGTTGAAAAAGGCTTATGGATATACACAAATTCAAGGTCCGACTAGGACGAAATTTCGCAGTAGATTTTTTGTTGTTCTGTAATGAAGTTAAATGATACTATTTCCTCTTATTTTTTTATATACTTAGTTTTAAGTATTTTATTTTCCTCAAAGTTCAGATAGTTACTAAAAATGTGGAATATTGTTCTTAGAAATGGAAGATAGAAACATCATGAGTCATCTCATCGTATTACTTCTTGAGAACATGGAGAGATACAAAAATATTAAATGTCAACTTCATTTGGTATCGACCTTGATAATACCTAGTAGTTATGAAGTGGAACATCTCTGCCTATTGACCGGAATGTTCAATGGCTAAGGTAAATTTTGAAAAATAAGTGTACCTTCCATGAGGACAGTCATGACATCTCTGAGAATAGTGATCGTTGTCCCGAGAACCAAGATGGCGAATAGGAATGTACAGATGGGATCTACTACAGCCCATTCCGGCTGTGAAAATAGAAAGTCAGCCATGAGTTATTAGTTCATTTGCTTGTAAGTACATAATAATGCTGACATTTTTAGCAAATTTATTTACTTTCCCCAACCGTTTTAGTGGGTAACGCAGAATTATAGGACTTTTCCGTATCATTAATATCCTAGTATCTTATTTTTTCCATAATTCTGCCAGCGCAACGGTCACTGCTTACATCAAATTTATCTTTTAATTCGTAACATACAAAGTACAGAGTCGAAAAATACCCACTCCGCTGGGATTCGAACTCGGCATGCACGCCGCACCACACAGTGATTAAATTACAGAATAATAAGTAGAAAGACTATGATGAATTTTACAACTAAATTAAGTAAAAGTTGATTCTTACTGTCATTGTAAATCTGAATGCACTTTTCCGATATTGTCATTCACAACTCATATCTAATGCGTTTTTTAATAAGTAATGTAATGATTACCATTACCTACAAAGTAGCTTTCTGTATGTATAAGTTACTTATTACTAACTAGGGCAAGGGGGGGGAATTGCACCTTCATATCCCAGGAAGTAATCAACCTGCGATAATATTTTTGATCATCATTGGTCCAAAATTTAGTTATTTCAAAATTGGGCATTCTTTAAGTCACCCACAGATTAGGGTCAAGGGGGGTAATTACGAACGATTTTGAGCTACATTTTATAAACATATCTGTAACCCTGAGTTGCTTTTGTAAAATCCATGTCTTGTGATTTTTTTGGTATATAGACTTATTTAGCATTCTAATGGTGCATTATAAATAGTTTTGTGCATACTGTAGTATCTGTTTAGTGGTGTTCTTATTTACCCCCGCCTGTTCGCATTTACCCCCGCCTGACGGGGGTAAATGCGAACACATTATACAATATTAAAAACGAACTTTTTAATGGCAATATGTGCTTTTTATGTACAAATAATACACCAAAATTGTACTTTGTGTCTTTAGCCACCTGTATGACAATATGCAAAGTTTATGGACACACAGGATAGTGGTTTGAATCCTAACCACGACGGTAGTCAGCTCTTATCAAATAGGGTATCTCTATCTTGCAAATAATAGTAATAATAATAATTTCGTGTCCGTGAGATAGGTAAAGATACCTAAATCACGGTGGTGAGAGGATTATATGGACGCCCAGATCCAATGTCTAGGCTCCTTTCATGTCCATTGATTCTATTTGGTTTTAACATCCTGACTTGAGGTAGACAGGACGGGGGTTTCACCCTCCATTCGCTGGGAATCGTACCAGCTACCCACATTAACCTCACCCAGCCTGGGTGAGGTTAATGTGGGCCGGAATCGCCAGCCTCACATGTTCGGAGGGGACAGAATTTTCTGTGCGAAAAGTCTGCTCCAACCGGGAATCGAACTAAGGATCTTTGGACTACGGGCAGTAGTCACAACCGTTACGCCACGGAGGCTGGTAATAAAAGCATAATAATAGTAACAGTTAATTATGAGAGCTTTTGAAAGGTGTTTTATATGTTTTTTTAATTTTTTTTATACAGTTTTTAGTCTTATCAATAGTTTCTAGGTCATTGTCAATCTCAGATTTGTCTTCTTCTACCTTCATTTCTTTCTTCTTTTTTGAAACTGTTCCCCTATATTTCTTTTCGTTTTCTACACTTTCATTTTTCTTCCTTTCTTTTGCTATGTTCAAGTACACAAATACCTTCATTGGGTCCAATACATTAGGGTACTAATATCTTGGTACTTCTTACAACCTCCCAGTATTTCAGGATTTTGAGCCTTACGTTTGGAAAATTCTACTTTGGTTTGCGGAATCTCAAAACACTGCCGTTGCTCTTCTGACAGCCAGGTTGCCATTAAAAACATCTAATACGATAGCAGATATCATTTGTGCTTCTGTATACAAAGGAGGTGGTTTCTTCATCTTGTAGTTCCGGGGCATTCTGAGTGTTTTGATAAATACAAAAAAAAGTTATAGGGTAAAACAAACACCCAAAATATGCGTTCGTAATTACCCCATAGCAAAAAAATGCGGGGGTAATTAAGAACACCCAAAAACTATAACTTAAAAAATGGTTAAAACAATTATTTTTGTAAAATAATAAACAAAAACATGCTTATCAATAATTAAAAATAAAATAATGATAAAAATTCAAGTAACACTTACCTAAAAAATTGTTTTAAAAAAATCAAAAACTTCAAAAATCAATTTTTTTGATAGATCTATTTTCACTAGCTTACTAACTACAACTGAAAATAAATACTATCGAAAACTCGTGTTCAACCTGTAAAAACAATTCAAAATAATAGTATTCAACCACCAGATTCGAAATATCTTATCCTGTTTAGGTACAATGACCACTGTTCGTAATTACCCCCTGTTCGTAAATACCCCCCTTGACCCTATATAGAATTAAGTCAAAAGTTTCGCTACTATGAAAAAAGTGAAATGCGCGGTATTACACCCCACGGTTCAGGGTAATACTGCGCACTTTAGCATATCTATTATATTATCATTAATTATAATATTTGTGTTAATCACAATCGTGATAACACAACTACTCTAAATAACTTCTATAAATATTTGCTTGACTTGAGTCTTGAACCACCGACCTCCAGATTTCAAGTCCGCCGCCTTCTCGAGCAAGCTACTGAAGTTGGTATTATTATAATTAATGCTTCCAAAGCCAAATAATCTTTACCAAACCAGCCAACAGACCCAATTTTGGATAGTAGATCGTCCATTTTACCTTAAAATAAATGGTCACGGCAGCCACAAAGACACCGAACGACTGTAGGATATCACCCATGACGTGAATGAAGGCTACTCTGACATTGAGATTGCCTTGGGTCCCGTGGGAGTGCGAGTCACCTCCGTGGGTATGAGTTTCGCCTCCGTGAGAATGATTGTCACTTCCATGGGTATTAGTGTCACCTCCGTGTGAGTGAGTGTCACCTCCATGCGAGTGAGCGTGGGGGTGTAGTGTGAATCCCATTCTGTGTGGGAGATAAGGACAAGTAACGTCAATTTTTTTTTTTTTAACGGAAATACGAGCCATCACAAGATAACAAGAGAAACGTTGATATTTCAATTGACTTAATGTCAGTATGTTTCTAAGAAAACCAGAACGGTGCGTTATGGTACGTTAAACTATGAACATAGAGTCAGGATGGGTTGGTCGAACAAGAAAAGACAGAAATATTTAATTCAACGTCAAGGTTTAGACAAGTTACATAAAATGTACTAATACTTGGCGGGTAATTTTTCTACCGCGAAGAAGTATTTTTTGGGGATTAATTTTTTTCTTGACTTACCAATGGTTATCTTGAAAATGTCTGAATTATTTTGACACCTGTTCCACACTTCTGTGTGATTAGGTTAATGATAAGTGATTGCAATATAAGTAGGTATTTTTCTTATTAATTAAAAGACCTAAACTCTGTTTTGTGAGCCTGAGAATACTTACAAGACATTAACCATAAACCCAAAAGTAGATGTGTACAGCATAATTTTTTCATCAATATCAAAGTCCATGGTAAGCAGCCGTCTTGTAGCGATGTAGATGAGAATACCCGTCACTATCTGTGAATTAATTAAACAAAAATTCAATTTTATAAATTCTGAATGCTCTTCACAGTAATCAATGTTTTTTGGGGGTTTTTATTCAGGGCTTTCACATAGATGAGCTAGATAGCATTTTCTGTGTACTCTAAATTTTTAAACATTTCTAAATAAAATTTTGCATGTTGCATACCAAGTTGAAATGGGGAAAATTATGAACTGAATTTATTTAGAAATTTGATTTTGTTTATTGATTTCGTCTAATATTAAGCCAGAATGATTTGGCAAATTGTGAAAATCTGCTAACGTCAAATTCACCTACAACTATACGTCTGCTCTGGTAGTCAAGTGCTTAACGCGATAGTGTGGTAATCCAGGTAGCGCAGAAACCCACCTAGTGCATGATTTTTTCCTCAATCATTTGTGTTTGTGACCACATTATAAGAAGACTCTGAGGGTTAGGTGGTAGAAAATGCTTTTAGCATTAACCTCGCCTGGTGGTTACCTTCCACTAAAGAGTGTTCTTATTATTGTGTCTCCTTACCCAAATCATGAGCACAGATGTGAGTGCGCCGATCACTTCAGCTCGATACCAGCCGAAGGGCATTTTCTTCGTGGCAGGCCGGGACGCGACCCAGATTGCGATTAGTGAGATCATGAAGGATGCAAAGTCCGTAAGCAGGTGAGCTGCGTCTGTAGCGATCGCTAGACTGCCCGACATGTAACCTCCTGATGGAACGCAATGAGATAGATGCATGGAAATCAAAAGGAAAAATTATCTTTCTAGTTTACACCGTTCAAGAGTTATAACTTGTGCCACTTGTGACAGACGGGTTTCATGTAATAAACTAAAAAAGGAGGAAGGGTCTAGATGTGAAATTTTGCTGTACAGATAGTCAATATAAGAAAGGATTTTCTTAAAACCACAATTAGGACAAGCACAAAAAACTCTTGTGGCATCAAGTGACGTGTTTGAGCCAGTAGACAATAAGAATGAAGGCGCGTAACACCCATAGTGATTCCTGACAATGCTGATGGCATACTCACCTATCACCTCGCATATCATGAATATCAAGCACAGGATGGCAGCAATCCAGAGCCTCTTCCTAGCCACCCTGGCACTGTCGCTGCCTCTGTCCCTGTGGCAGTGATAGTCTTCTCCTTCCACTGAAATCGGAAAAATAGATTGTTTTAACCGTTTTTTTTTAAATTGTTAGCTATAATTCAAAATTTTCTATCATGACATGGATTTCATTCCGCTCCCACTGAACCAATAGACTTTAGAGTACCTACTATGGAATTATCAAACATTGATAGATTTATTCTACAAAATTTTAATTTTGTCAATGATATTTCTCCGACAGTAACTCGGTCACGTGAAGCTATCCTAAATCTACTTGTAAAAAACTCTTCAAGATCTCACTACTTTTAGACTGTAGTACGGCGTCAGCTGTTAGAAAAGTACCCCAAGGACTCACGTCTGATGGTCTTGCCCGCCTCTTCATTGTTCTTGCTCGCCAGGACAGACACACAGCAGCCCTCAGGGTTGCCATGGACACAGAACATCATCCTCTGTGGCAACCCTGTCTCAGCCCCACTCATGGCGTGTTTAGGTACCGCCTCGCCGGGGTGAACTTTGGGCACCATGTGGGCTGCCTTGATGTTACTGGTGGACAAGCGACGAGTGTTGGGTCGGACAGAAAACATCCGCTATGGAGTTGATTCGACCACAGCTGAAATTCAGGAGAATTCCTCCTCTTTATCTAGGTAGTTCGGTCTGAATTAGAATGGACCGTAATTCACTTCCTTGCCTTTGGGGATACTCATAGAAATGACCAAAGCCAAAGCTCCGAGAGGCGGTCAGTTCCATCCTAGAGCGGCTAAAAAAACCTTTTCCCGATTTCACCCAAGGAATTTCGTTTTTTATTGTTTAGTTGGATTGCTTGACACAATTTTTACTTATACTGAGGCGGTACGAAGTTCGCCGGGTTAGTTAGTATATTATACAAGCGGGCTGTCGCCCGCTTTGCGGGCCGAGGCATGGCCGTGAAAGCAAAAAATCCTTTTTCGCCAATGGCAGGTGTTGTAGTGGGAATTTCGAAAAATCCCGTCTTATTGCACATCTAGACTATAAGACAAAGCTACCTACCAAATTTCAGCTCCCTAGGACTTACGGTTTGGGCTGTAGAGCGATGATCAGTCAGTGGTCAGTCAGTGACTTTGACATTTATACAGGGTGATTCAGAAAAGTACCGTCAAACGTTAACCACATATTCTATGAGCTAGTTAAGGAGGGGTCAACTCTATAAAAGAAAGTGCGCAAATGTCTCCTAACGGAGGTACACGCCCCTTAAGGTGTTTTTAAACAATCGAAATTTTCATTTTACGGCTTACCTATTTGGGATATCGCAATGTGGTAAAAAAATCACTCTCAATACTAGATAGCACCTTTCTTTTGGCACAAAATTTAACACCATTCCAATGTCAGGGGCGGTCTCAGGAGGGTCAGATGGTAGAAAAAAGGTTCTAACTTTTTAGTCGTTCCTTGTAATTGAATTTGGTTTTCACCCTATTAAAACGTCTGTCATTGTCTACAAAAATGTTCTGAATTTTTTTTTTCTCAAACCAACACAAACGCTTGAAAATTGAAATTGAAGATTTTAAAACCACATTAAGTTTTGAAACCTATGCAACTAGCATACAATTTTAGAACAAGAATTTTCAGCCAATTCATTATTTAACAAAGAAATACACCTGGAATATTTGAACGTGTTCGTCAATCTTTTCGAAGGCGTATGGAGGTCTGCATTGAAGCCAGAGGAGCCCATGTGGAACATTTGCTGTAAATCTTATTTCGGCTTAAGCAATTCAATTTCGATTTTAAAATGAAAATTTCGATTGTTTAAAAACACCTTAAGGGGCGTGTACCTCCGTTAGGAGGCATTTGCGCACTTTCTTTTATAGAGTTGACCCCTCCTTAACTAGCCCATAGAATATGTGGTTAACGTTTGACGGTACTTTTCTGAATCACCCTGTATATTAAGATTTTAAGCTTACAGAAGTGGACTAAAAGAAATACATTTGCCGTATGGTATTATCGCTTACATTATTCCTATTACGGGTATGTTGGTGTCGCCTAAATCATTACATGCGAGATTGATTTCTCTTTTTTTTTGTATCTACACTTCAATGGTATTTACAGCAAAATTGTATTGAATAGAACGTCTTTCAGCCGCGGAAGTATTATAAAGTCTCTATCACTATTAAAAAAACTTCGAGAGAGCGATCACATTTTAAAAAGGTACAGAGGTACACTTACTTACCTTTTATCCATGTTGGCGGTTACCTACAATTGACCACTCGTATTACAAAATACCTAACTAAAACTAAAATCTAACCACGGCAGTATCCTAATCACTACTGAAAACAAACTGATTTCAGTTGCGATATTAATTTTGAACACCGGCGCGATAAGAGTTCATTTCAAAAACCAATTGAGAATATCGATTTAAGAAAGATCGAAGTTCCTCTTCGCTGATTCTTCCAATGATTCTCAAATACCTGCTACTGTTCAATTTCGTTTTCAGGCCACAAAATCGATGTTTTTTAAATAAGTAATACAGGGTTCGATTAGTTGTGATTTTTGTTCGCCTGTCACTTCGACAGTATACCTACCAATTTGTGAGAGATAATTACGCTGTGTATCATTAATATTGTTTTGTTCGTATTCACACGCTACTCACACTTTTATAATAGGTAGTATAGGTACCTACCATTTTAAATTAGATCATTCACTGACAAAATCTGATTGCCATTGTTCGAAAGAGACAGCAAAAACAGGGGGGAAAAACAGGGAAACAGGTACTTGTGCAACAGATAAAACATTTTGAAATAGAAATGGTATGAAAAAAATTCTAGGGTTTCAAAATAAACACAGAAAAGATCAACAGAGGCAAAAAATTGACCACCAACCTAGGTCTATATGTAATTCGTGATTTTTTTATTTATTTAAATTAATGAAATTAGTGAAACAATTATATTTCCATTTTTTACCGTCATGTCATCTATTGCTGAAGCCAATGCATGTATTTTTCTTCATATTTAAAGAAATGTTATGTACTAAAATGGCACTGAACTACTGAAATAAAAGGAACTTAAAGGTCCATTATAATTTATGACTCTTTTAAACTTTAGCTATGCTGAAGTTATATGCTTAAAATCTTGCTACATATGTAGATACTCCAAACTAAACCGTCGCTTAACATCGCCATAAAAAAGACTCTGAGAACGTTTTAAATTGTTACTCTAGGGAAGATAGTTTTCCTGTTGTATATTAGTACGAAAAACATCTGTGTCTAATAACTTGAAGACATGGAGATTTACTATTGGGAGGCAAAATTTTTCTAATATTATAATTATGTCAAAATAATTGATAAGTATTAGATAATATCGTTTGAAACGAGCACTCATCTATTCTCTAGTCTTATGTAGAGGTTAAATTAATAATCACGAGATCTACAGTTCAATTTCCAGCCCTGGTATAATGCAACATTGAAGCCTGTATAAATTTGAAGCATACAAATTGATTTCAAATTATGCTTATGGCATACTCAGGTAATTTGATTTTATAACTTGATGCACCTATCTTAAACTGCATAACAGAAGACAGGAGAGTAGAACTAAGTATGTCAGTTGTCAATGCATATGCGGTGCAGGTATGTTATTACAATAATGCAATTACAAAATTTGTGCGTTTGTAATCAATGATGTTTTCGCTTGGGAATTATAACTAAGTTATCTCATCTATTATCTATTGCACATATAGTCGAACCTGGCTGGATTCCTGGAAATTAGAAAACTCAAGGGACCGGATTTTAAGAGATTTTTTTCTCTTCTATCCAGGTTTCTGTTATAAAGAGGTTATTTTCCCTTAAAGTGAGGTAAATTGGACCTGGAAATTGTTCTCTTATATCCATATTCGACTGAAATTTAAAATAGTTGGGTTTAAAATTATTTGATGAGTGATAGAAAAAAAAGGTAATGATACTCTTTTAGTGGAAGGTAACCAACAGGCGAAGTTAATGCTGAAAGCATTTTCTACCACCCACCTCAGAGTCTTAAATTAATATGTGGTCACAAACTCAAAATGGTTATCGTCAAAATCAATAATTTACAAAACAACAAAACAATTTAGTTTATTTTTCCATTAGAATTCTTTTCCAGCGTTTTCCTATTTTCAGCTAACGGTAGGTAAATTGGTCAAATTTCGAGTCATTGTGTTGTCTTTGTATTTTCCGTCGTGCATGGGGTGCCTATGTTCGCAAAGTTCACTTCCAGACAAAGTAAGAACTTTCCTATATTATTTAACAAATAAAATTAGTGATTCTAACTGCATAATCTAAAAATAGACCATATAAAATACTCAGAGTATGAACTTTGCCTTGACCTGGATTTCACCTTTCATTAAAGAGAACTTCCAAGTCTAAAAGGATTAAAACAGCCGAGAAACTGTTACTTTAATTGAGCCGCAGAAGATAAAACAAAACTTTATCTCAAGGTAGCAATGCTGAAGCAGACACGACCGCCACTGGTGAAAAACACGACTTTATTTATCAAGAGATAAGACAGGGGTGTATTGTATACTATATAAATTATATATGAAGATAAAAGGTGCCATTACTTAAGTTACCTTTCTCTCTCTTGAGAATGGGAGGGACGAGGGGAATCAGAGGTTTTCCGCCATTCTTAGCAGCACTTTGGAGTATTAATGTTGCACACCACACATATTTATATGAAAATTTATACTCTCAGATGCCTTACTTTCTCCTTCTTTTTATCTAAATTCTTCTTCCACCTCCCCTCCGCACTCTCCATGTATTCTATACCTTCTCCTTCCTCACTCACTCACCTCTATTCACCTGTTCTACGATTCTCCTCTCATCCTATCTCCTCTAACTTGTTCCTCCATCTCTTCCTCTATAATCTTTCAAACTTCCTCATTCTCTTCCCTTATATCCTTTGAGCACCCCGAGGGAAAATATCAGGAATCTTCGGCAGAGACATTATTATTTTTATCATCATTACTAAGCAATGAATTTAGCGAGAAGTTATATCTCCCTCGCTTTTCTGTTTTTCTTCTCTCTGCTCAGCTCTCCCTAATTTCAATTTCCATTTCATCTCTTCTCCTGTATTATTCTCCACCATTCCCATACATTTCCATGTTTTTACGCTCACATACTCTTGTTTGTTCAGAAAAATCCTCGACTCTCTCATACATCCCTTGTGCATAAGTGGGGAGTTCAAAAATTGAAGAAAAAAATATTAAATTTACTAATTTAAAACCACTTTCGAACTTACATGTCTAGAGGGAAATGGCAGAATGCTCGTTCCTCCCCCGCACATTCCATCATTGCCACCTACTGCTAATTTAAAAATCAACTCTTCAATTTCCTACTATTTTTGCAGCAAGCTCCAACATTACATGTAGGTACACCAGTACCTTCTAGGTATTTATACAGGGTGTCCCGTATACAGATGCAAATATTTTGAGGGTAGGTTCAGCCCACCGTGGACTATCATATGAGCGAAACTTGCAGTGGGGCATTTTGCTTCGTTAAAGAGTTATGGCCAAATCCCTGTTTTTCCACAGGTCTAGAGGTCACTTAGATCGATGCACGTTTTTAAAGAAATGGTAGCCAGTAAGTAATTTTTGACTTCATGTATGGATAGTCATGCATATTTCCCTTGAAATGCAGTTGATTTCATGAAAAAATATTGAAAGACCAGAGAGATATTTAATCATAAGTTCAATATTTTTCTAAAATCCGATTTTTCCCTGTTTTCCCTTTCGTGAATTTAGAGTACTTCTACAATTGCAATTCTGCGTATCACTAGGTAAAAAAATACCCTTTGCTATTTGGTTTCAATAAATACAAAGTTCTTTCAGACGCGTGAAGGAACGAATGAGATACGCCTTATCAAACGGCACCAGAGGGAGAGAAACACATCTTTCAAATTTTGAATCTGGGCGCTATTGCATTTTGAAGAACACTCGATGCCTGAAGCGGTCTGTGTGACTATTTTTGTGCCAACTGCAAGTTATAAATGAAAATTTTCTGAGTACAATTAGTTCTATTAACCAACTATATCAATCAAATCTAATATTTAAAATAACAAGGCGATCAATTTGTTCGGTGGAAGAGAAAGCCACAAGCTTTAAACCTCGCCCTTGGTTCGCTACATATTCTTTTGGGTTCTTTTCATTTCATGTCCTGTGTTGCAGAATGTATCATGTTTGTAGTTTATCAATAAACTACAAACATGTATCACTGTATCACAGTGTATCACCACCCTTGATCAGTCTTTGTTTATATTTATTTCACAAATTGTTACCATGTTCATTGTAAAAAAAAATGTAAATAAAGCTTGGTCCAATTGTTTATAAAATAAAAATAAAGTATTAATAATAATAGTAACCTTAAGGTTGGATGTTCGAGTTTTACCCAAGGTTAATTTTCGGCACTATTTGTTATGTTTTTGATATCATGATTGTGATAAACACAAAAATGATATTTTTAATTTTACTTCTAAAAATAAAATCATAATTTTTGTTGGTAGCGCAGAGTCTTTCTCCATGTGTATTCTTTTTCCATAATTACACCACTGGTTGCTGCTTTCGTTGCAGCCTCTCTCATTTTTCCTAATGATAACCCTGTGATTCCGTAACCCCATTCACATAAAAGTTCACACCAACCGACCACTGTGAATGATCAATTTCCCTCTGTTAAACATCCCAGAGCAGTGTATTTTTACCTCAAATTACGCGCCAATTCTGTTAAAATTCAGCCAACTTTGAATTTTCCATCATGATTCAGAAGTGTTTTTTGAGCTTTGTGTGTACTGCGTTCCATGATCTTTAAAGTAATATAAATGAGCTTTCTTTTTTATAAAACTAAACATAATAGGGTATTTTTTTAACTAGTGATACGCAGAATTGCAATTGTAGAAGTACTCTAAATTCACGAAAGGGAAAACAAGGAAAAATCAAATTTTAGAAAAGTATTGAACTTATGATTAAATATCTCTCTGGTCTTTCAATATTTTTTTATGCAACCAATTGCATTTCAAGGGAAATATGCACGACTATCCATACATGAAGTCAAAAATTACTTACTGGCTATCATTTCTTTAAAAACGTGCATCGATCCAAGTGACCTCTAGACCTGTGGGAAAAACAGGGATTTGGCCATAACTCTTTAACGAAGCAAAATGCCCCTGCCCCACTGCAAGTTTCGCTCATATGATAGTCCACGGTGGGCTGAACCTACCCTCAAAATATTTGCATCTGTATACGGGACACCCTGTATTCAAACTTGACAAGTACGTTGTACAATTTTTATAAAATAAACCTTTTTTTGCAATACATTTTAAGAGACTTCTAAGCTATTTCCTCATCATTTGATTAAATCTGACAAAGAAAAAGTTATTATTTGACAAAGAAAAAGTTATTATTTTGTGAATCGAAGTTCAACTGTCGAACCCGGTTTTCTTTGAATGTTTTTGTTTTACCTTGGAGAAAACGAGGGGACTATCCTACTACGTTTTAACCACTAAATAAAAAGTTTCTCGGTTTCTTAGAAGCACGTTCCAATAAGAAACACGATCGTTTAGGTTTCTCAGCATTGGAATGTACCTACCACTTGCCCGATACTGTACTTATGAATATGTGCACGAGTCAGTAGTTTAGAAACCAAAATGTTCAAATGAAACTTCACCCTCATCTATTCTCTCTTTTACCTCATCCTTCCCTGTCTATTATTTTACCTCCTCCTCTTTCTCTCCTAACACCGTTTCTCTCTTTCTGTCTCCATCTTTCACTGTTTGCTCTCTTCTCTCAGTCTCACTGACTCTTTTATTTTCTTCTCTCTCACCATCTTCTCCCTCCCAGCCCCTTACCTCCCAAATTACATGCACCCTCACTTCCTCTGGTCCCCAATACCTACTCAATCTCCCACCCTCTCTCTCCCAACTCCTTACTCTCTTACCTCCTCTGCTGTATGCACCCTCATTTCCCATGGTCCCCAATTCCTACCCACTCCAATTATCTTGAGTCTGTCTATTTCTCTCCCTTCGCTATGTACTTACAATTTCCCTTCACAATGTTTACCATTTTTTACCTCGAAGAAAATTACGTGGAGAACATAATTTTCTCTTCCGTACTATCCTCCATGAGTTTCTTCCTGTCCTCAGCTCTACGCCTCCAGGTGAATCTCTTATCTCCCTGTCTCTCTTATCTCCCTGTCCCTCTCATCGTACCTCTTGCGTCCCTCTATTGTACCTTCAATCCTTTCTTTACTTTGTCCACCTCACCATCTTCCACTATTTATCATTCTGTCCTGTCCACTTCCTGGCCCCATTCAGAACGTCTTTTGTTGTTATCTGTGTCCATTATTTTCTTCACGCTAATTTTGTAACTTTATCAGGAATTGTTGGGTTACTCCTTGGTTTGGCAAAGAAGGGCGATGGATGCTTCTTGGAAGATCTAGGATTACAGACACTTTGTGTTCTTGTGGTGTTCTACAGTGGCGGCGCTGGTTTCTCGTTTCTAACAGCGCGCTGTTCCTCCTACGCGTTTCGTCTGCAGCCGCGGCTGACGCAGCGGCTCATAATCTAGAAAGATTGGGTCTCACAACCCATCATCGAAAATAAATGGAAGAGGTGCTCAGTGGCTGGCAGTGCAACTCAGACGCAGCCGTGGGACCCCTACGGGGAAATATAGCACCTTTAAGAGGGGTCTGTTATTTGAATTTTTTTCCTAACAGCGACACCAAAAAGTAGTGGGGTTCGGTGGAAGAGAAAGCCACAGGCTTTAACCTCGCCCCTTGGTTCACTACGTGTTCTTTTATTTTTCATGTCCTATTTGATGAATGTATGTAGTTAACCAATAAAGTGTTATATAATAATAATAATAATAGTGCAGGAGTATTATCACCATTTTTCTTCTTCTTGAACAAGTTTACATCTAAGAGTTCATTGAGACTATGATGGTAAAATTTTCATCATCATAATGAGGTATTAAATCATCATGGATGGCTTGTTACATAATTATCTATGGCAAGTTAGATGATATTCAAAGAGATATCCGTCCTCATTTATGAAATCGTATTAGGTTTAGTTTAAAACAGTATTCTCAAATTATTTTCTCAGAAAGTTGTAGTCATGTCTCTACATTATTGTAGATCAAACACATCGGCCGAGGTGTGAAGAACGCCTATACAAAGAAAGAGACAGCCCGGCACAGTGTAAGGTAACGGAAAACATGGTTCCCATGCATTTCATGTTTAGAACAGTACAGTCTTGACCTAATTCAGTTTTTTCCGGAGATTTTTGAAGTGTGAAGTGAAGAGGTCCAAGTGTTTTCACTCACTCAAGACGTCTAGAGTGAAAAATTACCCTTACATCACACTTACCTTGAACCATGAACGAAAGTAACATATTGTCTATAGAGAAGGGAGAGAGAGAGAGAGAGAGAGAGAGAGAGAGAGAGAGAGAGAGAGAAGAGAGGAGAGAGAGAGAGAAAGAAAGAGAGAGAGAGAGAGAGAGAGGGGGGGGGGGAGCTTTTTCAATAACATTTTTTTCTGGTGAAAGAAAGATAGAATATTGAGCGTATACATGGGAACTATGTTAGTGTTATATTGTGCAGAAAGTGTAAGTGTATTATTCCCTTTTTTTATTAAAGAATATGTGAAATAAGGTTAAAACGACCATTCTAAAGCATCCTGACATTCTTTAGCTTGTTGAGGCCTAGTTGATGGCAGAAAAACTTCTGCACACACAAGAATTGCGCCATGACTTCTGCTTCACGTAGCTTAACTTCATATCCATGGGGAACTGGTGTATTCAACGTGCAACCTCCGCTGTCTTCATGTACCCAGAGCGTTTAATGAAATATATAATTATCTCCAAGGTTAGCAAAAAACTGCCGGCATGAGGGGGCCCAAAAAAACCAAAAAAGTGGGGAACTTTTCAGCTGCAGGCTGCCGGCGTAGGTAAAGAACAAAACAAAAGTTTATTTTTTAAAGTTGAGAGAACTCGGGAGGGGGAGATGAAGAGCAAGAGTCGAAGGAGAACAAATAAGAGGAGGAGGAGGAGGAGGGGGAGGAGGAGGAGGAAGAGGAGGAGGAGGAGGAGGGAGAGGAGGAGGAGGAGGAGGAAGATGAGGAGGAGGAAGATGAGGAGGAGGAGGAGGGAGAGGAGGAGCAGGAGGAGGAGGAGGAGGAGGGGGAGGAGGAGGAGGAGGAAGATGAGGAGGAGGAAGATGAGGAGGAGGAGGAGGGAGAGGAGGAGCAGGAGGAGGAGGAGGAGGAGGGGGAGGAGGAGGGGGAGGAGGAGGACAGTGAAAGAGAGAATAGATGTGATGACAAGTTTTTTCAGGAAAGTTTTAAATATTTTAGTCATTATGAATAAAGTTTCAAGGAATGTTTGTGAAAAACTTAGCCGAGCAGTAATAATAGAATGGGTTTGGTGGCGCAACCCAAAATGCGGTTTCAGAGAGTTGAGATGGATGTGGGGCAGGCGGGCAGGTGAGGAGGGTACGTGCTGGTGCGAGGAATTCAATTCTAATGTTTGAAAATTTAAAATAATGTGTAGGAATAAACTTCGTCGGACCTCTTGCAGCTCCCACAGTGTGGACGTTCGATGAAATATTATAACACTCGTATGCTCTGTCTAAAGTTTACACCTCATTCCAAAAGTGAGTGAGTGAACCATATGCGAGTAAAAATGAATTTAATTAATTTAGACTAGAGTGTTGTTGGTCAAAATAATTCCGTTTTTGTATTTTTTTGCCCAAGTGCACAGCTCGAACTACTGAGCGACTGACTAACTAACTATGTACTCCACAGGAATACCATACAGCTCTACTACTAGGATGCGTGCTGGACTGCTGAGGTTGGTTATTGGACACATACAAGTAACAAGGGTAGTGTGTCTCAAGACAACAAGCCGAGCAATGAAAAATAAATAATAATAAGGAAATAGTTTTTAAGGTGCAATGAACACTTACAATAACATGACCAAGAAACCAGATCTTTTATAGTTTACGCCAATATTTCTGTCAGGCATTGCTTTGGTCGGAATTTTGGTTCTGATTAAAGTTTTGACAGTAGCAAAAAAAAGAAGAAAAAAAAAAGGTCCTGTTTATCCATGTTCAACTGTATGTATGTTCAACTGTATTATTTTGGATGATTGATCCAAAGTTAAAGCGCATGCCCACCGGTGTTGAACCTGATGATCAACATGTTGAACAACACCGGTAGGCGTACAAATAAATAACCCTTACCTCTTCCCCAGACCAAGTTTTCACAGGAACTGGAAGTTTCCAAAGAAGTGAACACAATACGTAAGCATAGCACAACCGAGGCGACGAGAAAAAATGTTTTCCTTCAATTCCTTTGTTTTTTTCTCATCCAAACATTTCCTTTATGTTTTTCTTTTCTTCACTAGTTTTTCTTGTCGCTTTTCTCTCTTCCATATTATTATCAGAAATTCTTCCGTTGTCTCCCACACATCTCTCTCTCTCTCTGTGTACGTCTATTTTCATTAGCTTAATATGTTTGTACTGGTGATGCACACGGGGGGATGAAAGCACGACGTCTCCTGCCTATTCCATCTCTCTTACTGTTTGTATAAGAGCAATTGCATGTTTGCATTAAGAGTTGGGTGGCACAGCCTTCAGCATCTCTTTGTCGGAAACAGCGGGTCAGTTGACAGTTGGATGGCTTACTCTTCGTGTTTTGCATCTAATTGGGTCAACTTCATACGTACTCGAGGAAAATGGATGTTGTCAGACCCTCTAATGGAACTTACCGAGATGACAGCTTTCGTGAAATGCTATCTTTACTGGTATTACAGTGAGGGTAAGGGATTATGATTTGCGTGCAATGTTATTTTGCATTCCACGCCAACGCATATGATGGTCTGAGCCTAAATTGAAACCATTAGCTATGGCGAATATAGTACCATAAAGAAATATGTCACTGATTAATTGATTGAATGACTAACATTCCTGGCTCCAAGCCAAATTAAGCACAAAGATTTCTTGGTGTATAGATAGGTACCTATATGCAGAAAGAGAAAACTTTGTGGAATTACAAAGGGAACCACAACAGCCAAGGGCAGCTAACTGGGGCAAAGTGCTGGGATTGAGTGACTATCATTCACACATCAGCTCTTCGATGCGTCCTTAAAAAAATCCATTACAATATGTGTTTGGAAAAGAAAAATGAAAGTGATTATCATCATCATAAAGTATACAATATGCTAAAGATAACATAAATTTCACACTCTTGAAAACATTGAACCTTTCTATATTTCACGCCTTTCGAACAAGGCACCCCATATTTTTTTCCTTGTACATGTTTGACACAAAAAGGAAACGGTTTTCTTTTTTCTTCATCTCCGTCCTGTTTACATTCTATCAGGAACAAGATAAGACACATTTTTGTATGAGAACGGAACAGAAGATGGAAAGAGAGAGAGAGAGGGAAGAGTGAGAAAGAGAGAGGAGAGGGGAGAGAGAGAAAGGCCACTGGAAGAGTAAAGGAGCCAAAAGAGTTCCAGGTTCTAGAATGGTAAAGTAAATTTTAATAGTTCAAGGGAAATTTTTAAAATATTGTCATGAAACATTAGTTAAAAATAATCAAACACTACACCTACCAACTTTATTATTTTTTACATTATTTCTTAACGTTTCACGTACTCCGTCAGGATAAGCATTAAAAAATATGGTTTTTTTGGAGTCAAGCAAAGTCGAAAAGTTTTGACTAGATTTTGGTCATCACAGTATTGGGCTTCATATTTTTTGTAGATTACTATTTCTTTTAAGCTTTGGTTTCTATAAAACTCGAAGGTGCGATGAACATGTACCAATTCATAGTTGAATTCTTATTGGGCACTTTATAATTTTTAAATGTAGGATGTAGGCCTCAATTTTAGGAACTCAGAGAAAATTATGATTAAAACATAGGTACTATATAGTTTTATACGTGTATTAGAAGACAACACGCAGCTTTGTATACCTCTTGAGAAATCTCCGTCGGCCTTATTTATTTCGAGTATCAAGACATGTGCGTCCCTAATGAACATGCTTACATCTGTCTCCCTGTACAATGAGCGTCACAGTTACATAGATAAGTCACGGTGTCTCAACGATTCCGTGCTGTACGAAAACAACAACAATAACATCTCAGAAGATAATGACGCGAAATAAATAGGAGGAGGGGAGAGCAAAAGGACTTGATGGAATGAGAGAAAAAAGCTCAGGCAAGTAAAAGGGAAAGCTCTTGATTTAATGAACTGTGCGTATACATGATGAGTTGGAGAAAAATATAATGAGCATCGGGGGTTCCTAATGAGCAGTGCTACTCACTACTCAGTGACAAGTATATGAGCTTTCTAGCTTTGTGTTCTCGCGTAAGGGAGAGGACTTTGTTCTCTCCTAATGTTCACATTTATACTATCTTCTAATGTTTACGACTCAGCTTTATTCCACTTTTTCTGCCGCTTTCAGTCGAAAGTTCCAAAATGACGCGCTCTTTAGCCTCCTTTTGTAGAAATTAAAAGCTCCTGTGTTTTGTTTTCTAAATGGGAATGTTTTGTTTCTGCATAGAGATGCTGTAAGGGAACTATTCCTGTTCCGGGGCTGAACTAAAGAGCTTCCTCTCCATCATCACTTTCATCTCCTGAAATTTCATTTCCTGACGGGACCCGCGGGCTTACCCACATATCCCTGGCGCTGGTCAAACTACCCAGATAAACTTTAGTCATGGCGCTGCTCAAACTATCCAGGTAAACTTGAGTCATGGCACTCATGGCGCTGGCGCTGGTCAAACTACCCAGGTAAACTTGAGTCATGGCGCTGGTCAAACTACCCAGGTAAACTTGAGTCATGGTGCTGGTCAAACTACCCAGGTAAAATTGAGTCATGGCGCTGGTCAAAATACCCATGTAAACTTGAGTCATGGCGCTGGTCAAACTACCCAGGTAAACTTGAGTCATGGTGCTGGTCAAACTACCCAGGTAAACTTGAGTCATGGTGCTGGTCAAACTACCCAGGTAAAATTGAGTCATGGCGCTGGTCAAAATACCCATGTAAACTTGAGTCATGGGGCTGGTCAAACTATCCAGGTAAACTTTAGTCATGGCGCTGGTTAAACTACCCAGGTAAACTTGAGTCATTACTTTCCTTTCTATAGGATAAGAAAAGTAAAAATCCACTCAATTATTCTTTAAACAACATTTTACTCTCTGAGAGGCCCTACTCATCTTCCCCGCCCTGTCTCTTACGTTTGTTTTCATTAGTTCCATACGAGAGTAGAATAACAGTTTGAAAAAAAACTAATTTGAGCAAACTAGAAAACAATTTCCTCAAGAAGATGCTAGATAAACATTATGTCTAACAATAAAAGTAGTGCAAGAGAAGCGAAAAACATGTCTATCAAAGAATGTAGGTGACGTAAGATCAAACCAAAGGAAAACAATACCATAATTATTATTATTTCAATTGTCATTTAACGCTGTTCTGGAAATTTAGATCAACAAGGTGAGAACTTGGTTTCAATATGATTAAGGTAGACCTTTAATATAAATAATTTAGCCCAAGGATCTGCACATCGGATCCCACCTAATGTTCGGGTGTGCCCTTATTTATTTGAGAAGCTACATGACCACATAATACTAACCTCTGTTGCGCCAAGTCTCGATCTGCGTACTGTCTGAGATGGTGAAAACCATTGCTAAGTCATGACTTAAGAACTCAATTTTGCCCAATAGGTTCGCCACAAGTTGTAGAAAATGCTTTCACCATCAAACTCGCCTAGTATAGTCACCTTCCATCAACCGAGCGCCTTACCACTGCACCTCCGACGAAAATCTTCAGTATTTATTATTACTATTATTAAGTTAATAAAAACGAGTATGTATTGTATTATCCCTAGTTACTTACCATAGCTTAGACCTCGGTAAATGAGAGACATATCCAATGCTCATCACGGCAATGGACAGCGACGCGACGTTCTGCTGGCTATTCTCGTCTTCACTCAGGCCGGGTGGCTGGGTGAGGTTAATTTGAGTAGTTGGGTTGTTTGCCCAGCGAATGTTGGGTCAAACCCTACTCGTGAAAAGACCATGTATGAAAGCAACGTTAAGGAAAACAATACCCCATTGAAAAAGAAAGCGAATATGACGGGAAGTGTCTTCTTGTCATAATGCTATACTTCTTATTGTGATGCCTTGTAGGTATATTTTTATGACCAAAAAACTTTTATATCCGAATATCTCCTTATAAAATGAAACTTTCGACACCTATTCATTTTTTTATTTCAAAAATTGCCTTGTTTGTTTGGTTTGCGTTTTTTTTTTTAATCACTCTAATTAATTAGTTTTATATTATTAACATCATTTAGGCAAATTGATTCGGAAAGTTGAAATGTTTCTTCAATGTCGTGCGGATACTCATGTCCACGACACCTACCTTTCACTCGAACAGTGTAAGCATTTTTTTACTTTCCTTATCCTATAATAAGGAAAGTATTGTATTCGTCTAAAATTTGACCTACCCGGGTTTTCACATTTCTGGACGAATCATAGCCTCACGATACCAAAAGAAATTTTTCGGCCATTGGTCCGTGCGTCTGTCATGGTGTGTGTGAACACGATATCTCGAGAACGGTAAAAGCTAGAGGCTTGAAATTTGCTATTAAAGTTTATCTTATATACCAAGCAAACCACGAACCAACTTTGGTAGAAATCGACCGCATTCTACAGTCGCAGGGCCGCAAAAAACGACCGCAAGGATAAAGAAAGTCGTGTGGTGTCACACCAGATTTTTTTTTAAGTGTACGTAGGTACCTACGTTATTGATGCTATTATTTCGGGTGGGTAGATATTACAGCCATTTAAGGAAGCTAATTTCTTTCGTTATCCAAAAATATAATTTCCTCTTTGTTGGAACATGGACTTTTTTTTTCTTTGATGGTAACTTCTTCTCAACTTTAATCTTTCTATAAAATATGGAAAAGAAATAAGTAAATCTCATACTTTTTCTCTTTTTCCTTTGAATTTTTATTATATTTTGATCTCTTACTTTTTACTCATTATACTCTTCCTTTCATTATAAATTATTATCAAACGAGATGGAACATGAGGAAGAGAGAGAGAGAGAGAGAGAGAGAAAGAGAGAAAGAGAGAGTTAAAAAGGGGAGTGAGAGAAGTTGGAAGTCGAAAAACACTTTGTTTTTTAATTAAATTCATATAATATTAAAAATTGCTCCAAAAAAAGTCACTTTCACTTTTTTTGGAGCAAAAATTAGAAGTCCTACGAACATAGTCATTATATTAGTGCCTGAATCAATAAAATATAATGATGTCTTAAAAGCTTAAATCAAAACTACCAGCTTTTTTAAACTTTTTTCTTTTCCTCTACTACTGTTTTTGAAACTTACCTAATCAAATCTCAAGATACCAGTTCACAATTGATAAAGTATTTTTGTGAAACATCTGTTTCCTAGATACTTAATAAAAACATGTGTGTCGTTATCTGACAACTTGCAAGTCATAAATGTATAATAATATGTACGAATTACTATAGGATCATGACTATACAGTTTGAATTATTCATTATCACCAAGAAGCCATACTTCGCAAGCTCATATTTTGTTAGGGCTTTCATTTTCTTTAATAATATCTCGTAGTATGTAACTGTTTAGGCTGAAAGCAGGCAGGCACATAAAATATGACTGTGTCCGCAATCTCATACGATGTGACATTAAGAGCAAAGTAAACATTGCTATCACGTAACACAGGAACGTTTTCTATACGAGACTTTTTGTTCAAATAAAAATATTTTTATTGATATTACTAACATAACCAGCATTTAGTGTTGTTTGTGTAGGAAATTGCCACTAAAAAGAAGGTAAGGTATGCCTGGCTTCTTGTACATTGTCTTCATGCTTAGGGTCTAATAGATTTCATTAGGTCGGTAAGTACTAAAATACAAGAGGATGAAGTACATACATATAATATAATAATTTATTATATGTGTACTAATAATAATTGACAAATGTGTGCTACATATGGTATTTTTCATAATATGGTAGGTACCTAGAGCTTTAAATGGTGAGACCAATATTTATTAAAAAAAAAAAAAAAAAAAAATCATATTATCTAGACCAGAATATTTAGTTATATCGTTGTGTTCTAGAATCTAGATTTCTTATTTCATTACAAGTATTTCGCAAGCATAGCTAGTACGTACCTATACCTATACACTATATGTACAATTGTACAATGTACATAGATGGATCCTTTATGAAAGCCCAAGAAATCCAAGGATACGCTTCACCGTTGGAAAATTAGAACAGTGGATACCTATAAAAAGTTCGACAATTCTGCTCCGGAATTGAAGACGGAAGCAAATAGAATGGATCTGTCTCTCTCTACCAGAGGGGGAGGAGGGATGGTCAGTACAAATATTTAAGCTACTCTCCCTCGCTTCTATTGAATTATTTAGTGCGTCTAGAACTCTAGATAAATTATCTGGCATACATTATACAAATGTCTAGCCGCCCAGACCAGTGTATAGTTTATGGCTACACAAGTTTTTCAAAGTCTAATAAACTTTTCCTTTCGAAGCATGAAATAGTGAAATAGGCACGTCGATATTCGAGCGGTTGAAGTTGTGTGTGTTTTTCGCAAATGTGTTTCAGAATCTGAAAAATATTGAAAAATAGACTGACAAGATGGAGGGGGATATTATGGTCCCTATTCGAGGAACTTTAATTTTAACCAATGGAAATATTTTTACAAAAAGTTTTCAGATAAAATCTCTGTCCGACTTCTGTCCGGTCTGTCGTGTCGGTCCCGTTTGAAATATCCCAGAGCAAGCTGGAAAGTTTCTGAACTTAATGTGCTCATAATCCACTTTCATTAGTTCTATTTTTACGCCATCTTCTCGCTGTGTCTGACATGTTTGAAAAGAAAAGGGATATAAACTTTATGGCTCGAGTTAGCCTACTGGACAGCGTAACGCTCCTTTCTCAAGAAAACAGTTTCTTCTCTGACACTTTCTTTTGTTTTCTATTAAAATCTACTTCTGCTCTCGTTTGTCCATGTTTCTAACACGAATTATTTTACAGTATAATTCTTATAAACAATGTATTAGGTATGTGGTTTGTTTGTGTAATTACAAAAATCCTCATCACATCTTTATCCCAGATATCATATTCCTTCTCTTATTGCCACCACTGGTCGCTATTGATACAAATAGCTACTTATTTTTCCTCATGAGACATGCGTGGGCCCAGGATGTCCTAGTAGAAAGTAGAAAAACACTGCCAATTATGGACACAATACTTCCTCGTGATTGCTTCACATTGTAAACACGTGCCAATTTTGAGATTTTATAAAAAATTACTTGTATCTCCAAAACGGCCCAACCGATTTTCTTCAAATTAATTTTATATGGTAGAATATCGTTTTTTCTACATTCTAAATTTTACAAAAAAATCTGTATGGGCAAGTCGTGGTCCTTATTTTTTTACTTTTTTGTCCGAAATTTCGGATTTTCCTAAATATCAGAGTCAAATTATAATTAATTTAAAAATGAATATAAATTACCTATGTAAAATAATAATATGCATATTCTTACAAAATTTCATCGAAATCGGGTGTACCGTTCACGAGATATAAGCGTTTAAGTAAAAAGTTAGTGGTCAGGCGCATGGTCTTTTTCACCCAGAACCGCTGGTATCAATTCCATGAATTTAAAATGGGACCATCTACAGAATGTCTCCTAGATGTGTGCAAAATTTCATCAAAATCGGTGGATTAGTTTCCGAGATTTGCGCGTTACAAGGAATCGTTTTAACAGACCGACAGACCGACAGACAGACAGACCGACAGACCGACAGACCGACAGACGCACACAAAACCAAATTTACTCAGTAGGTTATGAAACGTCCAGAAATATGAAAAAAATTGAAATCGGAGCAAAAAAATATTTTTTTTTTACAAAAACGAACACAATACTTCCGATTTCTAATTATTAGAAATTTCTCGGAAGTAAAAATGTCAACCTTCCTGGGTATCGAACCGTGCGTGCAAGCCTTGTGCGCTACGTTACTCGACCACCGTGACTTCTCTTAAAAAAATGTAGGTACTGTCATTAGAAGTGAAAAATGAAGTGTCCTCCTAGTTGTAGCTCATGCATATACATATATTATGTACCTAGACCTACTCCTAATCATTATTATACTGACTCACTCAATTCCAATAAAAACATAGCCCTATCTTCGGGGTAGAATCGGTAGATGAATAAGGAAGGTAAATGTTCCCCATTTGTTATTGCCTATCCATATTCATAAATTACGAGTATATAAATGCACGAATAAGTGGTTCCTAACATGATGTCTTGAGAAACCCGAAATTTGTAGGTAGTTGTTCTTATAGGTCTAAACTCTAATATATGTTTGTATGGATGGGTCATTTAATTTTTAAATTTATCAAAGTGCAGCTACCGCTTCCTTGTCTAAAATTATCTGTCTCCTCTAAACTGATTCCAAATTCCAATATATAGTGTGGGTGACTTACCTGTCATGTTTAAGTTTTATTAATTTCAACGATTTCAAAATCAATAAATACATACCCTGTTTAATGATTAATGAGAAAAATTCCGATGTTTAATAGCAAGTTAGAAAAATCAATTTTATTTATTGCCAATGTGCGTTACATCTCCATATTTTGTAAACAAACCTCTCTCCTTCCATGTTCTTATGAAAAAAAAGACTATCGTCGCAAAGGCTTTTTTCAGCTCCGACCATTAAAAGAACGCAAGCATCACTGCTGATGAGAACCCCGTATTCAGGCAGGCAGAGGAGCTGGAGGATTGGAAATTGCTGATTGAGTCGTGAAAAATACATCGCATATCCTGGACACCTGTGCCGTGAAGCATACGTCTTTTATTAGATTCTCTTTTATCCTTCCCTCCCTCTGCCTCCCTCCCACTCCTCTTCCTATGTCTCATATTATCCATTTTCCTTCATCTCTCTATCTCCCCTCTCTCACTCCCCATTATCAATTTTTTATGAAATGATAAAAAAAAGGATCGACGAAGAAGATAGAAGCTGAGAGAGCTGATGATACTAGCTATTATTTGTTTTATAGATATCATACCAGTAGTATGAGATACAAATTGAATATAGAGCTCTTCTTCTGCCTCTCTACGTATTCTCTCTTCTTCTGTCTCAACTCAATGTGTCTTTTTCCCACTTTTTCCTTCATTTTTTTACCCCTCCTTACTTTCTTCGAGTCCTACAGGAAAAGAAAATGCTCACTCGATGATTCTGACAGATAGTAATTAGATTACGAGAATATTACTGACACTGTATTCTCGGCGTGTAGGAGGTGAAATTAGTACAGCACAGAAGTGGAGGATGAATTGTTGATTGGGTTCATACGAGACCTCAGAGAATGATGAGAAATTATATTTCTTCCGTGAAAAGGAGCCCCGTCCTGCCAAACATATACGTGAGAAGATTGAGCTACCAAGATATAATATTTGTCAAGAATTCACGTAGTAATTCTATATAAAATGGATTGACCTGGACAGAAAAGTAGGTAGGTTTCACTTTCAGCTCAGATTTTTTTTTCCTCAAAAACCCCGCAGTATCAATTATTTTTAATGCAACTGTTCTACCTCAAAGACCCTTCTATTTCTTGATTTCACAGATGAAAAATTTACTAGGAAAAAAAAAAAAATATTTGGTTTTCGGGACTCCTCTGAAGTACCTATCCGAGAATATTTCAATAAAACTTCTAATGTTTTTCGTGCGCAAGGCGTCTCCACCATTTATGGCTAATGATATTTTGAACAGAATAATTTGAAAACCTAGAATAGGTACATTTTAGAAACATTTTGAAAACCTAAAATCTTGTTTATCAATGTACAGGTACACTTACCAGTAGAGTGTACCTAAAAGCTGGAATTCCTGGTTTTATAATGACGAGCATGTGGTTGTAAAACCAAAACCACTGTCGGTGTCACCTCTATTTTTGAGGATAAATATTTGATTGCAACCTCCCTTCCTTCTTAATTGTCTTCGTCTTTTTCTCTCGGTTTCATTTTCTGTTTTCCTCCAGATATATTTCGATTAATATGCTACCAGGTTTATTCTATTGAAGCGCATTGTTTGTTGATGAACACTGTTAATCGAAATTACACCCCCCTCGATTTTCCAGTAGAACACATTTTTCTCTTAGAATTGCAGGTAGGAATTCAAAAAAGAATATTATTCAACTCATAAAATAATTTACCGGTTTCTAGTATCCTTTATTATTTAAAAGCAGGCTTCGCCTCCTTTCGGTTGAATGAGCCATGGTTGAGGTTGGGTTTGAAAATCTCAAGAAAGGTAAAAATCATACCTTTTTACTAGCCTACCTTTTTAACAAATAAAGTCATTTGTCCAACTGTTTTGGACATCCGTTGATTACAAGTCCAGTGAACGTTTATCGTATTTATATAATTATACTAGGTAGGTATATAACTTTGTAAGATTTATTTTTTTTTGTATGATATTACATTTTTGTATCAAATATTAAATTAAATAAATAAAAAGGTGCTTTGTTAAACTGTGGGCATAATCGGACTACCTATCTTGCACTGACAGTCTAAATAAAGCACCACTTATACTTTTCTGATTAATATTTTTTTCATTATATTTATTAATATCCTTTCAAGATTTTCCCTTTAACATTTCTTTATCAGAAACTACACTCTTCCTTCAATTTATTATTTTTCTTGTAACTTTCAAACACCTTCTACCAGGAAACATTTTGCAACTGCTTCATCCTCCGTTTCCCACATTGTGTACACTTTCTATCAAGTCTTTCATAACACTTTTCACAATAAATGTTCCACTTTTTTCTTTATGCTCCATATTATTTTTCCTTCAAATCTTCCACAACACCTCCCACATTATGGCTGCACCTTGTGGTACTGGCAACGTGTATATTATTCGAAACATACTGTTCTGAGTGTTACAAATGATTTCTCAAATATTCTCGTCTTTCCCCGCTCCGCTTTTCATCCGCCGACGTAATCTCAAACCATCAAGTAAGATTAATAAATGGGGAGTAGAGTACAGGGTACTATGTGCACTGGTAGTTAAGTGGGTAACGCGCTCGTCTGGTAATCCAGGTAACGTAGGGGTCCGTTGGTTCGAATCTCACCCGAATCTCAAAGACTCTAAGGGTTAAGTGGTAGAAAATGCTTTGAGATTTAACCTCGCCTGGTGGTTACCTTCCACTAAAGAGTGTTATTATTATTATTATTATTACTATGAGTACAAGGAAAAGCGCAAAGTTAGAATTAGTATACCCTTTTTCTTAGTTCATTGTAGGCCCGTCATAAATGTGATTGTGTGACGCGCAGGTTTTCAGGTTTTGGTGATTTCTAATCAGGCTAGTAAGAAACAATTTCATTCTGTGTGTATCCGTAGATATTTAATGGAAAAATGAATGACAATTTCTTATCGCAAGGCGACAAAACAAAATACATACAAACTATGTTTACCGTTACACACAAAGCACTGTTTCGTTAGAGGCGTTTTCCGCGAAACTACCGTTTTGCCTGACCATTTTGTAAATCCTACCCGTGGAGGAGTGTCTCTCAAGACAACACTGTACAGTTCTAGGCTTCAATAGTGTGAGAGGAATTATTTCATTAATTTCTTCCATACAGCTGCTCCTCCCCTGTCCCTCTTCCACCTCAGGTTTCACATTTCTTCTATTCTTTTTCCTCTGATCGTTTTTGCTTGTTAAAATGAGAGAAGTGCTTTTCCTTTCTCTCAATTTTTCTTATATTACAAGAGAAATGTCGAGAGTTGAAATTTCACGCTTACTCTCTCTCTCTGTCTTTTCTTTTCGATTTCCTTCGCTCGCTTGATCGTCTTACCGTTCCACTTATATCCGTGGTTCTGACGCTTTCTCTCTAATCCAGAATATGGAAAGCTGTGAGCACCCAGGCACTCTCCTCATTAATCCACATGTACCTCCCATCTGTTATGCTTTCTTGAGTGAAAGCAATTTGTGGGATTGGATACCACACACCTATACCTGACTTGTGTATGCACTTGTGCAGTTCTAATGTTGGTAAATAATATAGGTATACAAAATCTCAAGTCCAACTGGGGTCGACTGAGAGAACATTTTAATGAGAACTTCATAATAAATCTTCAATAATTGAAACGACCTTCTTTATTTTTCAGGTGATCTATTTGAACCTTCATTTTATGTTAAATGTACATAGGTATAAAAATATTTGTATATTTTTAACGACATTAAAAAAGCTCATTTTCTCATAGGAGGTAAGTTGTCGTTTGTGTTAACGCCATGTGACTCTAGTTTGAATTGCCTCCAAACTTTCCCCGCGCCTATCACTCGATCTCTACGCCCCTACCTGTTATAGAGATAAAACTTCGATAAGAGATGATAGGCATATCATATGATCTTACAAAGAAAGCCAGAAATTCAGTACGATAGATTAGGAACGACGATGCCTCGTTCAGATTGTGACAACAAGTGGTCCGGGTTACGTCTCTCTCCTTCCTCGATCTACCTACCACCTTTGATCCACTTCTAAAGGCGTAAGCCGCGTAAGTACTTGGTACAAGTACTCAAGGTAAGACCCTCCAATCTCATTTCGTAGTAGTAGTCTATTTCTTCCTTTTATATTTCCGTGTAAATTTAATATTCTTCAAACTCTTTAATACACCTTTCGTAGTAGCGTAATTGAACCAGCTGCCTTTTCTTCGTTAAACCCCCAGTAACTGGGAAACTTAGGTCTTTCGGCTTCAAAGCCCCAGTTACTACCTACATTAATTCATCATGAAAATAAACTTACGATATCTTCAGGTAAGCTCAAAAGTTTAATTGACCTGAATAATTTTTTATTCAATAAAATCCTTGGACACTATTATTTGTATGTCAGGATTGTACAACAAATTTGTAAATCAATAATCATCTGAACTATCAGGAAAATTACCAACAGTAAGAACGGCCATCAGGCATACCATCCTGAACTCCTCCATTTTGTAAGATTCCTTCAAAACATAAGAAATTCCTTGTAAAGTTAAAACTAGAAAGAGGCTCTTAATGTGTTCGCCACCTCACCTCAGAGCTTCTTCGGTTTAGCATTAGGCACTCTATTTTATTACGAGTCCAGGTTTACAACCCTCTTCGTTTATTACGGGCGGTTAAAATTAGGAGGGAGTTTATGGCCATGCTTTCAAAAACTTGTGTACGTTCATAAATGAGTCCGTAAGAAAATGACCCTACAATGTTTTTTTGCATTTTTCATAGCTTTCTGAGTAGGTAGGTATATCATTATATATTTTACTATTTAAAATTATTTGTACAGTAGTTCAAAAAGGCTATTTAAAACAGTGCTTAGAGTATGGACATTTTTCAATGACAATACTTCTCCGTCTTAAATACTCATTTCCTCGGCCATTTTATCTTAACACGTATGTACAAAGGTACATATCTAGATTGAACCTACAAGTATGACCCAAACCACGACTAAGAAAAGAGCAGTATAGAGAATTGCTTCAAACATTTCAAGTCAGTTAAAACATATTTTTCCAGAGATAGATTTGTCTATTATATTATTTTCACAATAATTATTATTAAATGTAAGATACGTCTATTATAAAGGGAAAGAAATCATAATAGTTAAAATAGACATTCGGGTCCTGCGACCTGAAGTCGTCAAAAAAAAAAAAAAAAAAAACTTGGGAACTTTTTCCACGATCATAAATACATAATTATGTATGTAATTCTCGTGATATGTTTCCTGCTCAAGGTACCGATGCATTTATGAAAGTTGAAATGTTCCATTAGACTCACAATAGAGAACAGCTTTCAACCTGATGATGATTAATATTAATTAGCGACCAGGAAGAGGAGCTTTTGTTTCAACACTTTGGTTTTTACCTGCAGTTTTTCTAATGGTACATGATACCTAATTTGAGAAATTTTACCAAGTACATGATAGTTGTTTTTGGGAGAACAATATTCTACCCTTGACGCTTACTAATGTGTTGACACAAAAGAAAAGCAAAATACAGGGTGCGTCAGAATAACCTGACGAGTTTAAAATGTTAACTATCAAGTCATAACTTGTCGTAGATGGTTGATGTTAGTGTCATTTTGTTTCCAATAAAAGCGGATTTAGTTACAATGGAGTCGTGGACACATGCGCATCGTGCTTTTGTTGTAGAGACATTTTTTAAAAGTGGTGATTCTGTGGCAATTACTCAGAGAAAGTTTCGGACTCACTACCGAATTAAATCTCTCTGCTTGTGACTATTTTCTTTGGGGTTACCTCAAAAGTAAAGTCTATATGCATAAGCCAAGGACTGTAGATGACTTGAAGAGACAAATTGTTCAAGAAATTCGTGCAAGACACATGAATATGTTTGAGAAAGTCATGGACAATTTTTCGACCAGAATTGACGAGTGTATCAGAAATGGAGGTAAACATTTGACCAACATTATCTTTCACAAATAATTCAAATATTCAAAAAATCATGTATTAAAATAAATCCGCATGTCTTCTCTTTCAAAAAACACAAAAATTATTGTTCTATCTTAAAAATTGCTTGTTTAGTATCATTTTTAAACTCGTCAGGTTATTCTGGCGCACCCTGTATAACAAGGGTTATATTTTGCTGCGAATAGTTGCCTCGAGGTATAAGTGAACTCCAGACTCGAAGAACAGAGTAGAAAAATTTCCACCCAACCATCTGAGTGAGCTTTTCACTTCGCGCCACGGTGATCACTATTATAGAAGAAAGTTATGAGTATTTTCTAACTTTTGTGAATTAGTAGTTTGCTTCTGGAATTTCAGAATTAAAATGTACAACAATTTACATTTACGTACATAGTACAAAATAAATAACGCTTGGTGTTGAAGTTTACCTAGGAAAAGAACAACTTGTATCAGTAATTCAGATTGAGCTTAGATATGAAAAGCTTTCAGAATAATATTTTGGAGTTCCTGGAAGAAAGCTAGAAGTAAGCTCCTTTATTATTTAACTTTGTGAAGAATAGGGACTCCAGCCAGTAGTTCAGATAGCAGAATGCATATTATTACTCGAAGTATTTTACGTTATTGAATGGTAGCATGATGCAACAGGCTCGGATATTATTCAACAGAGGATATATTATCAATAGAGGATATTATATTATCAACAGATGGTATTATCAATAGAGGATATCTAAAACTCTGCTCATTTCAAGGCGTTAAACTGTTCATATCAAAAATCGTTAAGGATTCCTGGCAAGAAGTTTGGAATAACGTCCCAAACTCAAATAAATTAAAAAGGATCAAACCCATAATCCAAAATTGGGAATCCTCTAATAGGGACAGTCGACATGAAGAAGTAGTAATATGTAGAATGAGAATTGGACACACACGTGCCACACATAGTTTCCTATTCGAAAGATCCCCACCACCCTCCTGCCAATGTGGCCAAACATTAACTGTACTCCACATACTATCCTGTGTCTTACACACCAACATCCGCGCCTCTCTCCCTGCTCCACCGGCACTGACAGACAGTACCGAGAGCGTCGATTCTATGCTCCAGTACCTGAGAGCTCTTAAACTCTACAATATGATCTAAAACTAGGGAATCGGCGTGAACGACCTGTCTGTCGACAAGGTTAAAGCGCTTAAAAGGAAAAAAAAAAAAAAAAAAAAAAAAAAATAGAGGATATAATATCAACAGAGGGTATTATAAACAGGGTCAGAACCTGAATAACTCCGTGATTAAGAGCTAGATACTTACTTCTTTGTTAGACTAAAAGTTGACTCAAATATTGTACTTCATCTTATACTCGTATATCGAAAAGATTAGTTCAGGGTATTTTCCTTTTGAATTTTTTTTTCCAGATTGGGTATTTCCAAATATTTCCATTTTATTTAAAATGATTCTATGATTCTAAATGATATGATTCTAAGAAGAAAGTCATAAAGCATTGACTGTTTGACCCCTACATAGTTGCACACATTGGCCCCTACACTTGTTGCAATAAGATCAGAAAAGGGGTGGAGGAGAGACTTAACCCTTTCAACCCGACTTTTGCAGCGTATAAATTTTATGATTTTCTTCATTGGATCTTATTTATTGGGTCATAAATAAGAACTGTACAAAGTTTGAAGATTTTAGCTTTTGCCGTTTTTCCGGAAAATGCTGGGATAATAAGTCCCAGTCGTATTCTTTCGTGGGACTCTATATCCCAGCCGTATTCTTTGGTGGGACAGAACATCCCATTAGTATTCTTTGGTGGGACAGTATGTCCCATTAGTATTTTTAAAACATGTATATTGGTCTTCAAAAATAGTAATGACAACATTTAGAGCTAATTTTTGGTATGAATTTTTTTATTTGAAAATCAAAATGAAAATAAAAAAAAATAACATGAAAAAAAAACTCCTGGTGTAAAAATAATTTCACGAAAAACTACTATTGGGTCAAATAGTCCCGCGTAAAAAGTACTGATGGGACAATAAATCCCATCACGAACAACGATTGGGTCGTAGTATCCCAGGTGGTCTCCAAAAAATACTACTGGGACAATATGTCCCACCAAGAAGTCCCTCCCTATTCCCCTGAACAACTCGAGCTAGGTTATAGATAGTACATTGGAAATTATTCTAAACACAATGAAACACTATAAGCACTCTAAATAACTGCATTTCTGCACTTAGCTTTTATGGATTTGAAAATAAATAGCACATATGTAATTATTTTGAGATTCGACACACCTGCTCTGTGCACTTGCTGAAATCAAACTGATCTGGAGGTAGAACTAGACATGGTATTAAAATGAAACTTGGTCACGTGACAGAAAACAAGATACATGATCAAACAACACTGAGACCGGTGTTCTGTTAGTCGTTTTGGGACATATAATCCCACTTGAACAGGCAAAACTATCTATGGGACGTATAATCCCATTAGGGTTGAAAGGGTTAAACAACAAGACATAGAGCCTAGGGGAGCTTTGCTCATTGGTATCCCTCTAGAGAGTCTAGAGCACTAACTCATTCTGATAGGGAATCTCCAAACTTTTGAAACTTCAGAATAAGATTATTATTATTATTATTAAACAGATTCAATCAAGTTTTATTTACAAAATATAGTATATACAATTTACAAGAAACAAAGTTGAAATTATTAAACAAAACTTGATCAAGGGCGGTGCTAATGCCTACGGCATTCTCTTCCACACCACCCTTGATATAAAAAAATGAATATAAAAAAGTTCAAGTCTAAAGATCAAGGATTAAAGTTTCCCCGATATTTAGACTTGAACTTTTTTATTTAACTTTTGCTTTTTTCGGCTAAAAATAATCATCATTCTGTTTTTTTCGTAAAAAGTAAGAGAGGTGGTGAGGAAAGAAAGTCGAAGCAGGATTTTTTTCTTTCGAAGTAAAATCTAGAGTCTTGCATTGAATACAAATTAAATAATTTCGGGCGAAAAGAAAGTTACTTACTTTATTTATCTTGGTAAAATTCATTAAACGTGGCATTTGGAAAGGAAAAGTCGGAAGGGAGATACGGCGAGGCATCAGGTACCACACCGCCCACATCAGGCATGGATACGAACACGTCCAAGATGTGATGAGGATAACAAGTTAGGAATTTTACATTGGGGGGAGGGTACTTGTTGGTCGCCACCAGAACAGTACTTTTTTTTGATCATTTTCCTAACAATTAACATTGTTGTTTAGTCTTTAGATAATGAAGATAGTTCAGCTAATCGGTAGTTTTTAATTTTACTAGAAACAGTTTAGAATAATGCTACAATTTTTTTTGAATTTAGTATATTTTTTTTTTTTTTAAATTTATAATGAAACAGCACAACATGAAACAATATCTTAAAGTAAAATATTTCCTCCAATTTTTCAGAGGTTGGGAGAGTTATGCTACAATGATATTGTGGGAACCTTGTGGCGAACCCTTAAAAAACTTCGAAAACTTTATATTTATACAATCGTATCATTAGCAAGGATTTGGCCCACTGGTGTCCTTAGACTCCTCAGGAGTTCCACTCCAAAAAAGGGACTAGGGCTGCCGGGGTAGCTAACACTATTATACTTGACTAAAAGTTATAATAGGAGCAAGGACTCTGATTGTTAAGTCTCCTCTGTAAATAAACATCAATTTAAAAAAAAAAAAAAAAAAAAAAAAAGTTATAATATACTCGTAAGTACATAATTATTATGTATAATTAAAACTGATCCTCCTAATATAGGTTTCCTAGCCTTGTGATGTATAACATAATCTGTAACTGACCTTTTGTCATTTACTTTAGAAGTTATATAATTCGGATAGCTTTTTTTTTTATCTCCAAGAAAACAGAGCTTCCATTGTTTTTAAACACACGGTTTTGAAAATATTTTTACACTATGTTGATAATATTTAAGATAATATCTTCTTCACTCATACAGTTATTTCTCAGAAAAGTGGGCTTTTAAAAAACGAATAAATATTTTTTCTAGAAGATCAAGGAGATTATTGTCAGATGAAAATGATCCCCGTTCTACTTTACTTTAGAAATTTCAAAGTCTCATTGCCCCAGGAAGAAGTATTGGATTAAGCTACTCGGTATTACGGCCAAGAAAAGATAAAACTAAGAGAAGATGTTTATAAGGTCAGTAAGAAAGGGTGGGAAAGTAGGCAAGGCATAAGACATAGTGAGTGCAAGGGGGGGGGGGAAGAGAGAGAGAGAGAGTGAGAGAGAGAGGGAGAGAGAGAGAGAGAGAGAGATAAAAGAGGGAAGGAAAACGTAACCCGAATAAAATAATTTAGTGGTTAGCCACAAAAATGGCGCCCGGAATGGGAAATGGAGAGCTCCATAATTTAATTTATTTTTAATGGAAAGATTAAAATAAGGAAATAAATATTGGTGGAATTTTAGTTAACCCAAATATCTACATAAATATTATCATACCTATACGTACATATTATATACCTACTATGTTCTCTATTCGGCTATGTTATTTATTCCGGTTCGGAATTTTTATATCAGTTCTAGATCACGGGGTGAGTGTATGTGTGAAAGAGAGAGGAGAGGGAGAAAGATTTTTGGGCACTTGAAATTTCCCTTGGTATTTCGGGATAAGGTAAGAATTTTCTTATTATTATTTGACCTCACAATGAAGTTAAAAAAAAATAAGAAGAAGATGAGGAAAAAAAAAAAAAAAAAAAAAAAAAAAAAATTAATAATACAAAAAAATCCGATATCTGTAGGTATAGGTATGCTCGGAAGTAACATGCAAATAAATGTAAATAGAAAATCCCATATTGAGCTCCGAGCTTCAGGTTTTATGGGAGACTAATATTGTGGTTTTACAAAAAGCCAACGTCTGCAGTTACTGGGGCTTGGGAAAAGATGAAGGCCTGAGAGTTAATATAAATTATCTGCTTCTTGCATTGCAGATAATTATCTTCTAACCTTCTACATCAAAATTCCTGACCTGGAAGCTAATGCTCACTTGTGCTTTATGTGGCGAGAATAAGGGACCATAATACCAAATAGTGGGCGAAATACCTGCCAAATTTTAAGAAATATATTTTCAGTTTTAAGTGCTTAATTTCAACACACTACAAACTGGACACGGAAGGTGCCCAGAACAATGGTTCTGGACGTCCAAAGGGCTCACTTATATCAATCCTTCCCCACCTCGACAGCCAGCCTCCGTGGCGTAACAGTTGTCACTACTGCCCGTAGTCTAGAGATCCTGAGTTCGACTCCCGGTTGGAGCAGACTTTTCGCACAGAAACTTCTGTTCCCTCCGAACATGTGAAGCTGACCAATTCCGGCCCTACCCATGCTGGGTGAGGTTAATGTGGGTAGCTGGTACGATTCCTAGCGAATGGAGGGTAAAACCCCCGTCCTGTCTACCTCAAGTGAGGACGTTAAAACCAAATAGAATCAATGGACATGAAAACAGCCTAGACGTTGGATCTGGGCGTCCATATAATCCTCTCACCACCGTGATTTAGGTATCAATACATCTCACGGACACGGAATTAAAAATATATTACCACCTCGACATCACTCATGGACACGGAAAGTATAGGTATACTCATATCATGTCTTGTTATAACCCTATATACTCCCAGGGACACCGCACAACCCGCACCGTACCCACACTCAGCCACACTCTCATTATTAGATTAACCCACTCAGGTTTTCCTCCCCCATATTCTTCCTGAATCCTAGATTTTCAATTTGAATTTCTAATTCTATTTGGAAGTCTGGAAAGTAGTTGACGAGAAGCTTGTTTATGAATAGACCATGTATGTTTGGGGGGCGAGGGTTTTTTAGGATAGTGACGTCTTGAATGTTCTCTCCTAACACAGTGACATGTATTCATCTTCTTTGTAAATGACGCAGCGCTTTTCTAGTACTGTGAGTCCTTTTAACTTTAAATTACCATCACATCAATCCCTTTAAAGTTACTTCTAACTTATCTAGCTATACCTACTATGCCTAGTCGTTTAGTGGTGTTTCCTATGACATCCTATACCTATGGTATATACATAGTAGAAGGTATTTACTACATCAGCTCAAAATCACCGTTTATAGAAACTACATTTTATGACCTTTGTGTAGAGACGTACAGTGTAAGAACACCAATAACTGTGTTTTCGTGAAGTTGAGTTTATAAATGATTAATTAAGTAATTACAATAATTTCTATCCCTTTGGAATTTATTATTATACGGATTTCGCATGGCGACACTGGTATACAGTCGTAATTAAAATTTATTGAACAGAAAAGACTGCGAATGAAATAAAGTTACGTTATACGAATGCCTTATTTCTTTTTTACATTCATCATTATTAATGACTAAAAAATAATTAATGTTTATATTTTCTAAATGAAAAAGTTTTTCCGAGGCCTCAAAAAGTTTTATTAATAATAATAATAATAATATAAATTATTCAATCTGGAGTACTAACATCTGCCTCGTTCGTTATTTTTCTGTAGTTACAGACAAGTATAAAGATCTGCACTTTTTTTGCCCCGGGTATATTATACATATAATATCGCCTTATTTATACTGCCTGATTAGGACTAATTAGTCCCATTATTCCAGCAGTAAGACTAAGACGTATTATTGGTATTGGGGTCAAAATCTCAAATGGGAGGATAACTTGTCATGCCCCGAACTTGCGACTTGTGGATTAATAGACAGACGCTGAGCTACCAGAACAGCTAATCTACCGGACAAGAGCTGAATAGCAGCCAGTTAAGGGGTGCCCTCTGGTGGATATTATTCGGCTGACGCCCAGGATAGCCGCCTCAGCTGCATCCCCCAGTCTTATATTGTACCTGGAACAGACAGAATCTAGTACTCGACTCAAAGCACAATTTCACTCACACATTAGCACAGTTACCTATAGCTCCAAATTGAGGTTTGAGTCATAATAATTTCAAATTTGAATGTGATGAGGAATGACTTGTTTGATGGACATAATTATCTTTGCACTAAAGGTCTTGTGACTCAATAATTGATGCCAACATTTCATACCTAACATAAACAGATAAAAATTCAACTTGGTTTTGAGAATGACAACATCAGGTCTCCACATTTTGCTCAAGGAAAATAACAGTACATAGGTATCAACTTTTGTTGTAAATTCAAGTTAAACCAAACTTGTTTAACCTAGTTATAAAAAATAATAAAATACACATACACAGTATTCTCCCTCTCTCTCTGCCTTATTATTCTAAGTAAAGAAAAAGAAGAAAAACTTGGAACAGGAAGACAAGCACGGAAAGTTAAAGACGGAGAAAATCGCTTGAAACTACGGAAAAATGATAGCAATATACTAATATCTACCTTTCAAAACAGTGCATCCTCTTCTATTGTTGGTATCTATCAGTCTACACTGCTCCGTGCTACTCGCATACAGTGTTGCAATGGAATTTAGTTTTGAGTTTAACTTCGTTTTTAACTGCATGATCATTTCACTACGGAAGTTTTAACCAACACTGGCTAGGCAAACAATTCAGCTACCTACTCAAATCAACCTCAACCAACCTGATTGGAGCCGGGAACAGCCAGCAGAACTTGGGTGGTCTTTCAGACAAGCCACAATCAAAGCAAAAAAAAAATGTTAGGATTTTTATTTATATTAATTATTCCTAAAAATTAAAATGTACCTAAAATGTCAGAAATTTGCTGGTAATAATCTCTTGTAATAGTAAATAGTTCCTTTTTTTGTACCTATCTTTTTGACAACACCCTGTATGATGTTCAGAATTTCTTACCTTCTGTTTTCTCTCCTTCCTATTTCTTATCTTTCTTTCTTCCTAACCTACTTTTCCTTTCCTTTTCCTCAAACTTTCCATCTGTATCCTTTTTAATCTTTCTTGTGGTTTTTTTATGTTCCTCGATATCTAATGTTTATAATAACATCCAAGTTATCATAACCCTCGGCCGAGGTGTGAAGAACGACCTATACAAAGAAAGAGATTTTCTTCCTCTCGAACCCTAGACTTCTTAACTAGGGGCGTGAAGAGGAAACTCTAGCTGTGGAAGTAGCACCGTGAGAGTAATACACACAGAAAGTTTTCTTAAATGAAAATTGAAAAAGAAAACTAATATGAAACATTTTGCCGTGAGATTCAAGATTTCCTCTCTGACTCTCCAAATAAGAAAACTTTTAACTTTCCCAACAGAAAATAATACGCGCGAGTAAGATTCAAGGGAGGGAGAGAGAAATTGACAGAGAAAAGAAGAATATAGAACAATAAACAGGTGTAAGTGGGGAAAAGAAAGAGAGACAGAGAATTAGAGGAAGAGATAGAAAGAGATGAAGACAGAATGAGCATAATATTTATACTGAGAAATTAGGAGATAAAATTATAAACGGTAGATTAAATTACATACGGTTGTCACCGTGGCTTCACACGAAGGTGACCCGCGTACGAATCCCGCTAGAGTCGGATTTCTCGGCTCTGAACTTTGAAAGTTGTAAATTACACTCATACTTCATGATATAAGTTGTGGAATACACTCATAGCTCATGATATGAGTCATGAGAGATAAACTGGTGTGAATATCACACATTCACTTTCATAATAATAATTAAATACAAATATCTCCTCATTCACGGATTATCAAAAGATAGCAGAGCATCTGTTGAAGCCATGGGCACCCAACACAGAATTAGAACAAATTATTTCATATTATTTAGTCAAACCTTTATTAATCATGAAACAGGCTGACCTAGGACAAGGCCGGGAAGAGTAGAGCGTTTCGAACAAATTTCTGGAATTCATTAGAATGTGTTTCATTGGTAAGTTTCGTGGAATGAATTATTACGATTGACTTAATCTCAAACAATTTCTATTAGAAAATTCACAATACTTTTTAAATGAATCTGCCTGTTCAAAACAATTTCCGTGCTCATCGTACTGAATTAAAATCAAATACAAAAGTTATTAAAAACCAATCTTTCTTTTTGTTTTTAATGCTTTTCTTTCTTCATCATATTTTGTTTATTGTTCTTTTATCTTCTAGCATTACATATTTTGCTTTATTTTTTACTTCTCAGTTTCCATGTGTTCTCTCCGTTTCTCTTTTTACTGTGGTTTTCTCTTCTCTGGTACGTCATCGTATTTCACATCAAGATTTTCTTTTTGTGAAACTTCTAAGCAAAAAATTGTTTCGCTTCAAAGCCTGAGCCTGAGCTCCGCTTTTCCATTCAAGTTTTTGAGATGTGCTTTCACAATGTAACTTTTTTCCCGAATTGAAATGAAACTTTTGTGTGTTTCTTTCGAGTTTGAAAAACTTGGATGATTTTACAGTTTGATATTTTTTCGTTTAAAAGTTTATCTCTACATAAAAATGATTTCTTTCTTCTATTGATAAAACGGGGTTCTGAAACTAAATTTATGTTTATCCTGAATCTGACACAAAATAGACGGTTTTTCAGATCCACGCAACATAATCATGTTAGTTAATATGGTCATTGTTCAACTTTGGTATTTCAAAATGGTCTTTCTTTTATTCTAACGTACCTACATAGGTACGCACCTTTTTCCAATAACATGACTCGTATCAAAATAACGTTAGGTACCTCCTTAGCAGAAAAAATTGCCAACCATTGCAGCACACAGGTGTCATCCCTGAGGAAAGTTCTTGGGAAATAACCTCAAGTGTTGTCGTCTGATGAAACAAGAGAGAGAGAGAGAGAGAGAGAGAGATAAAGTCTTCATTTGAATGAGAAACAAACTGAGAGAACCCTCAACTTGGTAGAGTTAATAAGATAATTTAAATAACTAACAAAAGAAATTTCTTGAAAACATGATATTCAGGGCTGAACAAATGGAAATCGAGATTAGATAAATGTTAAGCCAAAAATTACCAATTTAACTGCCTAATATCTATCAGTAGGCAGGTAATTTATCATACCTACCTAATAAATTCTTGCAGCTTGGTCAATATGAAATTATCTGGTTTAATAAGGTATAATATAATGTTTCTTGAGATTCAGAATTTATAAACTAGACCCTGAACGAACGCTTATGTTTTTAAGCTTCTGTCTTTTATAAGAAGGAAAGTGGCTTTTGTAATGGGATCCTAAAAGTTTCACCGGTATAAATTCACTGGAGGAAAACAAAAATAAATTTCAGCAAAACATTCATTCTCATTTAGAATATTAGCAACAAATCCTAATTATGAAGCAGGTATAGGTACCTGTTTGAAACTGCGTGTTTTCTTCAGGGTGTTTTGGAGTTAAATTAGATTTTTAGTTGTTGTGTAAAGTTTAGTATAGGTACTGAAATCGGTTCATGTTTGAGTGTACTTATATACAGGAATAAATAAATTAGGAAACTTCTAATATAAGGAAATGACAATCTTTCGAAAACATCTCTTTTGGTTGCTTAAAATACTCTTGTCTCTAGTACAGAATAATCATATCCTAATGATTTTGTTGGGATATCGAAAATGTAGATCTAAATCATGGTCTGATGGTTAACTGATTTCAGTTTGCACACTAATGTGTAACTTGCTGATTGGTTCTTTTGAAACATCACATTAAGATTTCTAGAATTTAGATAAAATCTATCTACCTTCTTACATTATTGAGTGAGGTAGGTCCTTTTTAAATTTGCATTAAATCTTTTTACATTTGCTCAACTGTTCCTGCTGGTTTCATTTCTCATGCTGTTCAGTGTTCAGTTCACCGTATTGCAGCCCCATCATTCCTTTGAATGTTCAAGGTTTCATATTTTCCCACATGAACCTGCCCAGACAGCATTTTACAGGGAAAATGGCGAGGTAAAGGAAAAAATAACATTTTGAAGGGAAAAAAAGTTATTTTATTTTGCCGAGCTGTCTTGAACAGCCCTTCTAATTTGTGAAAAGTAAATGAGTGGTAACAATTTGTTTTCTTCTACAAGAACATGAGGTTGAGTTAGAGTTAGAGATATATTTTATTATAGGTATCTAGGATTGTATGGGAACAATCAGATACAGTAAATTTACAATTATACTTACATTTATATTGTTGCTGTCTGTTCTTGTGAGTATTGAGTACCTGTTAGTATTATTATCTACTATTTCACACGTTAAAGTTTGCCTTGACGTTTGCCAACATGTTACTGCTGATTCTGAGCATTTTAGTTATAGCATAGATACCTATACAGGGTGTCCCACCAAACTTGGACACCTCAAATTACTCGGCCCCTGAAACAGTTTTTGAAAAATAAAAAAATCTAGGGTAAATGTGCTAATTATGCGGTTTCAGTTATGAAATTTTTTTATACAGGGTGGTTCAAAAGTCAGAAATTGAGGTGTCAACTTTCGATTTTTAAATGGATCGACCTGAATTTTATTTGGTAATTTTACTTCTAAATGATTCCTGAGTACTTTTTTAAACAAAAATATTACATACAGGGTGGTTTTTTTTCGACCAATTTTTTTTCTAAATCTTGAATAACTCAAGTTCGGTTAATTTTTTCGATAACAAGAAGAGAATGTGTTTGTGTAATGAATACACGCACTTTCAATTGGCATCAAAATTTTTTATACAGGGTGGTTCACAAGTGAAATAATGACTTGATTTTTTTTAAAACCGAGTTTTTTTAATTTTTTATTTAGGATTAATAATTCTCGTCTAATTTTACACATTTTTCGTGAGTCATATCGAAAAACAAAACTAAAGTGTTGTACAGGGTGAGACATAATTTTTTTGTAACACCCTGTATATGGGCAGTCAAAGAGACGCAAAATTAAATATAAAGACTAAATATGCAAGAAAAACTTTGATTTTTAATTAAACTAAAAAGTTATGGTTTTTTAACTAATATTGTCGCATGGACCACTCTGTAGATATTTTCTTAAACTATCATGTAGGTACTCTAAGTTGTATAAAATTCAACGAACACTTCTGATCATGTGGGAAAAAACAAGTAAAAAACACGAATTTGAAGCCATTTTCAATTTGGTGTCCACACTGAATGATTTTAAAACTTGAAATAAAAAGTAGGTAGTTGTAGACACAAAATTGAGCATGGCTTTTTGAATTCATTTTTTTCTTTCAGATTTGGACTCCTCGTTGAATTTTAGACAGTTTCGACTACCCATATGATGGTTTAAGAAAATATCTACAGGGTGGTCCATGCGACAATATTAGTTAAAACACCATAACTTTTTAGTTTAATTAAAAATCAAAGTTTTTCTTGCATATTTAGTCTTTATATTTAATTTTGCGTCTCTTTGACTGCCCATATACAGGGTGTTACAAAAAAATTATGTCTCACCCTGTACAACACTTTAGTTTTGTTTTTCGATATGACTAATTTTAAATGTGTAAAATTAGACGAGAATTATTAATCCTAAATAAAAAATTAAAAAAACTCGGTTTTAAAAAAAATCAAGTCATTATTTTCACTTGTGAACCACCCTGTATAAAAATTTTTGATGCCAATTGAAAGTGCGTGTATTCATTACACAAACACATTCTCTTCTTGTTATCGAAAAAATTAACCGAACTTGAGTTATTCAAGATTTAGAAAAAAAATTGGTCGAAAAAAAACCACCCTGTATGTAATATTTTTGTTTAAAAAAGTACTCAGGAATCATTTAGAAGTAAAATTATCAAATAAAATTCAGGTCGATCCATTTAAAAATCGAAAGTTGACACCTCAATTTCTGACTTTTGAACCACCCTGTATAAAAAAAAATTCATAACTGAAACCGCATAATTAGCACGTGTACCCTAGATTTTTTTATTTTTCAAAAACTCTTTCAGGGGCCGAGTAATTTGAGGTGTCCAAGTTTGTTGGGACACCCTGTATATTATAATAATATCTTAAATTGTAAAATAATAATACAAATAAATAAAATCTAAAAATAATATCTTAGAAGAGAATCATAAAATATTTATTCATCCGAGAATATAAATATATCACATCAATCAAAGTATGACGTAGGTATTTTATGACTCTTATGACGAAGGCTGGTTTTGTAGGGCATAATAATACGAGTATGTAGAAATAACAAGCGAATTTCTTATGCGTCTTACAAAACATTTCTTCATATTTCTCATGAGAAGCGATGTACACAATACGTGCGACAAACTTGTTCTGACAACACAAACAATGAGTGTGTTTCGGCTTCGAGATATATGAAATGCGCTTTTCTAAGAAGATTTCTAACGTTCTTGTAGAGTGCACGAAAGGAATCATGCTCTTCAATTATGAAAACTACCTTTGCATATACATACCTATCTATACAAATATACTGTTTTGGAAATACATTGATTTCCCTTAAGCTTGTAAATTATAAATAGGGTGGTTGGTTATTAGTTATTACATTAAAGTAATTTTCAAAAAATGTTAGCACAGATACCTGGAGTTCGGCATGCACGTATTTCTCTTTGTTATTTGTTGATCTATTGTTGGGACTTACGAGTTTAATTCAGGCAAAATGAATACTAAAATATTTCTGTTTCCTCTTTGTACCTCGTGTTATCAAAATATATTGTCAATGTTATCATGATTCTCAGTAAAAATGTTACCTATAATATTGTTTCCTCAAGAACTGATTTGGGCTATTAAAAATACGAAAAACTGAGAGGGAAGGGATCCAGCCTTTTGAAGAAAAAACTCATTCAATGAGTTTGAAGAAATTTTCTCGATCTGTATTTATGTATATTGTATATATCTTTTTAGTCTGAAAAATAATATTTTCTTCTAATGTTATTTACTTTGTCGATTGAGTTTGCCTTTTCCATGCATATTTGTGTCACCTGTCTCTTTTCACACGGCTCTGTACACACAGTACACGTGAGCAAATAATCTACCAAGCCGAGCTTTTATTTGCATGAAAAATGTGAAGACATTCTTTTTTTCGCAGAATAAACTATATTAAATAGGACTCCAACGCGAATGTATGAGATGTGACGTCTGTATGTGCGTGTGTGTATAAAGGAGTAATAGGTATAGCTGAGGATAAAAATATTTTCGTGATTGGCAGGAGACGTTCACAAAATTGACGTTTCTGCATTCATTTGAATTCTCTAATGCCAACTGGTACATCTTTGAAGGGCGAATGTCAGATCAGAGGATGATGAGAACTTAGATGTAGTAGGAGAAGACTAGATGAGGATAATCTGGTGATGCAGGAGAGGAGTGAGGGAGAGAGAGAATAATATGAACAGGATTGGAAACAGAGCAAGAGAAGATAAGTGGTAGAAATAAGTGAGAGACAGAGTGAGAAATAAGTGCTGCTAATGTGGAAGAAGAAGGTAGGAGGAAATGGCGGAACCAGCAGAATAGCAGATAGAAATTGAAGGAGTAATGTATAAAAGGCACAGCTAGGTATTATAGATTGGATGTCACCTGCACGTCTGTTCAGTGGTATTAATGGAAACCTCAGAGATGGAGGTAAAATATATAAGGGGTGGTGCAAATCTGCAAAAACATATGTGAATTTTTTTTCTCCTTTACATATAAGTACAATAATTAAGGTAAACAGTAGTTTTGGAAATCATTCTGAATGTAGATAGAATTTGACGTTTTAAAAAGATTTGTTCTATTTTAATAAAACAGGAGTTTTGCATGTTTGTGGTGCCGTAGTTTGTAGTTAATGAACGGGAAAAACAGCACCCAAAACGAATGAAGAAGAATTGAAATAAACAAAAAGAAAAAAGAACTCAGATTTTGATAACATAAGGTAAAATAAATTAATGTAATTATATTTCGTAGGTAGTCTGCAAAAGTTCGTAAATTATAAATGAGAAAAAATCAAATTAATATACAACTATGCGTCTTATATAAAATTAAAATATTAAAAGCAAATTGTATTTAACATCTGTGCCACCCAGTATTTATAGACATGTTTACTTCCGAGTTTTAGCTTCGTGAATATGAAAATATTGGTCTTTCTCAAAGAATTTCCAAGGAATATTACTGTTCTGTTTTCATAGTTTTTACTCTTTTTTTTTCAATATAAATATAAATCCCACTTTGGGCATTTATTGATACATTACAATCTAGATTAAATCTAATAAGCAATTTTATTCTAAAAAGGTTATAGTAAAAAGTAAAATAATAATAATAATAATAATGCTTTTTCTTTGTGTTATTATGTCACAATTTTAGTGGGTAGCGCAGAATCATAGGACTTTACCACTTTAATTTACAATATCTTGTATTATTATTTTTGCCTATGATTCTACCACTGGTCGCTGCTTCACATCAAAGCAGCTACTCATTTTTCCTCACGAGGACCCCGTGAGGAAAAATGAGTGGACCCCGAACATCCAAGTACAGAGCAGAAAAAATCCTCCCCCGCTGGGAATCGAACCCAGGTCACCATGTGTGCAATGCATAGCGCGCTAACTCACTCTGCCACAGTGACTACAAAAGTAAAATATATGTACATAAACATAAATATTCTTTTCTATTTGAGGTGGTTACATTTTGCGCTGTACCGTTACGAAGTATAAAAGTAAGTAATTTATACTAGTTCAAATGGTTTCTTCCTCTTTAATCGTCTAACAAGGTCTGAAACATTGAGAATATGGACGGCCTCAATATTGTCATGTACCTCTAGCCCCTGTTGATGTTTTGAGGCATAAATTTGCATTGTTTCTCTAACTGACTCAACGCCCTAGTCGCGATGCAGTAAGGTGTTGTTTCCATATTTCAGGACTTTAAAAACTCAGTACACCTACCAATAACAAATCATAAAATAATCTAAAACATTATATTGGATGTCGAAATTTGTTTTTGTTAAATAATTAATCTCAGTCGGGTCTTCGCACTTGAGGAAATTGTTTGTCCAATAAATTTATGGCAGGATATTTTTAACACAGCAAGTGACAAGCAGTTCTTTTAGTTTCTATTATAGAAATATCAGCATTTTTATTTTTGATATTAATACGTCTTTTTTCAAATCTGTCCTTGAATACAATTACCTATTTCTTAATTGACATAATGATTCAATTTTTGAAGCCGCAAGTTCAATATTAACCATAACGACAGAAAAGTTATTTTAATTGCAATAAGATGTTGATAGGTACCTAAATCTATTTCCATTTCCTATTTACTAGTAGGTATACAACACCTACATATTATTTATTATGTATCTATTAGAAATTTGCATCAGTTGGATGAACAGATAAATACGACTAAAAAAGAGATGAAAAGTCAACATAGCCTATATCTGCAAACTTTTTTCAAATGGATAAGGTCAAAAAGTTTTGCTGAAAGTTAGTGACAGCTTCGTTTTATTTTGACCTCCATTAGGGATACGAAAAGTTTTTAGCAGATACAAATGAATTTTATTCTCAAAATTTGAAATATTGGAACGGGAACTATAATTTTTAATCATTCACCAACATCACCTTTACAAAATAAGCTTTAATAAAAAAAGAAAAAAGATTACTGTTTCACAGCCGTTTTTATTTCGTAGCCATGAAACAGGAGTTACTGTAGACGCTTGTGGTCTGTGTTGTAGCCTACCCATCCCGTAATAGTATGTGTCCCCTCTGATGAGCGAGAAGTGATACAGTACTTCCCAATTAGGTGCTGGGTCAACACGAGCGCACCGGAAGGTATCCCTTACAAACAATAAAATTGTAACCAAATTAAGAATACAAATTTTTGTCGGCACGCGTGATCGAACCCGGGACTTTCCGCATGGCAAGCGAGTGCTTAACCACAGAGCTAATCGCGCGCTCTTGAAGATTGAATGTTTCTTTTTTAAATTTTGTATCTCTGAGGTATTGCAGTGAAAATCCTTCATTTGACAAAAACCCGTATTATTTTAAGTTTGTGATTGTTAAGTACGTTTACGTGGTTCCTCTCTTTAAATATTGGTTAATCATGCATGTTAACCTAAATATTCATTCATTCAATTGAACGGAATATTTTGAACACACAAACGTACTCATTGACTTGAAACAATTGTCTTATTACCCATTACTCAATAAATAATAGTATTTCAGAAGGCCACTATGGGTTTTCTGAATCAATCACATCAACAAAGGCAACCTCATCTGTTTACATAAGTAAAGGGCTATTCTGGAATGTTATCCCGCAGGGTAACAGATCTATCAACACCGCAGGAATGTATTCCACAGTGGAACATACCACGCGCAAGATGTGTTTGGTGTTTGCATGTATGAATATATGCATAAATGTCGTAATATCTTGCCGTATAATTTATGTAGAGGAAATATAGTGAAACTTTAGACCAGTCACAGGGTGGTGTTTCTTCGATTAGGAATCTGTATTCTTCATGAAGAGATTTTCATTGTTAAATTCTGTTAATTCAAGGCATTTTACCATTTCAGGATGATTTTTCAATTGTAAAATTTCAATACTTGTACAAAACTAATTTTTCTCTTCAATAGTTTTCATTTACTTCTTTACTAAATCTTTTTGGTGAAAAGTTATCCTTAGCTCAATAGCTCTCCTCACTTCACGTGATGATAAGGCTCTCGAATGTTGTTAATTAAATGTAAAGTAAAAATAGTAAAGAAGTAGTATTGCTTTATTAGAAGACTCTCAACACAAGGTAGGAAGTCCCATTTTAACATAAGTTTTTAATACGTAATGAAAATAGAAACTGAACATAGACTCTGGTATAAGATGATGCAAAGGCAATCCTGTACAAGTGGAGTCTGTTTGCATGGGCGATATGATAGATGGCTGTTATTACTCCGACCCTCATGTACAAACACAAACAAAAGCTGCAGAGGCCAGTCTGCCAGATCACAAGTAGCATTCAAGAGTACACACGGAGGAAAGGAGATTAATGCATGCCTGCCGTTATCATAATTAAGATCTCATACTTGAAACTTTCAACTTGAAAGCTACTCTTGGCTCCGTCAAATGGAACACGCTGGGAGATGGACGAAGTGAGAAGGGGTGTAGACTGGCGAGGGGTTTGCTTTCATATTACAAATCTAGGAATTGTACTCTCGCACAGCACTTGTACCTGATGTGTTGAGATAGGATATCTGCCTATTTTCGCATCTTGTTGTGAATAGAAATGAGCTTTATTTTTACACATATACTTACGTACGTACATATCTGAAGGTTCTCTCTTGGCTTGGTCATGGTCATGTCAGATGTTTCAGATGTGCGGTAGAAGTTTCTGATTTTCCCTGCAAAACTACGTGAGAAAGGTTCATGTTGGATTTCGTTGTACTAAAAATCAAATAATTAATGTTCTCATTGTAGTAGAATGTGGCAGCTATGACTCTCACGTACGCAACGTACAATTCTTGTAAACTAAAACTATTTATACTTAACTCTACTTCATACTTGTAGACAACGCCAATGTCACTTTTGTGTTTATAATAAATATAATATAGTTTATAGTAAGGGAATCTTCAGGTTTAGAATGGACCCTTTGCACGAGTGTAAGAATATTTAATTAAATTTCTTCTTGTTCACTCATAGGACAGAAAAGAATGTTTTGTGTAAAGCTCCTTAGTTAATAACCTGGATTACACAATTTTCTGACCATTAAATCAATGCAATACTTGTTATTAAAAATAAATGCATAAAAAATGGTTTGTCTTAATGTTTGTCATACAGCAGGTTTGTCGTGGAGGTGTTGTATAGAATTAGAGCTGAATTTGTGGATCAGAAATTTTTATTCAGTTTCAAAAAAAAAAAAAAAAATCAGAGTAGGTACTTAATGTATATGTACATAGGTTTTGTACGATATATGAAGGTAAGTAAGACCAAGTAACCCAATTAATGTTAATCTCAGGTAGCTTTTATATCCATGAAACACAGCTCCTACTCCGGATACTTACATTGGTGCACACAGAGCTGATAATGCCTTTGTTAAAATGTTTTGTTTCGGAGAGCTCAGTGCAGTGTTTATCTTTTACTTTTATTCAGCGGCGCTGTTTTCCCAAGAGATACTACCAAGGATTAATTAATATTCCAAAACGCTTTTGTCCTTGTCGCCACAAACATTGTTCTTTATTATACCTCTGCCACCGCGCCGCCCCCGCTATGAGTAGAGGCTGGAGGCTGGGGGATATTGACACAGCTTTTGTGACGACATGTTCATCCAGCTTTTCACTAAGCGGATTGTGGATTTGCACTCTAAAAGGAATCTCTCATCAGTAAAAGAACACTAAAATACATATTTCAGTGTATTCGTTCTCAAGTAAAAGTTGTAAAAGGTTTTTAAGGTTACTCAAAGGAGCCATAAGAAATTATAATCATAGAAATTAGAGGAAAGGTGATTTTGTGAAAAAAATTATACACTGCCTGTTACGGACTCATCATTTCCTCGTGAATGGTTTACATGTATGTATATGGTTCTCTTTGTGTAGTCATCACATCACATATTGTGTCCTTAACTGGAGTATATTTTCGACTTTGATTCGGTTTGGGGAATATATATCTGAGTGTTGTCTCTCATATCAAGGGGCAGAGGCAGAGACTGTACCTTGTAGGCTCTTTTATTCTATCCCATGATCTTAAAATTGAAGCCCGTAAAATGAAAATGTAATAAATTCAAGTTCATTGGTACAAACTCGCGATGCAAGCCAATATCAAGAGGTATAAAATAAAACTAAACCATATCAGTAGGCACTGTGTGTAGGTTGCCAGGATTTTTTCTCAACCTTATCTCAATTTATTTCATATTAACCTCTGTTTCTTTGTCCTCCAAGCTTTCCTAAGCCTCCCCCTCCCTTGATCAAAAACAACGTTATCATTCCGACTTCTTTATTAGAACAGACGTTAGTATTTTAAGTGCATTTCTGATGTGGATTCTATTCTAAATAGAAATATAAAATCCAGGTATGCAAGTATACATACGTATGTACTTGAAAAATGCGAGGTGTACAACAATGTAAGTAGGTACATATTATTATTATTATCATGAGAAAGTGTGAGGAATTATCAATCTGTTTAGAAATCGAATAGTACTTTAATTAAGTATGTCATATCCCTGAGTGTTTTAAACCGACTTATCAGAGTTTCGGACATATTTACAATTGTACACAGAGACACAAAAAAAGAAAGTTCGATGATCAACGTCATTTACACGGTCACACGCAGTATGCAAGTTTCTAGAAAGTAGCAAAAAAGCTACATTCATTCAAACCATGCAACAATTGAACAAATCTTTACCGAATGATGTATATCTGATAGAGCTCTACAAAAGATAGGTACAAACTCTTTCTTAATCTCAAGAAAGAGTTGTCCCAGGAGCAGATGGAGCTAATGCAAACTTAAAGAATTTATAATCAGCTCAGAACTGAAGCTTTTGCTACATTAGTAAAACTTGGAACATCCGAAACAGAAGAGCTCCCTATCTCCCTAATCAAATCAGGCCTGCTAAGTTACTATAAAATTGCAAAACGTATGCGGAATTCTTAATTTGAACTCTTTATAAATTCATTGCAGTCACCATAAAAAAATTTCCCGAGGTAGTACATGCAGGACGTCTCTTGTCAATTAGGGAAAATAATATAGGTATTATGAGAATTAATGTATTCTGCACAAGAAAATACGAAAGCCTAAAAACTTAATTACAAACACTTCTGCTGATTTTTAATTGAAGCTGCACTCTGCTCTTTTTCCTATGGTCTTTTAAATTCCTATCTCTTCTCTCTCTCTCACTTACTATTTCGCTTCTGCCTTTTCCTTTCTCCTTCTATTCCTTTGAAATCAAGCTGAATAGCAATTAGTAGGTACGTCTCGTGAAATGCATTTCAATGCATGTTTCTATTAGTCTAAAACTTCAGACGTGTCAAGTGTGGTCTCTTCAACAGACATCAGATCTAATACGTATAGCCCCAAAACAATTTTAGAAATTTACACTAAACTTATAAAAGTTATAAATAATACAAATGAAGCTGAATTTTTAATTAATGATCTGGTTGTTCGTATATCTAATTAGAGTGTTTTTTTTTAATTTTTGGGTACCATTTGTGCTGTCATTATTACAATCAAAACAAAGAAAGAGACATACAATATTACATTTACGATGACTAAGTAAATTTTATATCGGAATTCTTTTCTTATTAAAAATTCTACTATTATCTACAGTTAAAATCAACTCTCAAAGTCATGCATCCCTTGATCTTTTCGCAACTGTGAGCAAGCGTTCTGTATTCTGGAGGTGACACTCTCTAAACCTAACACATCTGTTGATTGCTCGTGACTTCTTCTCTTGTTTCCCTCTTCTCAAGAGACAAGAAAAACTAATATATGTTAAAGAAAAGCTCACAAAAGGGAAAAGGATAAAACTTTTCCCAAAGGAGACGAAAACACCGAGTACGTGATTCCCATTTCAAATTCCGTGTTTCTGTTTTTTACAGGCCAATGGTGTCCACGCAACATTTATACCAGGACGTGATGCGAGGATCTTCACCGATTTGAGGACAGTTTATATTCAGGTAGACACCCTTATTTATTTTATTCTTAATATATTTAAATTTATTTATTTATATCTTTTTTCTTTATTACATTTCAATAGTTTAAAATATAATAAAAATAAACTAAACCCCCTTTCCAAAACTTATTTCATTAAAATTTGTGTCGGCAGAGTGAATAATTTAAGATAAACCGATTATTATTATTATTATTATATAATTCTTTATTAGATACAAAAGGACATTATTACATATAAATAATAATTTTAACAGTGAAAAAATCAAAAAAACAATATATACAATAAAAATGAAAAAGAATAGAAAATATTTGAAAACATAAATTCCTAACTAAAGGGCGGGGTTATTGCCTATGGCAATCTCTTCCACCCAACCGATCGTTAAAATTGGTAGAGAAATACCTTATAGGTAATAGAAAGTAAAAATGTAAATTAGAAAGCAGTTGTTATGTAAAACCAAAAGTGATTAATGCACCAGTTCCCCATGGAAGGTAACCCCAAGCTTAAACTAGACGTTTGTATGGTTGCTCACCGTGACAACAATCTGTTCGTGCTAGGCTGGATGAGGTTGATGTGAGTAGCTGAGACAGCCAACTAGTGAGTGAAAGCAGGCAAGAGCATTGGGTTCCAGACGTTCAACTCTAGAGAGAAGTAATATGTATACCTATTATAAACAATGATGAAACTTTACACAGTATTTTCAGTTTTCACATGGATGCTTCAAAATAAAAATAAATAAATAAAAAAACAGAAAACTCAGCGTTCTCTTCCACCCCACCCTTTTCCTCTCCTTTATTCTCTACGCTTTCTAAAAAACAATTATTTCCACAATCAAGTTTCTACCCGGCATAAACTGCGAACAGCATTGGATTCATGCAGATTTTTCCATCGTCTAGGCGTCTATTCGTCTCTGAATGTGCAGCTACATGGTTGGCGATTGCGATTATAAATGTGCAGGGTGTAACAAAAAATCTGATCCCACTTTACGCGTTTGAATTTCGAATTCGGATCATCAAATACCTATTCAACATGATGTTTTGGCGTTAACGAATTTTGTAACATATCCAGATTGATCCTTTTTTGTTTTTATCAAGCAAAACGCTAGTTTTGCAACGCCATGAAAAACAAAACGAGCGTGTTATACTTACGCTAAACCTAGTTCGTATGTATTTTCCTTTGTAATTTTGACCATCTTGAACAAAACTTTTTAATTTTTTCTATATATTGCGTGTGTATGCATAAAAAAATAATTAGGTAAGTAAATAATGTCGACTCCGTGGCTCAGTGGTTAAGAGCATTGGTTGCGGGTTCGAATCCCGGCCGGAGCGGAAATTTCTGACCGAAATTTTCCGTTTCCGGAATGGATGGTAAAGGTAAAGTGCCCTGAAGTAATGCGAAAGCTTTTCCAGGGCACACTTACCTTTTTTTTAAAAAAAAAGGTAAGTAAATAATCGGTAGTCGCCGAAAAAACCTAATATATGTACCATTGTACCTATGTATAAGTGTATATGTATATACTAGCGGGCTGTCGCCCGCTTTGCGATCCGAGGCATGGCCGTGAAGGCAAAAAATCCTTTTTCGCCAATGACAGGTGTTGTAGTGGGAATTTCAAAAAATCCCGTCTTATTGCACATCTAGACTATAAGACAAAGCTACCTACCAAATTTCAGCTTCCTAGGACTTACCAGTTCGGAGAAACAGTGATGAATTAGTGAGTGAGTCAGTCAGTCAGTGAGTGAAACTCTCTTATATGTATAAGTATAGAGTATAGATTATTAAAACGTTTCATTGAAAATACTTATCAGAAGACTTATTAGAAATACTTGAAGAAATAACAAGAAGATGCATAGTAGAAACAATTTGTTATTGAAGTATTGTCTCAAAATGCTTCATTTCTATCTATGACTTTCTAATCTGTGGTGTTTTGAAAACTTTTCTTGAAAGTATTTTCTTCTTCCTTTTGAAATATTTTGCGAGCAACTTTTCTGCAAAAAGAATTTTCAATACAACAGGCTTTGAGAAGTAATTCCACAAGTTGAGCAGGATTTTTCCTTAAGAGATAAACTTTGTTTTGAAATTAATCAGAAAAAATATAAATACATGTTGAGCAAAGTAATAAGTTTTTTTATTTATTAGAAAGTATAGTTTATACAAATACTTATACACCAAACTACAAGGGGTAAAGTACTTGTTTGACAAATTCGCCTGGTATCTTCTGTACAGGGTGAAATGACCCACATTTATTAGCTATTCAGATTCAAACTTATTGATATCTATAAATGACAAAAGAAGTCACGGAAACTTAATTCTTAATATAAAGAAGGTATTAAAAAAAAAATAGCTAATTTTTACTTAGCTAAAATATTTCTTTAGGTATACAGACAAAACTGCTAAGCCTTAATAAATGTAAAAAACACAAGAGTATACGTATACATTATGCTGATGATGAAGAAAGTTTAAGGTAGATTTAACCTTGTAATTTATAAGGTTTTAACCTTAAAGATTATAAGGTTATACGTACCTAATCTATTTGACAATCTGTCAAAGTAAAGTCTCTTAAACTTCTCTAAATAATTATGTCATTGACGTACTTAGTTATATTGTTTATTCCATAATAAATCTACTATGGTAGGTACAACATACAATCTGACTTTAAACTTCTCAAGTACTTGCCCTCTAATAATTATCAGTGCACAGTTTACACAGTATTCATTCGACCTGTAATCCCTGAATAGGGCTTAAACTGTAGCGGCGCAGAAACCATCAAGAACCTTGTTGAACTGAAGCAAACTACAACTCTGCTACAAAACATACATTTCACCGTCATTTACTTGAATGCAGCACATAGGCTCCATACTACATTGTAGAATAAATAGTAAACGAACACACGTTAATCAGCCCAGTCAGCGTGAAATAAATCCCCCAAAAAACACTTCGTGTAAAAATAGTCGTCAAGTGTTGGAATGATTAAAAAGAACTGATATCAAAAACGTCAATTTTCTATGTTTGAAGGAAAATTTTTTTTCACGTAATAAGTCTCTTGATAATTCAACCAAAATAATAGCCTCACAACAACAATACACCTTTGAGCAAACTTCGATATGGTATTTTGAGAATTTAACCAAAAAATAGCCACACAACAAAACAATGCTCTTGTAAGAACAATCTTGCATAATTACATAACCACGTCCTTGACTACTGCACATTGTTTTGTTAGCAACGTACTTCACATACATTTCAGAACAAAACAGTGTGCAGTCAAGGACGTGGTTCTGTAATTATGCAAGATTGTTCTTACAAGAGCATTGTTTTGTTGTGTGGCTATTTTTTGGTTAAATTCTCAAAATACCATATCGAAGTTTGCTCAAAGGTGTATTGTTGTTGTGAGGCTATTATTTTGGTTGAATTATCAAGAGACTTATTACGTGAAAAAAAATTTTCCTTCAAACATAGAAAATTGACGTTTTTGATATCAGTTCTTTTTAATCATTCCAACACTTGACGACTATTTTTACACGAAGTGTTTTTTGGGGGATATCACTTCTTTTTGATTTAATTGATTTTCATATGATAGATTAAATAAAAACTGGTCAACAATCAACAGATAAAAGAAAAAGAACTTTTAATTAAAGGATGTATATCTTTTAACACGTTCGTTACCAAGCCAAATTTTTCAAGTTTTACGTAGGGACCGGGCGGTAAAGTCGCTGTTGCAATGTTGCATCCTGGGGACCAAATTTTTTTTGTTGTTGCATATTTGGCATCGTATTTGTACAAGAATCGATCCTATATCTGTTCTAATACTAACAACCTACCTCAAAAAGGCCATATATGGATGTCCGGTCCCTCGTTAAAATTTTGATAACAGCCACATGTGTGTTTTCGGTCCCAGAGAAAAACACAAAAACATCCACATATGGCCGTTCGGTAACGAACGTGTTAATTCAAAGAGAAAAAAAAAATGATAGAAAAAAAGATGCTGAAAAAATATTTCACGGTACTTGCTAGAGAGAGGAGAAATCTTGAGATAACAGGTGTATTCCTTATTGAGTGGCACTAGATAGCGCTCAGCAATTTTGTTGATCTTTTCAAATTTTGAAACCCACTGCTAGATTCATTAACAGAAAATTACCCCGTTTCAGTATTGTTGGCAATAATTAGAGATGGGTGATACCGAGTATTTCATAGAACCGGTACTTCAGTAATCGATTACATAAAAGTACTGAGTATTTACCGAGTTTCTTTTGTACTTGGTTTTTGAGATTCTGCGAGCGGATGTAAATGGGATAGTGGATTCGAGTATCACTCAAGAACCAAGTACAAAAGCACCGTACACTAACTAAATCTCACAATTTTGCATTCAGAATGTTTACAGGAGACGAATCTCGATTCACAAAATTTGTTGGGTGTTTTAGTTTCAAGTGTTTCAATAGATTAGAAGCTCCTCCTCCTATTTTATAACCTGAATTAAATAATGTACATTTCCCTAATTCGTCCAATTGTTTGACAAAGAAGTTTCAAATAGAAGAATTGTTTCTACGAGACAAAAAGAAAATATTAGGACACCGACAGCCTGAATATTATTCATAGATAATATCGGAATAATGAAGTACCTATCTCTGCTGTACCCAGTTCAAGAGATGGGTATTTGGGTAGTATTGTAATTGTAATACCGAGTATTTCATAGAACCGCTACCCAGTATGGTACCCGGCCCCGGCGTATAATACCAAGTATTTGATAAAAACGGTAACCGCCTACTACGTACGATACGTCGGTACTCGGTCCCAGTGTGTAATACCGAGTATTTCATAAAATCGGTACCCAGTACGGTATGCGGATCCAGTGTGTTATACCGTCACCAGTGTTTTACTCGGTACGGGTACAAGTACCTAGCAAAATTTTGTACCCGGTATGGGTACGGGTACCTTATTTTATTATGTACCCGTGCGGGTACTTTTGTAAATGTACCCGGTATTTTTTTGGGTACTTTTCGGGTACGTTATCCTTATCTATAGTAAGTATAGTAATAAGATTTGTCTAAATTATTTTAACTGTGGAGGACAAAGTCTTGTCAATAGAATACCACCTAACAACCGAACTAAATAAAATACCAAATTGATGGTTAGCCTTTAATGAGGTCTTGAACTCGAAGTTCCAGGTTAAAAGTCTAGTAAGCTAGATTTTATTTTTATTTAAAATTACTATTAATGTTAATGTAATATTATTATTATCATCATCATCATCATCACAATCAAGAAATAAAAAGATACATTTATTAAAAATAAGGCTTGAACCTTTTAAATTTAAGTATGAATTTGTGAACAAAAATAACTAGAATGTAGAAAAAAAAGATTCTATCATATAAAACAAATTTGAAGGAAATCGGTTAAGCGGTTTTGAAGATACAAGTGATTTAGTCGAAAAAATCAAAATTGCCAGGTGTATACAATGTGAAACAATCACGAGCCAGCGTCGATGGCATGTTGAATACACCGGTTCCCTTCAGAACACCGAAGTTAAGCGACATCCAGCGAGGTTAAGACTTGGATGGGTGACCATTCAAATTCTAATTCTCGTGACGCTGGCTTTTCCCGGCCCCACTCAGGCTAGGTGAGGTCAATGTGAGTAGCAGGTTTGTGAGTTTCCTGCGAATGGAGGGTAAAACCCTCGTCGTGATATGACCATGACAGTTGAAAGCGACGTTAAACCCCACAAAAAAAAAAAAAAAAAAAAAAAACAATCACGAGGAAGTTATGTGTCCATAATTAGCAGTGTTTTATATTTATATTTATAATGTAGGTACAATGGTACATACGGTCATAGGAGGTTGACTCAAACTACCAACTACTGCTTTTTTTCTCACGAGAAAAAGTACAGAGTAAAAAAAAATTATACCTAGCCGGGATTCGAACCCAGGCCACCTTGCAAACTTTGTGTTTTACCTACACCAGTCGACGACCACAGAGACTGCTCAATACATAATATTTTATTATAATTTATTATTGTTTTGATCTATTTTAATCAATATTTTTCCCTTTACTGGCCAATACTTTATACACTTCTCATAATATAGACCTAGTTTACCTCTTGATGTAGAAATCTCTGAATGAAGTTATAAAACGTTATTATTCTCTGATTGATAACTCAGTCTGCTGGCAGCTTGGGTGAAGCAAAGATGATTAGATCCTACCCATATTTTAAGTTCTATGTGAGGCGAAGATTTTTTGTTACTCTCATAAATCTTATTTCAGTTTTTTTATTTTTATGTCTCACACTGTCGCTGATTTTCCTAACATTTTATTTACATCGTAGTATATTTCTGCGTAATTAGACCTTTAGAAAGAACCGTCATTCATCAACTTGGGATAAATAGGCGTGGCTCCAGGGTTCATTTTAGATATTCCTTTAGATGGCTTTAAATACTTTTCTACTTGTTTCAACCATCTGAAATTAAGTGATCTCATTCCTTTTGACTAGACCTTTCTAAAAACACCAGATATACAACTCTAGGATAATAATAGACGGCTCTGGGCTCCATAATAAGTATTCCTTTCAAAGGGTATAACTCAAGTTTGGTCCAGTGTAATACTTTAGTTATATTTTTATATTTTTTCCTATGATAAGGCCTTTCGAAAAATACCACAATCGCAGCTCCAAGATAACCAGGGGCGGCTCTGTGCAACTTTCCCGTTTTATTTTAGAAGGCTATATCTCCTATCCTATAAAAAATAAATACTTGAAACTATAAAAGGTATGCAGAGATGAAAATTCCTTTTTCAAAAACGTATCTCACGTTTTTCCACAATAAGCACACGTTGCTGTACCCTTGACAGAAAATTGGTCTGAAAAAAAAAAAAAAAAAAAAACCCGTATGAATAATTTCATGAAATTCAAGATTTTCGGCGTGGCCAGTAAACGACTTTAACTTACGTAGGAACCTCGCGCTTTCGTGAAACACAATCTATTTTCGCGTCTCATTACGAATTTGAAATAAAAATTGATAAAAGTTAGCGTTAAGTGGGCGAAAACAATAAAACAAAATACATATAAACTCTGTTTCGTGTTAATATAGGCCGGGTGGCTGGCGCTACTTGACGAGCGCTCGCCTCCCGGCGAGCTTGATTGCTCCAGCAGTGAGCAGATGCATTCCCTAACATCTTTAGTCCTAACTTGGAAATCCAGTCAGCATGAAATGATATTACTTCACTCTACAGTTATCTTTCAAGAACTTTTCAGAAATGCATGATGATGTTCAGTTGTTCTGTGAACAAATAGGAGATCGTAGATTTTAGTTAATAATTTTTATTATGTTTATCATTTTGTTTTTCCACTATGTGTCCCTAAATTATTAGATATTAGTCATCTCATTGTAATGAAATTTTGGGGAGTTGAAGTTTATGCTGTTGTAAAGTTTCATTGTAAAAAGATTATGATTAATTTTTCTGAAAGAAATTCCGAACTGTTAGCAGTTAGTTACTATACAATGCTTTTCAATCCCACAACACCGGGTACCAAATTTCATAGATGTGGGACCCTTAGTGTGGGATGACAACAGCCAAAAGAAGCTAGCATAAGTTCAGTAAAAACACACAATACTTCCGATTTCTATAATTAGAAATTTCTCGGAAGTAATATTATGAATTATGTGGAACTGTCATTAGTTAATATAATTAATATTTGAAAACCATTTTAATTATCATGTATATTAAAATAAATTAAAATAAAATAATAAAAAAAAAAACACGCCCATTATGGACACAATACCTCCTCGTGATTGTTTCACATTGTATATACACATACCTGTGCCAATTTTGACATTTTATACTTTTATGGTAGAATATTATTTTTCCTACATTCTAAATTCTACAAAAAATTCTGTATCGGCAAGTAGTGAACCTTATTTTTTGACTTTTTTTGTCCAAAATTTCGGACTTTCTTAAATACCAGAGTAAAATTTTAATGAATTAAAAAAATATATTAATAGCCTATTTAAAACATACTATGCATTAAGATACAAAATTTCATCAAAATCGGGTGTACCGTTCACGAGATATAAGCGTTGAAGTAAAACGTTAGTAGTCAGGCGCATGGTCTCTTTCACCCAGAACGGCTAGTACGAATTTGATTAATTTAAAATGGGACCATCTACAGAACGTATTCTATAAAAGTTTCATCAAAATCCGTTGAGTAGTTTCCGAGATTTGCGCGTTACAAGGAATATTTTTAACAGACCTACAGACGGACACAAAACCAAAGTTGCTCAGGAGGTTATGAAACGTACAGAAATATGAAAAAAATGAACTCGGAGTAATTTTTTTTATAACAAAAAGAACACAATACTTCCGATTTCTAATACTAGAAATTATGTTAATGTGCTAATTTTCAGACGGATGCATTTGCAGAATTAAAACACCTTTCTAACGATATATTCAGAGAGTGTATGCCATGTTTATAAATAAATCCGCCTGAACAATGAATACGCATGTTTGTGAGAGTCAGGGCGCATCAAAAGGAATAGAGTGAGAAGTATTCATAAGAGGCTTTTCTTCAGGTGTACTAAAGACAGTTTGCCAGCTAATTAGAATGCACGAGAAGGGCTCATAATATTTTCTAAGATACTTGTCTCCAATTTATGGAAAACTTTTCAATTTCCATCTACTTGAATTCAAAGGCGAAGAAAATTTTAATGAGAATTATGTCGAAATCAGCGACAGAGCTTGAATATGAGACCGGGTAAGGAGTGGAATAGATTTTGAACGTGTACAATATGAATCACGCTTACTGGGTGTATCATTCCCTACTATTTTCTAACTTTCTTTATTCCTTTATCAATACACTAACCCACTTAAAAATCCGAAGTTTACCATTTTTCCATAGTATAATAATTATAACTTTTTTTTGTATTTCCTGATGGACTAAAATTGGATAACCTCTTTCGTAAGTAATTTGATTTTTTTTTAAAGATGAAACAAAAAGTGAACTGAAGACTGACGGTGAGCACAAGAATTTTGCAGGAATCAGCCTGAAAAATTCACAGAGAGAATAATTAAAAAAATCATTATTTTAAAATAATGCAGAGGTAAAAATGAGCTCGAATTTACCTTGATAGTTAAAGAAATACATAATACTCTCCAATTCAAGAAATATTGCACACCTAAATGTGACTATTTATGATTATTATTTGTGACTGTGTAGAAGCATGTCTTATTCTTAGCTCTATCTTAACTGAAACAGACACTGGACAGATTAAACCTAACTTTTTTTTTATGAATTTGTTGGAAATTATCATTTTGGAGAACAATCATTGCTCGACTGACACCTTCAACTTGAACAATCTTGCGTGGGTCACCCACCAAAAAAATACTTTCTCAAAATAGTTCAATGTTTTCAACGCCTGGGTAGATATTTTGTATCACCCCTAATAGCCGGTCCACTGCCTGCTATTTTTAGTTGCCCAGAAGGTTACATGATTTCTAGGAACATGTTGTTTTTTGTTTTTTTTTTAATCGAAGCACTCTTTTAAAATTTATTAAAAAATTGAACGCAATACTTTCGATGTCTAATATTAGATATTCTCTGTAATTCAACAATTTGTAGGGCAGTTGTTTATTTTATAGAGGTACTATAACTATAATTGAAATTTGGAATTCTTTGTGCTTTCGAAATTAATAAAAAAGCTATCACCCTTGATGCCATGCAGTTGAAAGCGACGTTAAGGCCAAAAAAAGCTATTTTTTTCATTTTCTCGTACCCTAAGATAGAACCTAATTTAACACTTTATACAAATTTAATGCCTTTATGAAAGTAGAGTTTACTGTTCATAAAACTGATGTATCCAAGTACTCAGTCAGCCGTTTGTGTATTGTAAATATTATGTAATAGAGTATAGACCTTTATCACTACTCATTTTGAAATTTATTTTTTGTATGGTATTTTTCCCCCTCCAGTGAAACTTGCAATAAAAGCGATCTATTGTTTTTCAGGCGTGGAAAAAGGTAAAGGACACATTAACTCCCCTAACATCTCTGGGTACTTTGTTGAACATTCTCAAATGCTCTATGCCTACGTTTTATTCACCTATTTTCCAAGTTTTTTCTTCCCATTTTAATGCGCTTCTGTTCTAGCTGCCTTTTTATTGCTCGACTACTAACGGTTCTTGCCTTGCCATTAGTAATTATTACTGTCCCCTCCTCCAGCTTGTCTCGTCAGACTCTTCCTTCCTTGATATCAATACACAATAGAGTGATTTGCTCTCACTAGGATAGTGGATAGTGTAAGACCTTTGAAAAGAAATGATTATTTTATCACTGAGGATGATGAAATAATGAAATGTAAAAAGGAAAAAGTTCGATTGCGAATACTTACTTATAATTAAATATGAAAATAAAAATATGCCTTGAATGGATAGCAGCAAGGATATACAGATACATAATATAGTATTTCTGACCAGAACAATCTCGCATTAAATTTATGCAAAAATTCGTTTTTTAACTGTCACACCCATGTGAAAACATTAAAAGAAATTTCGAAGTGTTGTGTCACTTCTCGCCCATCAGAGGGGAGGCATACTACGGGATGGGCATGCGACAGCACAGATTACAAGCGTCTACAGTAGCTTCTGTTTCATGGCTACTAAATAAATAAGGCAATGCAACCATCCTTTGGGGCACCTCAGATTTTGTAGAACATGTCATGTGTATTTTGTGAAGTGTAACGTATTTGTGATTCTCTACTAATATCAGACTCTTTCTCGTCCAAACATTATTGAAATGACTAGAACAGACCTGTCATAGTAACCGCGCTAAGGATGCGAATAAACAACCTTTATATATGAAAAAAAAAAAAAAAAAAAACTTTCGATAGATAACTAGATGGATTTTAGGTGAGTTAGGTAATATACACCAATTTTTCACCTTTATCATGTATATGTATACCTACTTAATTATAACTTCTGCACTAGTGACCTTTTTTATCGTATTCCCTCCGCGTGATCTTGGGACCTTTCGAGTTCTATCCCTGTGGGGAAAGGTTTCAAAATTATGGACCGTTTTATTTAGATATTATCTACTTTGTTGAAATAGGTGACAATATTTTATTTAGGGCCACATTATAAAACAGGATCAAATTCAAGATAAGTTCAGACTTCCTAAAGTCAGAGTTTCATCCAATCACAGCACACTCTAAGGCAGGTCGTACACTGAAGAAACGCGTTTCATGAAACGCATTTCATGCAACGAATTTCCCGAAACGGATTTCACTAGACCGCGCACATTGGTGAAACTTTTTTAGTTCAGTTTCGTTCGTCATGTCATCCGATGAAGATGATATTGTCTACCTACATGAAAAATAAATAAATAAGAAACCTTTGAAAAATACTAATCTCTACTGTTCACTTCTTGCGCCACCATCTCCCATTTACATTGGACAAAATCCCTGTTAGAATATTCTTTCAACTTCTAATTATATAGGCAGGGATACTTTTCTACAGTCTCTACCAGATTCACTTGAAAGTCCATTTTTTGTGAGTAGAAAAAAAAACACTGCCAATTGTGGACACAATAGGTACTTCCTCGTGATTTGAACCGATTTTCTTGAAATTTATTTTATATGGTAGAATATCGTTTTTTCTACATTCTAAATTCTACAAAAAATTCTGTATCGGCAAATTGTGGTCTTTATTTTTTTACTTTTTTGTCCAAAATTTCGGATTTTCTTAAATATCAGAGTCAAATGATAGTTAATTAAAAAATAAATATAAATAGCCGATGTAAAATGATAATATGCATATACATACAAAATTTCATCAAAATCGGGTGTACCGTTCACGAGATATAAGAGTTTAAGTAAAAAGTTAGTAGTCAGGCGCATGGTCTCTTTCACCCAGAACCGCTTGTACGAATTCGATGAATTTAAAATGGGACCATCTACAGAATGTCTCCTAGATTTGTGCAAAATTTCACCAAAATCCGTCGAGTAGTTACCGAGATTTGAGCGTTACAAGGAATCGTTTTAACAGACCGACGGACCGACAGACGGACACAAAACCAAATTTGCTCAGGAGGTTATGAAACGTCCAGAAATATGAAAAAAATTGAAATCGGAGCCAAAAAATATTTTTTTTTACCAAAACGCACTCAATACTTCCGATTTCTAATATTAGAAATTTCTCGGAAGTAAAACAACTAAATAATAATAACCTCTACGGTCTATTAAATACTGATTAATTAATTTATCACCGAGAGATCACACGAAACTGAATCACACGAAACCAAATATTTCGGTTTCAACGAAACTTGTTTCATGCATTTCTAGAAACTGTAGTTTCTTGTAACCCAGTGTACGCGCCTCTGTGTATTTCAATCTATCGGTTTTGTGAAATCCAAATTTCACGTTTCAAGAAATGCGTTTCGTGAAACGCGTTTCTTCAGTGTACGACCCGCCTAACGCGACTTCAGACTTAAATTTAATCCTGTTTTATAGTTCGGCCCTTACTCGCAGTCTATAGTACAGTCGTGTGAAAGGGGTCTATGGTACAGTCGTATGAAAGGGAATGGACTTTTAGAGAAGCTCATCTCACCATGCATAAGACAGAGTTCAAGTCTAACATAAATCAGGATGCATTAGTGAGAAAGAAAGTTCTCGTTGTTGCTTCATTGGTGGAAGAGATATAAAAATTTAAAAGCTCCCAGTTTAATTACGTAAAAAATAGAATAAAAGAAGAGAGACGAAAGAGAAAGGGACGGAGAAAGAGAACAATTAATTTCAAAGCTTCTCTGGAGTATTTTGTTTTCTTTTGAGACGTCCCATCCTAAGATCGTCAAGAAAAAAGAAAAGAAAAGGGGATAAGACGTAAATGAGAAAAAGAACAAAGCGAGGAAGAGACAAGGAGGTGAGGAGAGAGGGTGAGACACTGGGAAGGAAAGAAAGAATTGGGAGAAAAGAATAGGATGAGGGAGCGAGAAGCGAGTAGAGGTTTTAAATACACTCTCTGATATCATTAAATGCTTTTCTACATTTATTAAATCCCTTCTCTTTCGACTTTATTTATGTGAAGGTCCAGTGATTCCCCCTCCCCATGCGCCCTCAATCTCTCGCTAGCATTCTATTCAAAAGCCACACTTCTTGGTGTTTTCTTTCATTCGAAGAAGAAAAGCTGGGAAGATTTTCATACAGGGTATTGCAGTTATTGTGTCGAGCATTTGGACTTGTACTAAAAATTAGACTTGGACTGCTTTTGACAGGACTTTGTGCTTTCGAAATTAATAACAATTACAACAATAGCAATTCGACACTTGTTTTATTTCAGTGACCAAATAATACCAATAGTCCCTTTGTTACAGCAGAGTTTTGGTGGAATTGTAAATGAAGAATAATAAGAGGGAAAAAACAAACACCCCGTAAGATTAAACATTAAACAGGAAATAATTATCAAGAAACAATATATATATATTGTGCAAGGAATTATGAAAAATTCAGAATGGTACAAAAAGGAGTGATTGAGGGGTGAGGGGTGATGCACAGAATGATACCATTACACATATTTCTGTCCACCAGGCACATCCACTAAATATGTATAATTATTTTTACTTGTGAATTACATGATTTATAGAGTGATGCATATGCTGATTTGCTGATACCATGACACATATTTCTGATCACCAGGCACATCCACTAAATTATGTGTGTACCAAGTAATAATTATACATACTTAGTGGATATGCCTGGTAAACAGAAATATGTGACATGGTATCATTCTAGGCATCACTCTATAAATTATGGTACACACAAGAAAATAAATTCTACATAATTTAGTGGATGTACCTGGTGATCAGAAATATGTGTAATGGTATCAGCCTATGTGTCACTCTATAAATCATGGAATTCACAAGTAAAAATAACTATACATATTTAGTGGATGTGCCTGGTGAACAGAAATATGTGTCATGGTATCATTCTGTACATCACTCCTCACCCCTCAATTACTCCTTTTTGTACCATTCTGATTTTTTCATAATCCCTTGCACATATTTCTGTTCACCAGGCACAGGCACTTCCACTAAAAACGTATAATTTCTATATTTACTTTTGTGTACCATAATTTATAGAGTGATGCCTAGAATGATACCATGTCACATATTTCTGTTCACCAGGCACATCCAATAAATTATTATACACTGAAAAGAATCTACCGATACCCACACCACTGGTTTAGTATGCTAGACGAACGGAAGGAAAACTAAAATGTAATAAGAAAGAATAAAATGTAATTCTCAAGACAGGATATTATTATGATAAACTTTTTTCATTCCTACTCTATTTCTGTTTCTTCAAAAGTTTTCAGTCTTATACCATTTTCTTATGGTGGGGAGAGCTCTAGCTGGCTCTCAGGTGATGGCAAACTTATCACAAGTCATGTCATTAAGTTAATCTTATCAGATTTTTTGTTGTTGAAACTCTGACCTATTTTTTTTTAAATTCTTACTCTTATTTTCATTCGTACTTAAATAATTTTGACTATGGTGTTACTTATGAATTCTTGAATAGTTATGAATGAAGATATAATGTCAAATTACAGTTATTTGAATGGATTTCCAAACCAATTTGGACTGTATTCTATATTTATTATTATGTATTATTTTTCATAACTAGGTGAAGTTTTTTTTTTTTTTAATAAACAGTGGATGGGATAAAAAATGTCTTTAAGAACAATATGAGACTAATAATTTATCTATGTAACTATGTATGCTATAAATGACTGAATACAGACTATTTTCATGACTGAGCTGATTCGCTTCTTGAATAGCAATTTCTTGTACCTGTGTTGTGTATTAAAAGCTCATCAAGTTTTCAGTGAGGCTTCTTCTGTCTGGAATTGAATTGCAGGATATCAGAACAAGAGTTCCCATCTCTCCCATCGCCCCCTCGTCTTAATCTAATCGATGCTTCTCTTCAAAAGTGAATATTACACATTAATATTCCATCGCATTCTTTCTATCGCCTCTTCAACCTTCAACATGGCGTTCTTTTTGAATATTTGAAGCCTTCTTGTTTCCGGGCAGGAGAGACTTTCTGGCAGAGGGAGTCCGATATCAGGAGATAGGGACTCTCAGGATCGGATGTACAATGTAAGATAGTAGTAGAGCTATAATAAGCACCTATTATAACTTTACAAGATTGGCGATCACATTAATGCATACACCACAAAGGATAACACAATTAAACTGATATAGAACAGTTAATTCTAAAAAGTGTCTTTGCTACACTTGTAAGTTACAGTAAATTTCCACATAAAATCCAAAACATTTGGGTTGTGTGGAAGAGATTGCCATAGGCAATAACCCCTCCCTTTAGTTAGGACATATGCTTATGTATACTTTTCAATTCTTTTTCCTTTTTATTGTTTCCATTTTTTCATTCTTATAATAGTTATTTGTACTGTACATATTATGTCTTTTATATCTAATAAAGTGTTCAACAATAATAATAAATAGTTCAATATGACATGCTTACACATTCAATTAATTTCTTGCCTTGGAATCATTCATCGTAAAAGTCCCTGTTTTATTTGTAGCAAGGGTTTGCAAATTTTATATGACTCACTTGCCAACTTCTTCGTACTTTTTATTCCGTTTTGAGTACTCTTTTCTATTTTCATCTTCGTATCTGAGTCTCGGTACCTGCCTGTATTCATTTATAGTTTACAGCCATTGCCCCAAACTTTAAAATAGAATTAAAAAATCTGGTGTAAACATCACACGACTTTCCTTATCTCCCAAAAAGGAGTCGAATTCCGCCACTGGTGACTGAACGGTAACAGATAACTAAAAATCAATGCCAAATTCGTGATCAGCACTTCAAAATCATTTAATTTGATATGTCACAACCCCCATCTAGGATGAATAATAAAAAAGTTAGTCCAATCGGGTCCCCCTACAATACCGGTAAATTGGGGCCGGTTTCCAAAAAGTTAAAGATATCAAAAAAATGATCAGAGTGAACCCCTATTATTTTTTTAATCTGAGAAAATGTTGTTCTCTAACTTTTTTTGTATCTTTAACCAATTCAAAGAAGCGGCGCTTGCGGCCAATATTTGCGGCCCTGCGGCCGCAGCATGCGGCCGATTTCAACCAAAAATTTCATGGTTCGTCTGGTCTTTAAAATTAATTACCATACCAAATTTCAAGTCTCTAGCTCTTACCGTTCTTGAGATATCCTGTTCACAGACACACAGACACACAGACACACACACACACAGACAGACGCACGGACCAATGGCTGAAAACCACTTTTTTGGTATCCTGAGGCTATGATTCGTCCAGAAATGTGAAAAGCTGGGTAGGTCAAATTTTCGACGAATACAATACTTTCCTTATTATAGGATAAGGAAAGTAAAAAGTTTAGGTTAGCCTTAAAGGATAGTACGACCTAAGAACCATGCTATTGGATTTTTGATTTTTTAGATAGTCTATTTACCTTATTCAAGTATTAGGAAACCTTTTTGTACAATATGATCAGTTAAAAAAGGTAAATATCGTTACCCTGATCAACAAAAAAGGGTATTAATATAGCAGTACCAGACCTACTTAATATCAGAGTGTATGGTATTTGTCAGTTATGAACATAATTATTTATATTTTATATTGATGGCTCCGTGGCGTAATGGTTGTGACTACTGCCCGTAGTCCAGAGTTCCCGAGTTCAACTGCCGGCTGGGGCAGACTTTTCGAAGAAAATTCTGTTCCGTCCAAACACGTGAGGCTGCCATTTCCGGCCCTACCCAGGCTGGGTGAGGTAAATGTGGGTAGCTGGTACGATTCCCAGCGAATGGAGGGTAAAACCCCCGTCCTACTCCAGGACGTTAAATCAAGTAGAATCGTTGGCGTTAGGAAGGGCATCCAGCCATAAAAAAACGTGCTCCACCCTACCAACCTCAACCATGAGGTTGAACAATATGGGATAAAGGCAAGGGAGATATATATTGATGGGAGGAATTGAACTTTTCTTTGTTGTGTTGATTCCAATTCCTAGGTGTTCTGTGCATACAGAGATATTAAATTTCTTCTATCCGTTTGTCCCATGGGTTCCAGAGTTAAGGATATTACTTGCAGAACAAGGTAAATCCTAATCATTTCACAAACTAATACCATAGTAACAATGCTACTTTTTTATAATCATTTGCAATGTACCAACTTAACCATTATGTTTTTGAGTGTATTCAGAGAATGTAAGTGCAAGAATCTTACATTTCTCATGTTATCTTGAGAATTTCGTGTCAAAGTATGGTGCTCGGTAATCTTAATTAGGAAAACTCCGAGCTCAGGACAAAAGTAGCAAAGTTTACCTCTCTCCTTTCTTGCAAGCTTCGCTGGGAATGAGTTTTGTTTGCTGTTCCGTTCTAATTATCACACAAGTCGTATCTAACCCGTCTCTGTGAGTCTGTGGTGCAAAGTTTTAATGGAAACTTATGATTTTCAATGACTGTTGATCTACAGTGGCGAGAGTCAAATATTTACAAAATATACCTACATGATAACTATTGGTAGGTGCTTAGATATAACAAGCCTTCTTTGCCCTGAGTCTCTTGAACTCTTGAAGCTACTTGAGTAAAAAATGCCATCGACACCATTTGCAATCATCCTGAAGGAGAAAAAGGTGAAGGAGAGTGGAGGGTGTTAATGAGGGGATGCGTGTAGTACTTATTTATTTCGTTAAAGAATAAGAAGTCTAAAAAAAAGAAAGTGTTCCTGTTATTATAAACTAATTATTTAGGTAATGTAGATATACAATTCTGCACCGTACTTTATTTATCTATTGTTACAGAATAAGAATTATATACCTCCTTTGTTAACGGAATATTATGATTAAAATTTCAAAAAAAAAGAGTTAATTAACTCACAAACACATAGAAAATGTGTTTCTGATCCTGTGTCTCTACAAAAAAACTCGAACATAATTTCCCATAATCGAATTTACATAAATTAACAGCTTTCTTTTACCTTCCTATCTCAGCACTTAATTGCCTACCACTTAAGTCGTTAAGGAAAAGGTTGGGTATAATTAACACACTCAACTCTGCTTCACCTCCATAGTCATTAGGCATTACTTTCCTTCCCCCTCCCCCTTCCCCCTTCCCCTTCCCTCTCTCTCTCTCTCCTCTCTCTTTCTCTCTCCTCTCTCCCTCTCTCTCCTCTCTCTCTCTTTCTCTCTCCTCACCCTCCGATCTCTCTCTCTCTCCTCCCTCACAAAATTCTTATTTATTTCCCTTTTCTCACTCTTGTGGCAAACACGCAAATTTTATGAACCGAGCAGCGAGTAGAGTTTTCATCAGAGTACATAATTATTTATAGGTAGGTACTGAGGTTAAGCAACGTTGAAAAACAGTTCTTTCTTGCAGCGTGACCATGGGCATTATCGTTCCTGAAGACGCCACTTTATCTTGATGATAATATTCACTTTATCTTCTGCTTTCATTACTCAGAATCATCTCCTGGGACACACTGTATACTGCGCTGCCTAGATATTTAATCGGCGCTTTGTAGAATAGCCATAATGGGTTTCAAGTAGAAAATAGAAGGATAGTGAAGGGAGGGAGAGAGAGAGAGAGAACAAAAACTTTCACAACCCATATTGAAAATGCTTACACTACTTTCCAACTACATTTTCAAGTTATATTATTGCCTTTTTACATTGCAACTTTTGTATGCGCCTTATTCTATAAACTATGTACCTAATATAAAGCGCTCGCGTAATATTACTGAACTTGGGGAAAGTTCAAGACTCGCGAAGTTCAATTTTTGCTATCTTGAAAGCTAGAACAGTGCAGGATAGTTGATATGGAAGAGCCGCGTCAGTCCAAAGTTGTTTTTTGCAAGCTAAGCTAGACCCAAAATGTAGGTCTAGCTAGGCGTAGCTAGACCTACATTTTGGGCGGGGGGGTTGGAGTGAAAATTGGGGGGGGGGGGGGTTTGGAGGGGATTTGGAGGGAATTTCGGGGCGGGGGGTTGGAGGGGATTTCAGGGGGGGGGGGTTGAGGGGGGTTCAGAAATCTCGCCTAACATATACCCCCCCTGGCTTCGCTACTGAGCGTTGGTGTTGACATGAGACGGGTGTTTTGCACTCCATTCGCTGGAGGGTAAAACCCATTCCATTTACATAGGATTGGATTCTTTAGGTACCTACTGGGCGTTGACTCTTTTAGTAGGTACCTAACATAGTATTATTGAAGAACACTCATTTTATTATCTGAGGTATGTAGGTTTATTGAAAATACATTGTATATTTTCTTCTACTCATCTTTCTCTTTCTTCTTGAGATGTTATCTACTTATGTATGTTATGCTCTCAGCACTCATTACGTCTAAATCTTGGGTAGATACACCCATCTCAAATTCCTTGAGTTTCTTCCTACTAGAACCTTCTTGCTACCTCCAACTCATTCTAATCTAAACTTCCTCTTCTGTATCTCACACACTCTCTCCTGTGCAAATCTCCTGGATTATAAAACTCGTATACAGTATATGCTCAGGCAACACTTTGACACCTTTCGCTGAAAAATGATCAATCTTCCATCTTCCTGAAAAGCAAACGAAAAAGTTAAGTATGCGTCGAAATATTGTATTAAACTAACCCTTGGCGGTTTCAACAAACGTTCAATCTGGAAAATTGACATGCAAAAAAAATACTGTTCTTCTTTTATTTTTTATTACACAGAAATAATTCTCTTATATCTATCCTTATTTTACTAATAAACAACCGGGAGCTATCGTTTTTGTAACCTTAGTAGAATTGCTTGTCCAGCATTAAACCTACATACATATTTAGCTTGAAAGAACAAAATTCTGTTTCTAAAGTTTCTCTCTTATTCTATCCTATTAGGAGGCCTTACCATATAAATTACAAGAGTTCAATGAATTTGTTCAAAATAAGAGGAATTTTTTATGTTCATAAAAGATTTTGATGAAGTTATTGTAATATATTCATAACTACATTGGTTATATAATAATTATGATCTATTGGTTTATTTTTCCTGTAATAGTTTCGCACTCCATTTAAGTAAAGATTTTCATGAATAATTATTAAAGATCAAACATGTTTCAATATAAAGATAATTATTTTAAAGAAAAATGGTTATATTTACTTTTGAGCGAATTACGTACTTCTTGAGAATTAAATTAGAATCAGAAAGTTACGTAAGTACTAAGGCTTTTCTTCACGAAATAGGTACATATATTATTTTGTTTTGTTTTGAAAATCAGATCAATAGTGGCTCATCTTGGCATCAAACGTAAATTCGTAATTTGTAGTATTAGTAATTATTAGTGACTTTTTTTTTTTACCGGAAAAGCACTGCCTAATATGAACATTTATGAAAGGGTTAGTGAATATTTCCGTGTAGAAAGAGCGATATGAGATGAAAGTATTATGATGGTACACAGAATGAATAAATAGGTATGTAGATGTACATATACTTTAGGCTAGGACCTTTTCAGATTATACACAGTAGGGCGCATCTATAATGTATAGGGCATTATTAATCTATGAAAGTAGTCAGGGAGGGAGCGAGAAAAGAGATGGAGAGAGAAGAAGAGAGGGAGAGAGAAGAAGAGAGAGAAAAAGGTGAAAATAGATGAAGAGGTCACTAAGTAATGATGGAAAAAGATGGATAATATGAGATTTTTAGCTGAAAGGTTAGTGTGTGTATGTGGGTGTTTGTGGGAGAGAGAGAGAGAGAGAGAGAGAGAGAGAGAGAGAGAGAGAGAGAGAAGAGAGAAAGAGAGAGAGAGAGAGAGAAAGAGAGGAACCACAAAAATTTGACGGTAAAGTGGAGATCAGGGGAGGTGGGAGAAAGAGTGAGTAGAAGAGAGAAAGAGAGAGAGAGAGAGAGAGGGTTAATTTTGCGACTTCCCAAATAACAAGAACTGTTTACGAAGTGTCACAAGTTATTATTATGATAAAAGGGTAGCCTCGACACATGAAACAAACACGTATTCACACTCTAAAAGGTAATAACAGGGGAAAACACTCATCTTAGTGGAGGGTATACCTTTTGTAGAGGAGGAGGAGGAGAAGGAGATAAGGATATTGAGGGTTGAGACAGAGGTGTTCAGAGAAATTGAAAAGACAAGTCACAGAGAAGAGAGAGAGAGAGAGGAGAGACTAGTGAGGAGGAAAGAGAGCCAGGTTCGGGAAATTTGAAAACAAGAAATTCAGCGAATTCCAGCCTGGTTGTAGGGTTTCAGTTGAAACTCTATACAATTATTAGATAAGAAGAGGTAGTTACATTTTCAAGAAACTTTTAAAAGAAACATTATGAATTCCAAGAAATTTGAGAAAGAGAGAGAACTAGATATGATTTTTGTATTATAATGCATGGAAGAGAAAGTTGAAAAGTAAAAGAATTAATAGACTATACAGTATGTTTCAGAAAAGGTGGCCACCCCCTCGTAACTTTTGAACGCGACGGAATTTTTCAATTCTGTAAAGTCCTAGGTATAGGAAGTGCCCTATGGCCCATCCTGTGGTCATATTTATTTTTGGCCCCGGTCGGCCCTTCCGGCTTTTAGGCCATATTTTTTCATTTTTCTCGTGAATTTTAAATGGAATGCTATATTTTTTATTCCTGTTAATTAAAATCTAAGTTAGGCTGAGTATAATGAGCTTTTAAAATTTTCAAAAACCTTATCAGGGGCGGAGCTAGTAGGGTGCAAGTTTCAAAATTGTTACACCCTGTATTTCAGCGTTAGTTAGATTTTTTAGTACTTTTTTTATGTTCGTAGGTTCAAAATATTGTTTTACACCATATGAAATCAAAAAAATATTCTTGTTTACTTCTAATCAGGGTGATAGTAAGGTTTTTGTAAAAGTACTTTTTTTCTCACGTCAATTTTTCCGTAAATTAATGGTGTTCTCGAAATTGGCATTTTTAGAGGTGAAAGTCTGCAGTGACATATGTTTTTTATGCTTGAAATCTAAAGAAAACTTAACGGAGCAGCGATTAAAATCATAAAAAAAGCCATTTAACCTGCTACTTTTTTCACGACAGTGTCCGGTAAAGTGGGTGAATTTCGTATTGGATTTTTTTTTGTTGAGGAAACACAATTGGCATAGAAAATAAATAATATCTAATAAGGGAATATTACTTCAATAAAGATAACTAAATGCGAAATTAAATGAAAATTATTTCTTCTAAATCAGTGCTGGATATTTTTTTTTTCTCTCTCTCTCTTTTTTTCACTTTTCAAAGTTCAAGTTGTATCAAAAATAATTATCGGATAACGCTGCTTCTAAAGTCGGCCTAGGGGTCCCCTCTTGAGACAATTTTAGTTGGTAAGTTGGTAAAATCTGTAGAAAACACATTGTCAATAATTCTGGAGTCAGTCCGATGGCGCTTTGAATGCAACGATTCTTGTAGGATCACCGAAGTTAAGCAACGTCCAGCGAGGAGAAGACTTCGTGATGCTGGCATTCCGGCCTAACCCAGGCTGGGTGAGATAAATGTGTTTAGGAGGTTGGTGAGTTTCTTGCGAATGGAATGTAACACCCCCGTTATGATATGACCATGCAGTTGAAACGCGATATTAAACCCAAATTTAAAAAAAATCATACTGGTGTTGCTAGTAATGAATACCAGGTCTCTAAATAAAAATCTAATTATCTCGAAATTTAAGAGAAAAAAATAACTGGTCAAGTACCAAACTCTTGAGGGTGAAAATTAAACCAATTCAATTATTTTAAAGAGGCGAAGAGAGAGAGAGAGAGAGAGAGAGAGAAAGAGAGAGAGAAAAAAATTATCCGGCACTGATTTAGAAGAAATAATCTTCATTTGATTTCGCATTTAGTTATGTTAATTGAAGTATTATTCCCTTATTAGGTATTATTTATTTTCTATGCCAATTGTGTTTCCTCAACAAAAAAAAATCCAATACGAAATTCACCCACTTTACCGGACACTGTCGTGAAAAAAGTAGCAGGTTAAATGGCTTTTTTTATGATTTTAATCGCTTCTCCGTTAAGTTTTCTTTAGATTTCAAGCATAAAAAACATATGTCACTGCAGACTTTCACCTCTAAAAATGCCAATTTCGAGAACACCATTAATTTACGGAAAAATTGACGTGAGAAAAAAAGTACTTTTACAAAAACCTTACTATCACCCTGATTAGAAGTAAACAAGAATATTTTTTTGATTTCATATGGTGTAAAACAATATTTTGAACCTACGAACATAAAAAAAGTACTAAAAAATCTAACTAACGCTGAAATACAGGGTGTAACAATTTTGAAACTTGCACCCTACTAGCTCCGCCCCTGATAAGGTTTTTGAAAATTTTAAAAGCTCATTATACTCAGCCTACCTTAGACTTTATTTAACAGGAATAAAAAATATAGCATTCTATTTAAAATTCACGAGAAAAATGAAAAAATATGGCCTAAAAGCCGGAAGGGCCGACCGGGGCCAAAAATAAATATGACCACAGGATGGGCCATAGGGCACTTCCTATACCTAGGACTTTACAGAATTGAAAAATTCCGTCGCGTTCAAAAGTTACGAGGGGGTGGCCACCTTTTCTGAAACATACTGTATATTATATTGTGATCCGAAACTTCGCTTCACGTTGCACAACGATAGGGTCTCAGGACTTGTTACATTCGACGCTGCCTCTAAAAATGATACTTTTTCATTCGTAATGTTAATGGATTTCGAGATACGAGTATTATAATGCTTCTGAATTGCATCTGAGATTGGGAAATAAGAGGATATGATGAAAATAAATAATCGAATGAAAAATGCTAAATATAATATTAGAGAGGTTAGTTGATGGCATGGATATTCAGAACTTTTACCTGCTGATAAGAGTAAATAATCTCGAAACATCTGTCCAGGTATGTTCTGATATTTATGTACAATTGTACATCTAGTACAACTTCTCACTTTTCTTTTTGTACTGCTCTTTCACCGAGCATGAATCACAACTGGAAAGACATGGAATTATGTACCATGGATAACGGAAAAAAGTGAGTACCTGGACCTGTTGCACTAAATTAATATTTGTCTGTTGTTACTCATCAAACTCTAAGTACACAAAAGCACAAATTAATTAACAATCACAACTTTTGAGCAAAGTTAAATTGTTTCGTGTCTTATTGGGATATGCATTCGACCGAAAATTTGAGGAGAGTACACGAAACGTCTATGCGGCTTTTGATTTGAATACATTTATGTTCTCTTCATGTACTACTTGGCTTGAACTTATCGGCAGCCACCGACCAAAAAATCTATCCATAAATTAACCCGCGTTTTGTTATTCCTGTGTTTCCTGACTCTGTGAAGTGTGTATTCTTCTTAGACTTTGATGTCACTGCTTTTATTTCCTTTTATAAGACCATTTTAGTGTGAAATCGTATCTTGCTAGTTCTATCTTTTACCTTAAAGATATTTTTCCCGGGCTGTAAATATATCAACCGATCATACTATACGAGTATTCTAAAATTTAGCAAAATTTTTGATTTTATCCTTCTCTCATCTTATCCCGTTAGATGTAATGTGTGACCTATGAAAAGTAATGTGTCAAAAAGTAAGGAAATTGGCCCATTTTTGTAATGAAATTATACAAATAAATACATTGAATAAGGTAAAACCGCTAGAGCGGGAATCCTGTGGTGCGAAGTAACTATACAATTCAATGCAAACATAAAAAACTTGTCCTGGTATGTACTTATCTATATTATTTCATAAACTGCTAAAATGCCGTCTATTATTATTTTTATTCAAAGTCTGGTTCATTAGCCTCCAATCAGTTACCACCAATATTTGATTCATTTCCATTTCGAATCCAATACTAAGACCATTATACATTTTCTCATAAAACAAAAGACTCATCAGAAAGACTCATCAAAGACGAACGTCATTACTGAACATAAAAGTCAAAATGGCTAAAAGCTACAAACAAAAGCAAAGAAGCCATCAAGACAATATTAGATTTTGTGTTCCAATGCTGACGTGACGGTATACATAGAGGGGGTAGAGAGGGAGGGGGTACAATAAAGTTAATATCTTTTGAATAAAGTTTAGGATTTGTATTTTGTGATGGCATGGGGTTTCCTCTTAGATAGAATTTATCGTTTTTGTATAGGTATATAATTTTACATACATAGTAAAATAAAATGGTATTTAGGGAAAATGGGGTAGTTTGACCGATTAAACCACATTTTTGTCTTAAATGACCTCTATGCCCTGTTTAGTTTTATTTATTTTCCCCTGATCACTGAACAGTCTATAGATAAAACTAACTAATGGGTCTACCATTGATCTGGAACCATTTTGAAATGCTTTTATTTTCGAAACTGAAGCTTCATAATGCATTTTTGTGATGGGATGCTAGTAAATAGAATGTCATGCGTATTGTGATACTCACCATTCACGTTTTGAAGATCTCATTACGGAGATATTAGCCTCAATATTACCGAGATATGCTCAGAGTGCATGAATTCAGAGCTCAGACGTTCTCTTCGCATCGCGTTTACCAACATGTACCTATTCAGGGATAGCTTTGATTTTCAGGTCGAATAGGATTTTTCAGTTATTCTAGGGTTTAGGTTCTACCCTAATCAAGAATTCAAAGAATCAATGCTATCTCCCAAGACATTTCAGATGATTTCAGTAAACGTGATACCAACACAGCTCGAGAGAATATCTGAATTCATGCATTCTGCATCAAGACCAACATCTTCATGGTGATTGATGTGATCTTCAAAACGTGAATTGGTGTATTTTAAACAATAAATAGCATTTTGTTTTCTAGCATTCCATCAAAGAAAAATTCATTTTGAAACTTCAGTTGTGAAAATATAGACATTTCAAAATGGTTTATAATCAATGGTGAACCCTGTACTTTCTCACTTTTTAAGTATCTTGAACAAATACAAATCGAATTTTATGTTTGTTTTCAGATCGTCTTGGAGTATGGTGTGCAGTGGGGAGGTCCATCTCATAGCTACAACAATACTGGTAACACTGCAAGGTAAGTCAACTTTCAAATAATCAAAAGGATACTAGCTCAAACGTGGCACTTTTTTCAAAATATTTTTCAAAAAAATAAATGTCACTCATTTGTAGTCTCATTTCAAATTACACATTCAGACAACCACAATATCATAGAGGCTAACACAGAACAAGATTCCTACAAATAAACAGGCGAGATGAAGAACTAAATAAATACGATTTTCTCGCATCACTTTCCTCTGCTCCTTTCAAAGCCTCATCTAGGTTAATGCAGAAAGTCAAGGCAGTAGCGGAGGGTAGTTAACAATATGGGATTAGGCTGTTGGACAGTACCATACATTGGTGGTTTAGGGATTCAGACGCTATGTAGATAGTGTTTTCTACAAATGAAGACAAAGCCTGTTTTAAAGCTCTCCAAGAACCGGAATCCGGAGAGTAGTTACAAAACATACCTTCCAAGTTCCAAGGAAGTTGCTACTTTTGTCGAGAGAATACAGTTGCTATTAATTCGTAGACTCTTCCTAAACATTGTGTTTACTACCCACTAGTAGTATCCTTCATACTCCTCCCTTCCTAAGTTCTAAGCAAATTTTCATTGATCGAAACATGTGAGCATTGTGTGGCCTTCAGACTTTGCCGTTTTTTTAAGTCATTACGCTGTCAAATTGGACTTCATAGATTTGATTTGGAAACGAAAGTCGCACGGCCAGCGTGATAAGAGGTTCCACACGGATTTACTTGGATAAACTTTCCGAGAAGCTGATGCCATGGACCATTTTCGAAAACTTGTCATGTGAAATTCGTGCAACTGTCTTACACTATCATTAATTTAAAGTGTATCACCTTATCCTACGTTATATTACGTCGAACGAATATAACAATTTCATTTTGCATTTTTGAGATTGGGCGACAGGGCGTGGATCGTCCCAATCTCCTACACTTGAAGCTTAACCACTATAAAGCTTGATTTTCAACATGACTCTGGTACACTGCTTACAAGAAATTTACACAATTTCGAAATTCAATAATCACGTGCTCAACTTGTATCAATCATATCCGCAATTAAAAAGCTCGCGTCGGCTATTAACAGAACTAATTACGTACGGCATGTGACAGCTATCAATCAAACCAGACTACTTTCTAAAGATGTCAATCATCTAGCATGGACAGCTTTTGCGTAGCGGCTCGGTCTACGAACTTAATAGCCAACCGTATCTGTGGATACGGCTAAGTGTACCTTTGTAGGCCAGATCCTTGAATCTGTGGTGAGACTGTTGATAACAAAGCCATCCATCATTTGATTGTGAAAATCAAAGAACACACATCATAAAAAAAACACACGCTAATGATTCGCGTGTCAATGCACCACTTACCAGGATTATTCTTGACAATAAATTATCTCGACCCGTCGGAATTCCGATGTGGCCCTCAGGCAGATTTTGGATATGCATCCACATTGGCAATACCTAGGCTCTAGGTCCTGCACCTTCAAACTTCCTCATACAAAATTAAGTACATAAATATCTGCATTTAAGACAAAGTATAGCATAAAATAAATAAACGGGGTTTGTTAAAGATATTGTGGTAAAAATCCCAGTATACCTACATTCAACAAAATATAGAAATACTTTTTGATTTTTTTTTATATCCTAGCAAAGTTCGCCACTAATCAAAGGAAAAGCATTTACAAAACTTATTCCTACATTTTTACATTTCCCCCGCAACAGAGCTGAGTGGGAGATTTCTCTTTCAATTTTTTTTTATTCTCTCTATTTTATAATATGAACTCATGAAAGTTTTTTCAGCAAATTAATATAGACGAAGAGGTAATGTGTATTTACAGATACGTATATGTAAGTGCAACAATACCTCATTATTATGTATTGTACAATAGATTTATAGAGAATTCTGTAGTTAAATTAAAGTTCAAAACAGTTCCTTAGAGTTTTATTTACTGTGTGAATTTTGACTCAAGGTCTTCTGTGTAATATTTTCTTCGACGTGTCTTCACTGTCACTGGTGTTGGGCTTTTCCAAACGCGACTATAGATACGAATGTAGCTTAAATATGTGATAACTGCCTAACTACATGAGAGGGTACACAATTACACATACTTATTATGCATATGGGAACTTGGAAAATATGGGAACTTGCACATGGGAACTTGGAAAACCCTACCTTATCTATATTATTGTAAAATGATTCTTAAGATTGTTTGTATCTATAACTACCTATGTTAGTTATCTCCTCCGAAACCTTAGTCCAATTTCTAATGATATTTGGCATAGTTCTTATGCAGTGCTGGATTAAGGCTGCGCGGGGCCCTTGGCAATTTCAAGGCGCGGGGCCCCAAAATTGTACTGAGTTTATTCTAAAATACTATTTTTAGAACCTTGAAATCGAAGCAAAGTGTCCTGAGCACCAATCCATAATAGTATCGAAAACGACGTTTATAACACCAAAGGAAACATTTTTACGAATAATAGTAGAAATATCTAAATATGTATTATGAAAAGAATATGATTGTGTAGAAAGATGTCATTAGGTAAGATGTGTAGAAAGTAGATCATCGATTACTATTAAGATTTTATCGCTAGTATTGAATGCTAATTTTTTTAAAGGTAACTTTCCAAATTAATTTCAAACAATCAAAAGGCACTTTTAAAATGCCCAAAGATTTTTTTTTCTTTTGGTACTAGAATTGCATGTCTTGAAAAACAATCCAAACCATCAAGATAAGTAAATTTGACGGTGCCGCAGGCGAAATTTTTGCAAAGTTATGGGGTAAATACTCGGAAAATAGATAGAAAAAGATATCTTGAAAAATTCATTAAAAGCGCCGCAGGCGGCTTTAATGAAGATCATTGGTTAAGATGTCGATAAAGCCGATCAAAAGTTTGATGGCAAAGAGAACCTAAGGCGATAATCACGTCCTTTGTCAATATTGTTCTTTTCAAATACGAGTAATTATATTATATTATATAAAGAGCCGCAGGTAATAGCTGTATCTAAAGATCTACCTATTTTCATATAATATGTGGTCCATTTTAAGGGGGTCCCGTGGTTTTTCTTTTAACATTTTGCTCAACTGGCTGTGATTTTATTTAATATTAAAATCCAGAAAAACCGAGTTAAAGGTCATTCAAACACTTATAATTTATGTAAGCTGCCCGAAAGGCGGGGCCCCCAAAATCGCGGGGAACTTGGCATCTAACAAATCTGACATATTGGTAGGTAATCCGCTAATTTCTATGGGGTTGATCATTGTTTATTCAAGGAATAGATAATAATAGGGAGCCCCTCGCTTTTCTTTCAATTTATGTACTTTGTTGTCAGTGTGTTTTTTTCACTTTTATTTCTTCTTCTTCTTCTTACTCATTATTCAAAAGTACCTAGTGTAAGCTTTTAAAAAATCTATAATACCTAGTGTAAGCTTTTAAAACAACTCATAATATCTAGTGTAAGCTGCTCAAGCGCGGGGCCCCCTAAAGCGCGGGGCCCTTGGCATCTGCCAAATCCGCCATATGGGTAATCCGGCACTGTTCTTATGTTAGTGACTAGATGGTTTTAGTATTTTTTATACTAAAACCATCTAGACAATGCAATTTTATTATAGCTGACCTTTTAATAGACAAATTTCTATCTGAAACACTAAAATGTCTGTAATTTGATTTCTAGTAAACTGATTTAGCCAAAATTATACTATAAAAAATCTTTCGCCAAGTACAGCAGGACTAGCTGCAACGTAGCTAGATTTTAGTTTTCTATAAACTGAACAAAGTAATACTATAGGTGCATTGAGTCTATTATAGTATTGAAGTAAGTGTACCTACCTATTTTCAGGCTACTAAAAGTCATGAAAAAAAGAAAAGAAAATTTGTATGTACCTACACTACCTACCTATCTAATACTATACTCATTTAACATTTATGCAGACTTTCGCTATAGTTCCTTCTATATTGTGAATTTACTCAGTACATCGTTATTCTAGGGTAGGTATATCCCAGTATTTTCTCGTTATAATAACAGATACCTCCTCTTGCATATTGCATACATTATTTATGGCGAAGTACAAGTTAACTGGTACATAGCATAGATATAAATACATGTTACTACCTCGTCATTATGTTTGCGCTTCCAAGTTGCGTTCTATCATGTTCAATAGCTTCAAAGATCAAAAGAACTAAATGTATTCTCTCTTCTTGCTTAGAGTCTAGCTGTGCTCGTACTCCTACATAATTTGTAAAACGTAAATGTAAGCTGTATTCCGTCACTCATCTTCAAACGTGATAGCATAAGTCTTGTTATCACAAAATAATAGACCTCATTTTATAATACAGGAGTTAGACCATGTTAGTTTCTTTTAACCAAGAGACATGGTTAATAATCTAAACTTAGGTTTGAAAGCCATTTTCGTCGAAAATGATAGATCATAATTATATCTGATACTAATATACAATGTAAAAGATAGATCGCTAGATCGAGTTAGATAGGGACATGCATCATTAGTGGATTAGTACCTACCTATCTATATCTATAAAAGAAAGCTGTCTGTATGTATGTGTGTGTGTGTGTGTATGTATGTATGTTCTTTATACAAATCCACACCGTTTGACCGAGAAACCTGAAATTTTGCACATAGGTCCGCTTGGATCAGGAAATTCTTCTAGGCTAGATTATATCTCCCTGAGGTTAAGCTACAATGAGTAAGGATAAAAAATAGATGGGTGACGCAAAAAAAATGCACGTTTTTTGACATAAATGACATTTTTTCTCGAAATTTGTCGCGACGACCTATCAACTCAAAGCGAGAAAGTTTTAGGCAAGGGCTTGAGTTTTCAATTGACATATCGATCGCGAATTTCTGATGAGCCGTTCTTGAGCTACGCCGGGTAAGGTAAAAAAATGGATGGGTAACATGTAAAATATTCACGTTTTTTGACCTAAATGACATTTTTTCTCGAAATTTGAAGTGACGACCTATCAACTCAGAGCGAGAAAGTTTTAGGCAAGGGTTTAGGCTTTCATTTGACATATTGATCGCGAAATTCTGATGAGCCATTCTTGAGCTACGCCGGGGAAGGCCAGAAAATAGATGGGCGACAAAAAATATTCAGGTTTTTTTTCAAACCTAAATGACATTTTGTGTGTGTGTGTGTGGTGTGTGTGTGTGTGTGTGTGGTGTGTGGTGTGTGTGTGTGTGGTGTGTGTGTGTGTATGGTGTGTGTGTGGTGTGTGTGTGGGTGTGTGTGTGTGGTGTGTGTGGTGTGTGTGTGGTGTGTGTGTGGTGTGTGTGTGTGTGTGTGTGTGTGTGTGTGTGGTGTGTGTGTGGTGTGTGTGTGTGGTGTGTGTGTGTGGTGTGTGTGGTGTGTGTGTGTGTGTGTGGTGTGTGTGTGTGGTGTGTTGTGTGGTGTGTGTGTGGTGTGGTGTGGTTGTGTGTGTGTGTGTGTGTGGTGTGGTGTGTGTGTGGTGTGGGTGTTGGATGTGTGTATGTGGATGTGTGTGTGTGGTGGTGTGTGTGTGTGTGCGTTGTGTGTGTTTGATGGGCTGGCGAAGCGGCGGGTGTAACCCGCTAGTCTTAGATATACTTGGTGGAATAGATAAATAATTGAATCCGTGTCTCAAAAAACGATCTATGTTACAAATTTTGGAAACCATTTTCTTTTGAAAATAATGATATGAAAAATGTGTTTAGAATACTTAGCTTTAATTTTTTTTGTAAAAATGTTTTCAAGATAGGGTCTTGTTAACATTAAAAAAAAAAAAAAACAACTGCCAATTATGGACACAATACTTCCTCGTGATTGTTTCACATTGTGTACACGTGCGAATTTTGAGTTTTTATACTAAATTACTTGTATCTCCGAAACCGATTTTCTTCAAATTTGTTTTATATGGTAGAAAACCGTTTTTTCTACATTCTAGATTCTACAAAAAATTCTGTATTGGCAAGTTGTGGTCCTTATTTTTTGACTTTTTTGTCCAAAATTTCGGATTTTCTTAAATATCAGAGTCAAATTATAATTCATTAAAAAATATAGATAAATAGCCTGTGTAGAACATTAATATGCATATACATACAAAATTTCATCAAAATAGGGTGTACCGTTCACGAGATATAAGCATTTAAGTAAAAAGTTAGTGGTCAGGCGCATGGTCTCTTTCACCCAGAGCCGCTAGTACGAATTCGATGAATTTAAAATGGGACCATCTACAGAATGTCTCTTAGATGTTTACAAAATTTCATCAAAATCGGTCGAGTAGTTTCCGAGATTTGCGCGTTACAAGGAATCGTTTTAACAGACAGACAGACCGACAGACCGACAGACGGACACAAAACCAAATTTGCTCAGGAGGTTATGAAAAGTCCAGAAATATGAAAAAAATTGAAATCGGAGCAAAAAAATATTTTTTTTACAAAAACGAACACAATACTTCCGATTTCTAATATTAGAAATTTCTCGGAAGTAAAATCAATGCTTAGTATTCTAAACCCCCTCTCAGAGTCTTAGATCATTTTTTTTTTAAGTTGTGTTTTTCACAGCCTTTTTATTTCGTAGCCATGAAACATGAGCTACTGTAGAAGCTTGTGGTCTGTGCTGTATCTTGCCCACCCCGTAGTATGCCTCCCCTCTAATGGGCGTGTAGTGACACAATACTTCCCATTTAGGTGCTGGGTCAACACGAGTGCACCGGAAGGTATCCCTTACAAACAATAAAAAAAATTAATACAGGGTGGGGTGCAGCAATTTCCCTTTTTGAAACGTCGATTAAAAAAAGCTGTGATACTTTTTTGACTTCTATTGATCGGTTAGCGTCAAGAAATGTTGAAAATTTGAGGTAACCCCATAAAAAATAGTCACATGGAGCTACATCTTGGGATCGCGCTGACCAAAAGAAATCAACTCGTCAACTCCTAAGAAAATCAAATGCCCGGGAAACATTTCACGTAATAAAGACATCAGACAGTTCCTGCACTACCACCATTTTTTATGGATGACAATGCAATTCTTTGTGCAGTAGTTAGTTATCATATTTGTGTTAATCACTTTCGTGATATCGCAACTACTCAAACTCGCTTTACTAAATCTACGCTGAAACCGGGACTTGAACCACCTCCAGATTACAAGTCCGCTGCCTTATCGATCAAGCTACTGAGGTCGGATATTCTTTGTGCAGTATCCGCCAGAGTGAACGAGTTGATATATTATGCCCAGGGCAGCAGCATGCTTGCGAGCAGAGGGCTTAGAAGAACTAAAAATTGACTCACGAACTCTCCTCAATGTTATGAAATGTTATCACTGGCCGTTGTGGTCCTTTCCTTTTTTGAATACCACTAGCAGTTTCCCGAAAGTTGTCTACCCCTAACAAAATTGACTTACGATCGGGACCCGAACCCAAAGGAGGAACACCATACCAAAGACGAAACACGCGCTGCACCATTACTACAGACTTAAGACTTATTTGAAAAGTAACTCTCTTCACAAAATGCTTTCTGTTGCTTTGATAAAATCAATTTGACAACTGAACTAAATTGAAACATAACTTTCCACATGTTTTGAATCTGCTGAACTTGTCATTACTTGTCTAATTACAAGTGCGGCTGCACACTGGACGTTCCAAAAAAGGAAATGTTGTCAATTCTGAATTCTCATCTGGAAAGATGTTGTCAATTCTCATCTGGAAATGGTTTTCCTCTGCATCGGATGATGAGTTTCTTCTAAACTATTAATCTTATCTCTTTGGCATACCGGGGTGATATATCCACAGTGTTAGTAGGTGTCCTTCTCTTATACATAAAAAATAATTTGTAGAAAATGATAAAAGTTGAACAATCTTTATAAGTAATATATTTTTTTTTAATTTGGATTTAAACGTCGTTTTTAACTGCATGGTCATATCACGACGGGGGCGTTACCCTCCATTCGCAGAAAATTCACTAACCTGCTACCCACATTAACCTCACCCAGTTTATGTTGGGCTGGAATGCCTGTATCACGAAGTCTTCACCTTCGCTGGACGTTGCTTAACTTCCGTGATCCTACGGTGATCCTTCGCTGCGTTCAACGCGTCATCGACGCTGGCTCAACACGTTAAGCAATTTAATAATAATTTTACCCAGCGCACGAATAGCTCGGGTTTGAACCTCAGAGCCGACAAAAAATTCAAATTGTGATTTTAGTATTTTTTTTTATAGAAAAAAATCCATTAGGTACTTTAAAAAATTAGGTGCTCTGTTGAGCTATACTATTAAGTTTTAATTAAAAATGGTAACTATTATAATATTTTTCCACAAATTGCAAAAATATGGTTGGGGTGGTGAAAAAATTCGCAGAGAAGGAGTGTTTATTATTCCTGAATGTAAATGTGGGTTTTTTGTTGTTGAAATATTCCATGTAGGCAAACAATACTGTACTATCCACGTTTTACACAAAGTAAAACAAATAATAATGCACCATTGATCAAACATACATTATACATATTTACAAGTAAATATAAATACATAAATTAGAGGTGAAAATGCAAAAAAAATATACAGTAGAAATCGTTTATAACGACACCGTTTATAACGAACAATCGGCTATAGCAAACAAAATCTCCGGTCCCTTGGAGACTTATGGAAAATTAACATTGGTATCGTTTATAACAAACATCGGCTATTAGGAACAATATCGGCTTTAGCGAACAAATTCTCAAGTCCCGTGGCTACTTTCTATCGGTTATAACGTACAAAATTCATTTTGATGCTCTGTGAGTAAAACAGAAAACATGTTTAGTTATGCAGATTTTTGTCAAGGAGTAGATGAGTGACCTGTCTAATATAGATCATTTTTTTAGGAACTTAAAAGTTAGTATTGTTTCAGATTTTGAATTAGTGGATTATGAATGTACCTACATTCATACATAATTGTACATTTTTCATGTCTTACGAAGTTCCCTTATAACGTACATTGTTCTCTATAAGCGATACATATCGGATATAGTGAACTTGTTCCTTATAGCCGATATATCGGTTATAGTGAAAATCGGCTATAAGGAACAAATCTGTCCGGTCCCTTGAAGTTCGTTATAAACGATTTCTACTGTATATTGCTTATTGTGATGTGCGTAGTTAAATTGAAAACATTTTCATTTTTTAAAGTTCCATAACTTTGACCCTAAACTAATAATTATTCAAACTGTTTACAACATTGTGTTGGATAATTTGCAAATTCTAATAAATAATGAGTATTTGCTTTGCATTTGTGCTAGTACTTACCTCAGATGTCCATCTCGTCTTCAACACTAAGGTTGCTAGTCTACTTCCTGTTTTATACTCTCTTTTTATAGATACTTATCTGGTTTCTAGTCAGACCGATACATGTAATCCTTATTTCCTCAAACCAGAATTTTGGTCTTGTCCTTCTGTATAGACCCGCAGATTAGCAAAGTTTAAAGATTTAGTATCATTATCAGACGTATCAGTGTATAAACAGAAAACCATCAGTCTGTCCAAGGTAAAGGTAACTTCAGCTCATAGGACAATCAACTCACACAACTTTTGTACTTTCCTCATTATGATAATAGGTACCTAATTAATTTTTTTTTCTAAATAATTAATGTTCCTTCCTGTCTTTTAAAGTTTTATTGAAGTTAAAACAGACGGAAAGAACTTTGAAAGTGATTTTGATTTTTATCAAGGAACTTAATAATGTAATTATTCAGGTAGATATTTAGTTCGCTCTTTTTGATGAGAAAAAGTACTTTCCTTTTAATTAAAAAGGGAGAAAAAAAATCTGAAATTAAAAAAATACATTAAGATCTTTAAATTTGTAAGAAAGAAAATTCATTTGACAAAAAGGTAAGGAAAAATCCCAAGTTATAAGATACAGAGACAGTGAAGAGAAGTTCCAATTTATGAACATTGACAAACGGGAAGTGAAAATGGTCGAAAAAAGATAGAAATGTTTGAAAACCATGACTAAAGCTATCTGATTGTTCAGGACGTGGGTTCTAGTCCTGTGCTGTGCAAAAATACTTCGGATTAGGAGGATTTTTATGAGCTTTATTTTTGTTTGAAGTTTGCATAAACATAATAAAAAGAATACATAATTATATATTAATACATAATTATGCATACATATATTAAAATAATAAATCATGATAATTTGAGCAAGAGATGGACATAATAACTACCAATCTACCTACATACTACTTATTGCAACATTTAAAGATTCCTAAGACAACTCCGATGTGCGTATCAGTTCAACACAAATCCCCTTTCCAACTACATCTTCTGAATTAAAAACAATCCAGGTTCAGTTTTTTCCAATTATTTCCATTTTCTTCCAAGTTTAGCTTTCCCACCATTCGTGAAAGAAAAATGCGTTTCGGTACTTTTAGATATAAACAATGGAAAAATGAAAACAAACCAAGAATAAAGAAATGGAAGCAATAATTTTATAAATCCATTTCGGTTAACCAAACCGGAAGAAGATTTCTCCTCCTTTCGTTTTTTTCCAAATGAAAAATGACTTTCTTCCAATTCGTCCATTTAAATCCACTTTGGTTAAAAGAAAATACGGCTCTTGATGTCAACGACCAATCTTTTTTACTCAAATAGCTCGTCAGAATTTTCTCATTTCATTCAATTGTTTGCTTTCTCGTTTATTTCTGTAACTGAGAACTTGAACAACTTCTCACTTTTCTGTTTAGACTTCAAATCTGCCGTAAAAAAGTAGACCCGAATAACTCAATCTTAATAAAAAAATCTGGTGTAAACATCACACGACTTTCCTTATCCACCAAAATAAGTCGAATTCTGCCACAGGTGACTCATCGGTAACAGATAGATAAAAATCAATGCCAAGTTCGTAATCAATACCTTAAAATCATTGGATTTGATATGTCAAAAACTCACAACCCCCGTCTAGGGTGAATAATGAAAAAGTTAGTCCAAGCGGGTCCCCCCCAAAATACCGGTACATTGGGGCCGGGTTCCAAAAAGTTCAAGATATCAAAAAAATGATCAGAGTGAACCCCTATTATTTTTTTAATCCGAGAAAATATTGCTCTCTAACTTTTTTTATATCTTTAACCAATTCAAAGAAGCGGCACACACACAGACAGACACACACGCAGACAGACAGACGCACGGACCAATGGCTGAAAACAACTTTTTTGGTATCCTGAGGCTATGATTCGTTCAGAAATGTGAAAAACTGGGTAGGTCAAATTTTCGACGAATAAAATACTTTCCTTATTATAGGATAAGGAAAGTAAAAAGATAAGAATAATGAAATTAACGAAATAACCTGACCTTGTAAATTTTCAATAAAACGTAAGAAGTTACTGAAAAAAAAGAAGAAAAAAAAAGGATATCCCAAGACCAAGATGAGTGGGAGGAAAAAAGCTTATCTCAAAGCATTTTTTTTGAAGACGAGTTGATACTTAACAAAAATGCAACCCTTGACAAAAATATTACTGACTACAAGACACAACCTTGTTACAAAATACAAGTGGATCCTTCAGAAATAAGCCCAAAATTGAGAGCTTGGCTAAACCACTAAGACACGAAAAACAAAAACAAAATCATTTACCTTGTCCATTACAGTCCTGCCTGTACTAAGAGAGATAGTGATTAATTACTATGACCTAACATCTTTTAAAAACAAGACAAAAAACAATTAATCTTCTTCAAGTTCTGCACCCTTTTTTAAATAGCCAAGGAAAAATAAAACTAATAGTAATAGGTGGAAGGAGTCTCAGGTGAATTGTTTCCATCTCTGTAAGTCAAATAGATAGACTACTAATTTCCAAGGAGATGGTAATGACAACACGTTTTGAAGAAAATGGCTAACCCGAATTCCCATCCGAGAATAGCAATTAAGAGAAGTGAAAAAGAAAGAGAAGTAAAACAGTCCACGTGAATCAACCATTTTTCCTCATGACTATCACAAGACCTAGGGGTATCATAGCAGGCAGTTATTTTACTACATACACGAGTATGTTCGGTACTTATGGATTAAATATTTTTATTTAAATCAAACTATGTTTCCTAGTCTGGCTGGGGACTTTAAACAGGGAGTAGACCAGCAGTCTGGCTCGGGAACTATAAACAGGGAGTAGACCAGCATTGGCTTGGTTCTGGGGGCCCTTGTCAATTATTAGCCTCCTTGTAAAGACAGTGGTAGAACTGCTGAGTCATTCCTCCACTGTCTGGCTACCATCGTTCACGATGACGCCACCCTATGATGATGATGTTTTCTTTGCATTGTTAGTCCATTGAAAATACATCAGTTTTATTATTATTAAGACATAACTATGAGGTAGTATAAGTACAATGCATATCTCACTCTGGAAAGCTTCTGCTTTTATGGAAAGTTACGACAGGTACGAGAGCTTTGCAAAATAGCGAAGGTCATGTTCCAAGGGTATTCCCTAGATTTTAATTTTCAAAACTAATGAGATTAAAATCATCCCATCTAAATAGAAGTTGAAATCTTTCCTCTTTTATTCTCTTTGAGTAAAGAGCCGATGGCCTTTTAACAAGATTAAATAAAATAATGTTCAACCAACAAGGCAGCCTTGTGGAGTCATGTATTGGTGAACTGCGGGTTGCAGATATTGAAGGTTTATACTTTCAATATTTTCATCACTACATTTTCCCTTAAAATTCACTTTGAATAACCAGTTTTCAAATTTGAATTTTTTAACATGCCCACTGGTATTTTATGTGAAACATCAATAGTTATTACCATATAGGTACAAAATACATTATTATGTGCACTTACATTATACCGTTGCAATATTTTTTTTATTCTTTTTTATATATACTGCGTTTACACTTGTTAAGCGGTTTAGCATTAACCGCTTATAAGTAACGCTTATAAGTATTCTTTCATAAATTATTATGAAAAAGATCGGGTTTGTCTTCTAGGTCATTGTATGCTTCCATCGCTGTAATAATTGGTGACTTTGAGTCTGCTACGTACAATTCAATTAGGTATGTTTAATACAAAGTAATAATATTAATATCACCTTATTTATATATGTATAGCTCGATTAGGACTTTTCAGTCCCATAATCCCAGATCCCAGCAATAAGCCCAAGACGTATTATGATGAGGTCAAAATACTAAATGAGACGATAACTTTTCATGTCCCGGCTGGTTTTCGAACCCGTGACCTCTGGATTCACAGAGTGCCGCCTTCACCATTGAGCTACAAATCTTGTCACAAGCTTTAAAAATTAAACCATTATACAAGAAAATTTAGAGAAAGATAAAATTTAATCTCCTAGTTTGCTTGTGACGACTTTCCTTGAGATCTGGGGTGGTCACATTTCAGCCCCATATTTTTCATCACATCACTGGGACTATCTGTAATAAAACGAACAATTTTTTCTCACACGTCCCCTGAGGGATTAGTAACGTTCCTCCCCTCCCCCAAACTTGTCATAATGTGGGGGTCATGTCAAAGCCTTGTCCCACCAGCCCCTCTGACGTTTTGGACCAGAGCTTCTGCTGCTTTTATGATACTGTCCCGGTGGACCTTGTCCTGACATTTACATCATCCTTTATTATTTACATCATCCCTATGCTCTCCTCCATCTCTCTTTCTCTCTCATTATCTGTCTATACTATTTATGTATGTCGTTTTCTACCTCTTTTTCACCTAACCTGCATAATATCTCCTCACTCTCCTGTCTCTAATACTTCCTCTTCTTTTCTCTCCCTGACCCTTTCTTCACATTGTATAAATTACGCTTTTCTTCTGCATCGCTTTTCCTAATTTTTTATACGCTAACAATCTCGATAGTATCAACAATATACAAAACAAACATGGGACAACATTAGATTTAATACTGTGCGATAAAACACTAACACAAAAAATAAATATTTGCAGAGAAAAAGGACTAGTAAACCCAGATGATTATCACCCACCCATCAAAATAACCTATAAGAAGGAAACCAAAATAATTAAAAAGAAAAACATTATACCAACATGAATTTACAATATAAATAAAGCTAACTGGACAAAAATTAAAGAAGACTATTCAGATTTAAACTGGTCCTCTTTATACAATACCAAAAATACAGATGAATGTTTTAAAATATTCTATGATAACATATACAACATTCTTAATAAACACATACCTAATCAAAAAACACATAAAAAAATGTATCCACAGTGGTGGTCTAAAACCACTATAAGACATTTCCTAAAAAAACAAAGAGATAAACAAAAACCTGCATATACAAAAATTCATGAAGACAGAAAAAAAGTAACAATAAAAACTTTTCAAGAAAATGTTGAAAAAGACTTTAATAAGTACATAAAAAACACAGTAAGTGAACTAAAAACAAAACCCAAAAAATTTTGGCGGTACATTAAAAGTAAAAGGAAGTTTTTCACACCCAAATCTTTCATTGTAGAAGGTACATTAACATCTGATGAAACCACTATTGCAAATGGATTCGCAAATTATTTTGGATCTGTCTATATAAAAAGCTCATCTACTACAGACCAACCAACAAACCCAACATTTACATCCAACCTACATATACACTTGTCTAATGTCACTAATAAAGAGATAAAACATGCTATAAAAATATTACCAACGAACAAAGGACCCGGGCCTGATCACATACATCCCAAAATTATAAAGAATCTACAATCGCTAATATTACCAGAATTAAATTACTTATTTAACATATCAATAAAAAATAACTATTTCCCAAATGTCCTCAAAACATCGATTATCACACCCGTTCCAAAGACTGGAAACCTACAGATGATGAATAATTATAGACCTATAACAACACTAAATACAATAGCAAAAATATTTGAAAATATATTATACGCCAAAATCCATGATAGCATAATGCAAAATATTACAACACAACAGCATGGTTTTCTCAAAAGACGATCAACAGAAACCAATCTATTAACAATGGAAATGAAAATTAAAAACGCTTTTAACAATAAACAACAACTAGATACAATATACACAGATATATCTAAATTTTTTGACCAAGTACAATTTTATGTTCTACTAAACAATATGAGGCGTTTTGGATTCTCCGATACTACCATAACATTTTTCAAAACATATTTATCTAATAGAACCATACAAATTAGATATGGAGATGCTCTTTCTCATCCAATCATACCAACATCAGGTTTTCCACAAGGAAGTAAAATATCCAGTCTCTTCGCGATTATTATAATGAATGGAGTCATTGAAAAACTAAAATTTTCTGAAGCATTGATATTTGCAGATGACCTGAAGATATTCAAAACAATAACTTGTAAAGAAGATTGTCTCCATCTACAAGAAGATATACAAAATGCATATCTATGGACTACAGGAAATGGCCTACAATTTAATATAGCAAAATGTGAACAAATACAATTCTGTAGAGGAAAAACTAAATTCCCTTATCAATACTATCTCGCTGGACAGCCATTGAAACAAGTCTCTGAAAAAAAAGATCTAGGCGTTATATTCCAATCCAACGGACAATTCAACACACATATACAAACAACCATAAGCAACTGCTTTAAACGACTAGGACTATTAAAAAGAAACTCATCTCAAATACAAGACATAGATACCATTTTATTGCTCTACACCTCATTAGTCCGTTCAAAATTAGAATACTGTGCAATCATTTGGGGCCCCCAAACAAAAACATGGTCCAAAGAAATTGAAAAAGTCCAAAAAAGATTTGCACAGCATCTATTTTTCATGGAAAACAAATTTTACCCTACCTACCCTGAAGGAATCGCATATAAAGATTTAATTGAGCAACTTAACATTCAAACATTAGAAGAAAGAAGAGAAGGACAAAGAATAATATACCTACATAAACTATTCAATAATAAGATTGACTGTCCTGAACTACTCTCCATGATAAACATTAAAGTCCCAGATACAAGATTAAGGAATAATGACTTCAAATTGTTTGAAAATCCCAATCACATTAAATATACCTCATCATTACATACAATCTTGAAAACATTCAATGAAAAATACGAAATACTAGATATAGATATGCCTTATGACAAACTTCTGAAAGTTATAGGTAGATAAATAAAAACCTGAATCAAACACAGGAAATTAGTTCATTTACACTGTTCACTTTAATAGTATAGTAGTAGTAGCATCTTAGAATAGTGTATTAAAATAATATAAAATTGTATCTCGATGTTTTTCTCTTATGTAATGTAAACTATCCTCAATTTGAGAATATTATTATCTAATAAATAAATAAAAATAAATAAATAAATATACACCTTTTCTTTCACTCATCAACTTTTTACGACTCTCCCTGGTTCCTATATATCTCTCTCTCTCTCTCTGCCTTTCTCCCTCTCTGTTTTCCATTCACCTCTTCCTTATACTAATCTCCCTCTCTTTCTCTACCTGCCATCCATCATCTCTCCTAATCTGAACTCTATTTTGCTTGGTCTTGTGGGAATCAGTTTTATTATTATTATTTTCACTTCATTTTAAACCAATTAATTTCTCCCTCCATTTTTATCTGTCTCTTTCTAGATGTCTTGTCCTCTTGTTGAATTGTCATACATATGTCTCTCTCACAGGTACTTTTTCACTCTGTCATTTTTTTCTCACTCTACCAACTATGAAATTGATGAGAATTTTTTTAAAAAGCATTAAAAGCTACGTATGTACGTTTGTATGTGTAATTGTGTACGTTGTACATCCCACTAGTCCTGTACCGGCATCATGTGGCGGCAAGTTTAAGACCTTAACTTTGCACTTCTTTGTACAAAAATCGGATTTCCTTAATATTACCAGAGCTAAACAATAATTAGTCAGCGTCGATGGCATGTTGAATACACCGGTTCCCTTCAGAACACCGAAGTTAAGCGACATCCAGCGAGGTTAGGACTTGGATGGGTGACCATTCAAATTCTAATTCTCGTGACGCTGGCTTTTCCCGGCCCCACTCAGGCTGGGTGAGGTCAATGTGAGTAGCAGGTTTGTGAGTTTCCTGCGAATGGAGGGTAAAACCCCCGTCGTGATATGACCCCACTTAAAAAAAAAAAAAAACAATAATTTATCCACAAAAATTTACGAACGGACCATTAGAAAATTTACGAGATGAATAAGCATTTAAGTAAAACTAAAAAGTTAGAGACACATGGTCTTTATCACCTAATCCGCTATTTGAACTTTCGAAGTTGATAAATTTAAAATGAGCCCATCTACACAATGCGCCTTCTATAACAGTACAAAATTTCGTTGAAATCTATGCAGTAATTTCTGAGATTTGGTTGTTCACGTGTTGCAAGAAATGCAAATAACATTCTGACCGACCACTAAGCCAAAGTTGCTCAGAACTCGGGAGCTTACGATAAATTGACAAAGATCCATCAGCCCAAAAACTAATCTCACCCGATAGCTCCGTGGTTGCGGTTTCAAAACCCCACCGGGACATGACAAGTGCTCTTCCTATTTGGGATTTTGAACGTGTCTGGTCTTATTCTTTGTCCTAATCGGGCAGTGTAAGTAAGGCGATATTATTATTATATTTATCATTGGTTCTGAGGTACCTACATTACATAGATGGGTCCAATCCTACCCGTACACAAGAAAGATATAATAAATAAGAATAAACTTGATTAAAAAATATTGAGATTGTGTAAAAAATTTTTTTAGAGCCATTGTGCATAATTTCAAAGTTTCTATGTTGCGTGGCTCTCTCTTTTTAGTATATTACGCCACTTGGCTGGAATGAGGTACTCAGAACAGGGTGGAAATCCTTCTGACTCAGTACTGGAATTTATTCCCGGCTTATTCGCACTCATCGTAGGTACTAGGTAGTATGGGAGAGGATTTGCATCATCCTGAGTGTGCAAATGTTGAAAAGGCTGATTTCCTGCTACAAGCTTTTATGTAATCTGTGCAAAACATATATTATGTCTGCTTGTGCTGCATCTGAATATATCCAGTTCATCTTGAGTCCTTGCATGTAGCTTGGAGAGTGCTGTTGTGCATTAGGAAATACGTATACATATAAAGGCAAGGACCAGGTGTTTTGCGTGGTTTGGCCAACTGGTGAGTCAGAGTCATGACATTGTTTTTCGCCAGAATTCACATTAAGAGAGATCGGCAGAAACTTGACTACTTATAATACGGTTGGTATCGGAACATTGTTTTATAATTTTCATATATTTTTTTAAATGGTCGAATATTTTGTAAATAATATAATATATTACTTACGTCACTTTCTGGCCGGTATGAAGAACTGTTATGTATTAGGTACCTACTTCCCATGCGATGTAGATTAAACTTAATATTGAAGTAGTGATGCTCTCATTGATGCCGTTATAAAGAACAGCTTTTCCTTAACTTAGTTTTGTTAATATTGCCAAATTTTCATTGCATTTCTATAAATAAATGAACTAGAGAGGAACACTACGTAAATGAGGGTAGGTCTAGGTTACCTATACCTACTTGAGAAACACATTACCTGCTATTTCTGTTAATCTGCTTCATGTGTAGGATAAGTAGAGAGATGGAGGGGAGAGAGAGAGAGAGAGAGAGATTCACTTGAAGTGCTTCATCTTGAAGGATAAATAATAACTACCTTTAGGTGTAATCCTGTTCTATAATCCTCATCCTAGGATTAAAAAAAAGGTAATTGTGCCCCGGAACCGCTTTCGCATTACTTCAGGGTACTTTACCTTTACATCCTTGCCATTCCGGAAACGGAAAAACTCGTTCAGAATATTCCGCTCCGGGCGGGATTCGAACCTGCAACCTCCGGGTCAGAAACCAATGCTCTTAACCGCTGAGCCATTAAGGTCGGCTAGTATACTAGGATTGGTAGGTAGTAGGTATGATAAAGGTACCTGAGGGTTTAGGAAGGATATAAATGGTTCGGGTGTTCAAAAATGTTTTTGGAAACTATTGCACTTCTCTGTTTGGAATTTTAACAAGTATGTTTTATTGAACTTTTCTATTTCAGTAGAATGCATGATGAAGATCAGTTTGTCAACGAACGGATAGTTACCCTTTTCAGAAGTCAGTTCTAGCTGAGTCTTTGTAAAAGTTATCGACAGGTTTTCCATGTTTCATTCGAACTTCAGGGATTGTTCTCTCCTTCAACAGTTGGTCTACATTTTTGTTAAAGATAAAGGGCATGCACATAATTATCTTTCTCTTTTAAAATTGCTACGGACACGCAGTGGAGAAATTCATTCAATTACAAAAATTACTTTTTGTAAATAAATCTAAAGTTGGAAAAATTAATTTCTGCACGCAATTCCTTCATTCTAGAACTTCTCATTGTAGACTTTTTATTAATTTTGCTTTTTGTTTATGGAGATAAAGTACAACTGTTAACTTATTTACCTATTTTTCTTTGTTGTAAAACTGAAGTTTATATTCTTGTTTATTTGCAATATTTGTTCCATCAGGGAGAAAATATAATTGTATGGTCTGAATGGCATTTTAAGTACAGAAAATGGAAATGGAACACTGTTCAAGGGAGCATGAAACATGTTGTTCGTTCATACGAAAGAGATTCAGGGCGAAGTAATTCGGAGAGTTATTCCAGCTAGAGGAATGGTAGTACCTATAATGGATTATACGAGTATATCAAGCTCGCCGGTAGGCGAGCGCTCGTCAAGTAGCGCCAGCCAACCGGCCTATATTAACACGAAACAGAGTTTATATGTATTTTGTTTTATTGTTTTCGAACACCTCCCGATAACTTTTATCGACTTTTATTTCAAATTCGTAATTAGACGCGAAAATAGATTGTGTTTCACGAAAGCGCGAGGTTCCTACGATCAGTTAAAGTCGTTTTCTGGCCACGCCGAAAATCTTAAATTTCATGAAAATATTCATACAGGTTTTTTTTTTTTTCAGACCAATTTTCTGTCAAGCGTACAGCAATGTGTACTTGTCGTGGAAAGACGTGAGCTACGTTTTTGAATAGGGAATTTTTATCTCTGCATACCTTTTATAGTTTCAAGTATTTATTTTTTATAGGATAGGAGATATAGCCTTCTAAAATAAAAGCGGAAAGTCGCACAGAGCCGCCCCTGGTTATCTTGGAGCTGCGATTCTGGTATTTTTCGAAAGGCCTTATCATAGGAAAAAATATAAAAATATAACCAAATTATTACACTGGACCAAACTTGAGTTATAGCCTTTGAAAGGAATACTTATTATGGAGCCCAGAGCCGTCTATTGTTATCCTAGAGATGTATTTCTGGTGTTTTTAGAAGGGTCTAGTCAAAGGGAATGAGATCACTTAATTTCAGATGGTTGAAACAAGTAGAAAAGTCTTTAAAGCCCTCTAAAGGAATATTTATAATGAACCCTGGAGCTACGCCTAGTTATCCCAAGTTGATGACTGAAGGTTCTTTCTAAAGGTCTAATTACGCAGAATTATACTACGATGTAAATAAAAATTTAGAAAAATCAGCGACAGTGTGAGACATAAAAAGAAAAAAACTGAATTTAGATTAATGAGAGTAACAAAAAATCTTCGCCTCACATATAACTTATAATACAGGTAGGATTAACGTCATTGCTTCATCCAAGCTGCCAGCAGACCGTTTTAACAGAGTGGGAACAATAACGTTCTATAACTTCAAACAAATATTTCTACATCAAGAGGTAAACTAGGTCTATATTATTAGAAGTGTATAAAATATTGGCCAGTAAGAAGAAAAATATTCATGTAGATCAAAACAATGATAAATCTCTATATATAAATGAGAAATATGGACGGGCTTTGTATCTTTGTATCTTGGTATCTTTGTGTGTCCGGAATTGTTTAGGCGAAACGGTAAGAGATAGCGAAAAATTGATGAGAGATGACCCCAAGTAAAATTGCCGGAAAATACCAGGAAAATTATCAAAAGTCCGAAATTCCAAACCGTCCTTGAGTTATGACCTTCCTCAAGTATTTCCTTGAGGAAGGGTCCGATTTTAAGACAGTCTTTGCCCTGGAACTTGAAATCTATCGCGAGGACCTATATTTTTTTATTATTTAATAACACATTAGACAAAATTAGCTTTCATTTAATCCATTTTAGGCCACATTCTGACGTACCGTTCTGGAGATATAAGCCAGAATGTTCGAAATTTCGACCTTTTTTCAGACTTTTCACGTTTTTTAGCAGATTCCAGCGCGAAACTTAAAATTTGTCGCGAGGACCTATATTTTTTATTATTTAATAACACATTAGACAAAACTAGCTTTCATTTAATTCATATTAGGCCACATTCTGACGTACCGTTCTCGAGATAGAAGCCAGAATGTTCGAAATTTCGACCATTTTTTCAGACTTTTCACGTTTTTTTTTACAGATTCCAGCACGGAACTTAAAAGTTATCGCGAGGACCTATATTTTTATTGTAAAAACTGTCTGAGAACATCACATGATTTTTTTTTGAGCTCTTTGTTGCCATATTCTGACAAACCGTTCTCGAAATATGGGCCAGTTTGCTACATTATTAATATCCGCTATGATAGATTTGGCTCGGGATTTTGAAATTTACAGCGATGATGGTTGCGTGTGTGTGTGTATGTGTGTGTGGTGATGTGTGTGTGTGTGTGTGTGTGTGTGTGTGTGTGTGTGTGTGTGTGTGTGTGTGTGTGTGTGTGTGTGTGTGTGTGTGTGTGTGTGTGGGTGGGTGAGTGGGTGTGTGTGTGTGTGTGGATGGGTGTGTGTGTGTTTGTGGATGGGTGTGTATGTGTGTGGTGTGTGTGATGTGTGTGGGTGTGTTGTGTGTGTGTGTGGGTGTGTTTGGGTGGGTGTGTGTATGGGTGTGTGTGTGGATGTGGATGTGTGTGTGTGAGGTGTGTGTATGTGGTGTCTGGGTGTGGTGTGTGTGATGGCTTGGCGAAGCGGGTGCAGCCCGCTAGTCTCTATATATAAATGAGAAATATGGACGGGCTTTGTATCTTTGTATCTTTGTATCTTTGTGTGCGGGAATTGTTTAGGCGAAACGGTAAGAGATAGCAAAAAATTGATGGGAGACGACCCCAAGTAAAATTGCCGAAAAACACCAGGAAAACTATCAAAAGTCCGAAATTCCAAACCGTCCTTGAGTTATGACCTTCCTCAAGTATTTCCTTGAGGAAGGGTTCGATTTTAAGACAGTCTTTGCCCTGGAACTTGAAATCTATCGCGAGGACCTATATTTTTTATTATTTAATAACAAATAAGACAAAATTAGCTTTCATTTAATTCATTTTAGGCCACATTCTGACGTACCGTTCTGGAGATATAAGCCAGAATGTTCGAAATTTCGACCTTTTTTTCAGACTTTTCACGTTTTTTAGCAGATTCCTGCGCGGAACTTAAAATTTGTCGCGAGGACCTATATTTTTTATTATTTAATAACACATTAGACAAAACAAGCTTTCATTTAATTCATATAAGGCCACATTCTGACGTACCGTTCTCGAGATAGAAGCCAGAATGTTCGAAATTTCGACCATTTTTTCAGACTTTTCACAGATTCCAGCACGGAACTTGAAAGTTATCAGGAGGACCCATATTTTCATTGTAAAAACTGTCTGAGAACATCACATGATTTTATTTGAGCCCTTTGTTGCCATATTCTGACAAATCGTTCTCGAAATATGGGCCAGTTTGCTACATTATCAATATCCGCTATGATAGATTTGGCTCGGGATTTTGAAATTTACAGCGATGATGGTTTTGTGTGTGTGTGTGTGTGGTGATATGTGTGTGTGTGTGTGTGTGGATGTGTGTGTGTGTGGATGGGTGTGTGTGTGGATGGGTGTGTGTGTGTGGATGGGTGTGTGTGTGGATGGGTGTGTGTGTGTATATGTGTGTGGTGTGTTGTGTTGTGTTGTGTGTGTGTGTGTGTGTGGGTGGGTGTGTGTGGGTGAGTGGGTGTGTGTGGGTGAGTGGGTGTGTGTTGGTGAGTGGGTGTGTGTGTGTGGATGTGTGTGTGTGTATATGTGTGTGGTGTGGTGTGGTGTGTGTTGTGTGTGTGTGGATGGGTGTGTGTGTTGATGTGTGTTGATGTGTGTAGATGTGTGTGTGTCAGGTGTGTGTATGTGGTGTGTGTCAGGTGTGTGTATGTGGTGTGTGAGTATGGTGTGTGATGTATGGGTGGTGTGTGTGTGATGGCTTGGCGAAGCGGGTGCAGCCCGCTAGTATTATAATAAAATATTATGTATTGAGCAGTCTCTGTGGTCGTCGACTGGTGTAGGTAAAACACAAAGTTTGCAAGGTGGCCTGGGTTCGAATCCCGGCTAGGTAGAATTTTTTTTTACTCTGTACTTTGGATGTCCGGTTTTCTCGTGAGAAAAAAAAACAGTAGTTGGTACTGTTGGTAGTTTGAGTCAACCTCTAATGACCGTTTAATTTCGAACGAAGTGAGTATGGTTCTCGATCAACATTGATTTGTCACAATCTAATTATCCATCTACCTATGTTTATAACATGATATAAGTTGCATGTTTTGTCCAATCGAGCTGAAATTTTCAGAGTATATTCCATGAATATAATGCTTGCTTATTATTTTATAATTATTAATTGTATATCTAGTATAATTTCTCACTTCTTTTGTTTATATCTACTGATTATGCTGAAATGACACCATGTTTAGCAACTCGAAGTTAGGCAAATATATGGGTCAACATTTCTTAGAGCCATAGTAAGAGGCACTTTCGGAACATACAATAATACGCGGCACTTTCATTTCCCTCTTTATTTTGCCAAGATCGAATTTCCATCTACCTACCATGTACGTAGGTACATAATATAATTAAAATTGTATTATAAACAAAACCACGAAACCGAGCTGTCCGTTTTTTAACGAGTTCATTACTAATTTTTCAATACAAGGTTAAAACACTAGTTGATTATTAATGAATTATTGTTAATGGATTTTAAGATTAAATAGGTATGTGTTTTTCTTCATTATTATTTATACTGGTTGAAGTTCCACAAAAGAAGCACCAATTATCCAATTATCACACCAACCTCATTTTAAAACGATTGTGACCAGTTGATTGTATTTGGTTTTAACGTCATGATTTGAACAAGTAAGGACGGGGGGTTTTACCCTCCATTCGCTGGGAATCGTTCCAGGTACCTACATTTACCTCACCCAGCCTGGGTAGGGCTGTGATTCCAGACTCACGTGTTAAGAGGGGAAAAAAACATTAGGAAAGTATGCAACAACCGGGAATGGAACTCGAAATGTCTGGACTACGGGCAGTAGTTACAACCATTACGCCACGGATGCTGGCCACTGACAGTCTAAATAAAGCATTTATTTGAATCAATACTTTTGTATTTGGATCGTAAATTACGTAGATCTCATTCAAAATTTACAAATATCTACCTACATAATATACAGGACATCCATAAAGTCTCACTAAAGCCTGGGTTTCTCGAAAACGACTCAAAATATCAAAAAACGCAAAAACCCGTATTTCTTTATTTTTAAGACACCTTTAAAACAATATACCACAAGACACACCATTGTATTTAAGATTTTAAAGCTGGTCCATGTTCAGCCTCACTGGGGCCGTGTAGGCAGATTTTTTTTTTTTGGCTGAAAATTAATCCTCTTAAAAATAAAGGAATATTGGTTTCTTTATTTCTAGAACTGGGTTTAGCAGCGAGAGGTACTTAATTGTTCCGATATTATCTATGAAAAATATTCAGGCTGTCGGTGTCCTAATATTTTTCTCGTTGTCTCGTAGAAACAAGTCTTCTATTTGAAACTTAAGTATTTGTCAAACAATCGGTTTAGGGAAATGTACATTATGTAATTCAGTTTATAAAATAGGAGGTGGAGTTTCTAATCTATTGAAACTCTTGAAACTAAAACACCCAACAAATTTTGTGAACCGAGATTCATCTCCTGTAAACGTTCTGAATGCAAAATTGTGAGATTTAGTTAGTCTACTAGGTAAATAATGAAAGAGCCGGTGCTTTTGTACTTGGTTCTTGAGTGATTACTCGAATTCATTATTCCATTTACATCCTCTCTCATAACCTCAAAAACCAAGTACAAAAGTAATTGGATTAATACTCGGTACTTTTAAGTAATCGATTACTGAAGTACCAGTTCTAAGAAATACTCGATATCACCCTAATTATTGCCAAAAATAATGAAACGGGGTAGTTTTCTGTTAGTGAACCTCGGTAGTGGGTTTCGAAATTTGAAAAGATCAACAAAATTGCTGGGCGCTATCTAGTGTCACTCAAATAAGGATCACACCTGTTATCTCAAGATTTCCCCTCTCTTCAGCAAGTACTGTGAAATTTTCTTTCAGCATCTTTTCAATGTTTTTTTTTCTATCATTTTTTTCTCCTTGCAATTGTAATTATTTACAGAATAGTACTTGGGTCACAATATAATTTTCGAGCATGCAACTCATTATAACTTTTTTCCTTAAACAAAGAAGTGTCAACTCACTAGTTCAATATAAACTACCATGATAGTCTTATAATATTACTGCGTATCGCAACATCCTTAAATTAAAAGTCTTTTTCCTTTTATCTGTTGATTGTTGATTAGTTTTTATTTCACCTATCAGAGGAAAATCAATTAAATCAAAAAGTAGTGATATCCCCCAAAAAACACTACGTGTAAAAATAGTCGTCAAGTGTTGGAATGATCAAAAAGAACTGATATCAAAAACGTCAATTTTCTATGTTTGAAGGAATTATTTTTCACGTAATTAGTCTCTTGATAATTCAACCAAAATAATAGCCTCACAACAACTATACACCTTTGAGCAAACTTCGATTTGGTATTTTGAGAATTTAACCAAAAAAAAGCCACACGACAAAACAATGTTCTTGTAAGAACAATGTTGCATAATTACAGAACCATTGTTCTTACAAGAGCATTGTTTTGTCGTGTGGCTTTTTATTGGTTAAATTCTCAAAATACCAAATCGAAGTTTGCTCAAAGGTGTATAGTTGTTGTGAGGCTATTATTTTGGTTGAATTATCAAGAGACTAATTACGTGAAAAATAATTCCTTCAAACATAGAAAATTGACGTTTTTGATATCAGTTCTTTTTGATCATTCCAACACTTGACGACTATTTTTACACGTAGTGTTTTTTGGGGGATAAATAATTATGCCGTTCAGCATAGTGCAGAGGTGAACATTTCTACCAAAAATCCGAGTGTCAAGCAGAGGGACTTTCATCAGGGAGAAGACCAATATCACGCTACATTATGCATTTAAACAGAAATCAAACACCTCGGCCGAGGTGTGAAGAACGCCTATAGAAAGAAAGGGACAGCCCGGCAGAGTGTAAGGTAACGGAAAACATAGTTCCCATTTCAAGTACTTTTAGCCAGCGAAAAGTACAATATTAGACTAGTCTTTCCTAACAAGCGAAGCTAGCTTGCATTTCTCTGTAGGTTTTAATGGCTTTTAAGAAAGAAGACTAAGTTCTCAAGATGGCTGTTCACACATAAGACTGGTTCAGGCAGTGGCTGTACAAAAACAAAAATCAACAATCCGAATATTTTGGGCTCAAAAGTCCAGCCAAGGCGAGATATTTGAACAAAAAATTCCCTTTATACAAATGAATTGACATTAGATCCCTGCCTTGATTTTTACTGTTTGATATATTATTTAAGAAAATCATGAAAAATAAGCAAAAAAAAAAAAAAAGAAAATCTATTTGCATCTACCTAGGGTAAAATTTAAATATGAAGATCAAATTTCCCCTTTAAAAATCTCTTATGATGAGAAATTGCATGGACTATAAAGAATGTGAAGATAGATTTTTATCCTAGTAATGTAAATATTTGTCCGTACTAAAACATATTATTGAATAGGTTATCCTGTTTACAAGGGTCAAGTTATGTTCAAATCCTTTCTGTGTACATACCAGCAGACTGTATGTACTTACAGAAAAGCTCTGAGAAATTCAAAATTCTTTGACTTCGTTTCGCTTTTTATACACTTATTAATTTCCTTAATTTGATTTCTACTGACCAAAGAAAATAAATTCAGCAAATTCAAAACGATGAAAATACTCTTTTCTATTCTAACTAGATCAACTAGATGGTAATACCGACAGAATGGAGGTAGAATAGTAAACGATTTAGCATTTTTACTTCAAAGAGGAGTCTTCATCATACGAAGCAGTCATCTTTTAAATCCTTATTTTAATCAATCTAATCATCCAGCTTTAGCAGTTTAGTTCTTGTTAAGCAAATCTTTCCTCAACTTTGGAGTTCATGTGTTGGCTGAGTATGAATTGGGTCCGAGAATAATTTTGAAAAAACGTCACGTATGAATTGGGTCCCCAAATTTTTGGATTTTTTTTGGGATCGGGTCCCCCAACGTAGCTATGTACTATGTATACCTAATCTGATTACACCTGCAAGGAATATTAATAAACACTACTCAGGTAAATTCAAGGGACCGAAAAAAAATATAAGGGACCCAATTCATATATGACCTTTTTCCTTGTGGGACCAATACACCTATAAAATACATAGAATTTGAGACCCAATCCACCTTTCCCCATTTTCTAACAAAACTGATGTTCGTGACGGCTGGTGACCCAAGAGGAACAGGTTTAGATGCTGATTTTTCTTCTTTTCTAACAACGTACGACTAGTGAAGGTACAATTTACCTTCTTGTGGCACAATCTCTTGAATTCATCGTTGAAAGACGCCCTACCACCATCGAGGAAAGTTTTCTCTTGTCTAGGACGAACAAAATAAAATTCAAAGTTATTACAGCTACAAAGGAAGATGATGATGAGCACACGAAAAATTTCCGTTGAAAATTAATTTCTCTTCCCCAACCCACCTCATCCTCCCGACTTGAGAGAGGTTTCTCTTGTTCTTTTCTAATTAAAACAAATGGGGGCTTCCCATTATACCATACGTCTTCATTTCGCCTTTTCTTTAATAATACTTTCCTAGGTGATGAAAATATTAGCGGAGTTTATTAAAGAAAGTTATGGCGGTTTCCAGCACCTGCTAGTTATTAGGGAAGCAGCGGAAGGACGTAACTAACAACGTAACCTACTTTACGTTCAAATCAGTGCTGATTCCAAGAGCTGCCTAGGATTTTTTCGGTGTCCAATGTGACGCAGTATCAATACACATATATTATATTATTACACAATTACACATCCACTATTTTCTGTTTTCAAGAGCGTTAGGATAACGGTGGATTTTCCTGCTTTGTTTTCTGATCCAAGATAAAAGGACAAATTGTTTTAGCCCATGGTTAACTGATTGTTAGGTATTTCTGATATTTCTCTCTTTATATACTCGTGCTTATTACATTATATCAATATTAACACTCTTAAAACAATTCAAAACACCGTAACAGTATTTTTTACAAAATCGCAGTGGTAAGGTATAGTTAATAGTTAAGACTAAAGATCACTTAAGTTACCTACTTGTACGAGTACTTACTTGCAGAAGCAAAAATCAAAGTTAAATGCCTTCCATTACCCTTCTTATATGACATGAATAAAGTATCCCGCGCTGGCTTGTTCACCGCACACTCATAAGAGTACATAAAAGCTACCCTAAGAAATTCTCTAATCCGATCCTTAGCAAATTCCACCCATCTGCATCCGCCCAAACATCCATGGCGTTTCAAACGAAATGCACATGAATGAAATGGCTGACTAAGCAAGAAAAAACACATCTTTCATTCCACCAGCTCGTAGTTTGCCTTTGCAATTTTTATTTTTTAATATTCCTTTGGCTTTGGAATTATTTTTTTGGCGAGGTGCCCTATGAGCACACAAGCATGCAAATGGTGGTATAAATATTTTTCTCTTCTCATTTCGCCCTTGTCTGGTTCCCCGTATCATTTGCGTGGTGTAGGGGAGCTCAGATTTGTTTTCCCTTCATTTTATTTCACTGCCTGGAAAATTTGTTTAACTATTTTTTTCATTAGTAATCTAGCTGGGAAATTGCAATAATGCTATTTACGATTCTTCAGGCAGAAAATAGAGAGGAAAACTGCTAATTGGAAAAACACAAAGGGATGAAACAGAGAAAACAAATTAAAGCAAGCTGAAGCGATGCAGGTATTACTGCCTCATAGTGATAGGGTAGATATGGAATAAATCTGTTCATAATTGATATTGTACTTGCTTTATAATCTACGAGCCCTTCGTCCGTATACTTCACAACGAGACTAAATTAATAATTAAATAAGGTATGACCATGAGCGTATTGGGGAATATGCAAGAAATATTCTTGAAACAAAAGGAAACAAATTCAAAACCATGGCCATGATTCATGATTGACTTGACGTACATGGTGAGACCTTATTGAGAATCCAAAACACCAAAAGACCCTCTGAAACACACAAAATAATATTCATTAAACTTTGTCTAGGAATTGAAACAAAGTAAATCGAAACTATAGAAACCAAACTAGGCGATACATTTTCATTTGTATAAGCTCTATGGATAGCAAATACCTATACCTACATTTTCACTTGAAATTTAATAATAAAATGCCCACGCAATAACTGAATAATTGATCTTCCTCTGCCAAACTGTCTACAACAGTGGCGGCTCCTGACTTCAAGACTAGGTGAAGACAAATTATACCCAGAAGTATTGAAAAAATAAAATTATTAATTTATCAGATCTTAGTTCTTATGGTCTCATAAACACAGCCCATTGTAAGTTATGGCTGTTTCCCTGCAGAGCATGATTTTCTCTCATACCAGTTTTGCATCATATAAGTTTTTATAGGTACTTTTTTTGGAGAACACTTGGTACTTAATAAATAAACAAGGCCAGCAGAACAATTTGTCAACACTTGAGCTGGTACACTGCCATTCATTTTTCATAAGCCATTCAGGCTTGAACTGTATGGCTGTGGGGCAGGCATTTGCTTTACTTTTTTAGTGGTGGTTATAGTAATTGGAGAAATTGGACATCCAGTAATCATAATATCTTTCTTATCCTCATTACTTCTTAATCTGAATGGGGTTACTTTTAATGTTTGAACCCCCTGATTTTGTGGGAATCTCATTGTTTCTTTGAAATATTCATCTTTATAAAAAATATTAACTAAAAGTTGGTAAAAAGGAATTAAAATAAAAATATTAGGATTATAGCTCAGTAGATAGGTAGGTACAACATTTTAAAGGGGGTTAGAACGGGAAGGAAAGAAAGTGTAGTTGAAGACTAAAAATTACAATCCAAAACTGGAAGAAAATTCACCACCAGATTACAAAATAAATCTAAGAAAACATACTTACTACAAATATAAAATCAGCTTAAATTTGTGTTACCATTGATGTTTAAATGACTATTTATGAAAAACACAGATATTGCCTTATAATTTTAAGTACTTCACTGGAAGCTGTGTGCTTAGATACCTGCAACCTGCATAAAAATAATAATGATGTTTCTGACACTGAAAGAAGTACATAGCTACTTCATATTCAACTTATTATGAAAAGCACAGGTCAGATCAGGTAGGAATAATATTTCTATCCTGTATCAAATACTGGGAAATAACTTTATTAACTAGTTACACCAATTAAAAGTCACTTGATTACCGTTGAAAAGATTTGAAATTAATCTAATAAAATTTAAAAAGTGCGCGACAAGTTTTGTTTACATTCTAAAGATAAGAGATACAATGTTGCCAAGTTAATTTCATAGCTAAATTTCTACAAACTTCAAGAGCTATATTTTAAATTTAAAGAAATCCCTCAAATCATGTAAGACGTATTTATTTATTTAAAAAAATAATACTACACCGCCTGAACAGAATATTCTCTTGAGAATTTCATTTCAACACGTCTAATTTCATGATTTTTTTTAAAGTGGTTCCATAGTCAGGATCTTAAACAGGACCACCATTGTCCCTATTTAAAATCTTCTTGGAACAACTAGATACCAGATTATCTTATTTGGCTCAATTTCGGTACCTACATTAAATAATAAAATTATTTCCGAGATTTGACTTCAATCGAGATGTCCTTTTTAAGACTATAGTTGACAAGATACATAAATAGTTAAAATTTATTGGTATCGGCTATCGTTTAGGAACTATGTACAAAACTAGAACCCAAAAAATGAGAAATAATATCCAAAATTCCTGACACAAAATCCTGCTTTCCTAACGCCTACGTTATTATTATTATTTTTTTTTTTTTTTAATATTACAAGATTGTGCTAGATATGGGAGGCTAAATCATTGAATGGTTTCCTAGGTCTGGCATGCTACTGGCAACAATGTTCATATCAAAAACACATGACATCGCACATGGTATGTGGCTTCGTGACATTTCGTATGAGGTCGTGTAGATAATGTAAACTGAATACAACTGAAGACTGTCCTCAGTAGCATATTACATAGATATATGTAGTTCTTGCCTAATATTTCATGATACCTACTTGGAAATACTCAACTCTGATTGGTTGATTCAAGGACAACTGAAGACAATTTCGAATTGTCTTCACATTTGGTGTTCTCCTTGGAAAGTAACATGAAATGTTAAGCAGCATTGATCTATTTTACACAAAGCTTACTCTTTTTTTTTTTTTTTCTTTTTTTTTCTTTGAGTTGGATCAATTGTGCCATGTTCAAGGGATTATGAGTAGTGTTTTCACTGTTCAAAATTAGGTGAAAATGTCTTCAGTGTCTTCACCCGACGAGCCGCCACTGGTCTACAACTTCATTGGAAAAAGTTAATAAACTGATATAGAACTTCCCGGTACTAAAACGCGTGCTATAAACAAAATTCCAGTGACACTTGACAAGTACGTTATATTATTCTGTGAGGATGTTGGTTTCCTATCTAATATAGGTGAAACCAGGATCGAATCCGGAGAGTGTGGAATAAATATGTACATTATAATAATAATAACACTCTTTAGTGGAAGGTAACCACCCGGCGAGGTTAATGCTTAAAGCATTTTCTACCACCTTACCCTCAGAGTTTTATTATTATGTGGTCAGAAACTCAAATTAATAAGGAAAAATTCATGCACTGGGTGGGATTCGAACCAACAGATCCCTACGGTACCTGGATTACCAGACTAGAGCGGTAACCATTTGACTACCAGTACATTAACCTCAGCAAGTCAATCGTTCAGGCAGTGGTGTGAGTTCCAACTGGTTGGTCAGGCAGTGTTTTGAGTTCCAACCGGTTGGTCAGGCGGGTTTGAGTTTCAACCAATTAGTCAGGCAGTGGTTTGCGTTCAAACCGGTTGGTCAGGCGGGTTTGAGTTTCAACCAACTAGTCAGCAGTGGTTTGCGTTCCAACCGGTTTGTCAGGCGGGTTTGAGTTTCAACCGGTTGGTCAGGCGGGTTTGAGTTCCAACCGGTTGGTCAGGCGGGTTTGAGTTCCAACCGATTAGTCAGGCAGTGGTTTGCGTTCCAACCGGTTGGTCAGGCGGGTTTGAGTTTCAACCGGTTAGTAAGGCGGGTCTTTATTTGGTTAGAATAAACTTTTCGTAAATTATTGTTCTACAAAAAATATAATAACATTACGGCTATAATATTTTTTAGTCACTGTAAAGTCGATGGGCGTTGACTTGAATATTATTATTTTTTCAATACGACTGAGGCACCCTGGGGTGTTACGCGTTAGTGTCTTGATGATTCCTCATCTCACCAGATGATTACTAGAAAACAAACATCTTGTCAAGACTTTATGACTTTTAATGTTGTTTCTTCTATTTGAGAAAATTTGAAATAGAGAGAAATGAGAAATAAAATGAAAATTTATGTAAAATAAAACACTGACTGGGTTTTTTTTTCGTTGAACAACCTCTTAGGTTCTTCGGTGGAAACTAGTAGATGAATCTGCAAATGTTTTTTGCAAATATTTCCTTAGGCTGGCATTTGTAAATCTACAATTCTTTCTGTCAAGCATTCCTTCTCTCCGTATAGTATACGCAACTTCTATCGAAAGATGAGAAAAAGCAATAGAAATTTTCCTCACTAATTTGAGTTGGTGTCCACATAATAATAAGACTCTGAGGGTTAGGTGGTAGAAAATTCTTTTAGAATTAACCACGCCTGGTGGTTAACTCTCACTAAAGAGTCTTATTATATTGTTAGAGGATTGCGGGGCCACAATAAAACAAGACTCAAATTCAGTCAAAATGCCGAACTTGAAGTTCGGCAAGTGATCAGAAACAATAAAATCATAGATGTGAAAAAGGAAAAAAGGCATGTATTTACAAATAACATTAGATACATAATTATGTATGAATAAAACCAGAATTCACTAGGATAAATCTCATTCCAAATAGAATTTTTAGATTCTTAAAGAAAAGACTGCTCTACGAAGTGGTCCGAAATTTCCCTCAGGTTTATCATTTGTCAAAATATTATTTTGTAGGTAGTTAGGCACTTGCAACTAAGGAAAACACCGAAGAAGTCTCGACAGCTTTAATATTGTTGGATTTTTTCTCCTTCTGTACATCACTTTAAGCAATTTAATGAAAAAATATCAGACTTGACATTTTAATGAGAACATGTTGAGCTTGCTGCCATTTCCTCAAAACGGAATGGAAAATCTAGTATGATACTGCCTTCATAAACGGGAAAGTAGAATGAAGACCATGTTTTTTCCGCAACAAAATCTACACGTGAAGATTCATACTCCTGAAAAAGAAAAACCTGTTAGGAAGAACCCTTAACAGTTAGGAAGAGCCGTTAACAGTTAGGAAGAGCCGTTAACAGTTAGGAGGAAAACCCAGCTGTAATAAGTGGGAGTGCCAGAACCAAACAACCTCAATCATTCGGAAGAAGCTGACCCATGCCAACTCTACGTAAGTTTGGCAAAGTGAAAAAAAGTGAAAGAAGAAGAAGAAAAGACACTTTCGAATTTTAGTCAAAATGATATAACTAAACTTTATTCCATGTTTTGAATATGCATTGAATATTGTTTAAAAAAGACTAAAAGACGACATTTCACAAAAAAGTGTGAGTTAGTTTTTCTTAAATTTTATTAAATACTAAAATTTTACTTTAGACTCATAAAGAGAAATATTTTGTAGATATAATTAATAATACATTTAAAAAACACTGCCAATTATGGACACAATACTTCCTCGTGATTGTTTCACATTGTGTACACGTGCGAATTTTGAGTTTTTATACTAAATTACTTGTATCTCCAAAACGGCTGAACCGATTTTCTTCAAATTTGTCTTATATGGTAGAATATCATTTTTTCTACATGTCTTATATGGTAGAATATCATTTTTTCTAGATTCTACAAAAAATTCTGTATCGGCAAGTCGTGGTTCTTATTTTTTGACTTTATTGTCCAAAATTTCGGATTTTCTTAAATATCAGAGTCAAATTATTATTAACGGATCCCTACGCTACCTAGATTACCAGACTAGCGCGTTAACCACTTGACTACCAGTGTGAGTGGCTCTAGGAATACGCTTGCAGATCTGGTGAGGTCACTCAAGTACAGGAACATCCAGCGAACTTAGGACTTGGTGGGTGACGGGTGACCAATCAAATTCCAACAATTTTTTTTTTTTTTAAGTGGGGTTTAACGTCGCTTTCAACTGCCATGGTCATATCACGACGGGGTTTTACCCTCCATTCGCAGGAAACTCACAAACCTGCTACTCACATTGACCTCACCCAGCCTGAGTGGGGCCGGGAAAAGCCAGCGTCACGAGAATTAGAATTTGAATGGTCACCCATCCAAGTCTTAACTCGCTGGATGTCGCTTAACTTCGGTGTTCTGAAGGGAACCGGTGTATTCAACATGCCATCGACGCTGGCTTAAATTCCAACAATTGTGATATCATTCACCGTCAAACTTCTTTGTGAGATTCCAGCATGTGAAGGGTAAACATACATACCTTATCTCGAATGATCTACGATGCAAACATGACTTACCTTTACTTTTGTCATTCACTAAAATGTCAAACACCCTCGGACTTCGTGGTAAATAAATAATTAAAAAACATGTTATTTAAAATATTCCAACTTTATTTTTTGAGTTCAACAGATTCCAAAAAGTATACTCCTATACAAAGTTTTGGTATCTTGACTTTTTAAAAGTGCCATAGTTATAGATTTGCTCATATTGTCAAACCAAAAAAGTAAAATCTAAGCATGATAAAAATCCAGAACACAGCTATTTATTTCAGATCTCTCTATAGATAAGCATAGGTATCTACTTTTATCTCATACTTTTTCTTGTGTTAAACAAGATGTACAAATTGGAAGAGAGAAAAAAATGTCTCTCTCTAATATACACTTCCCTTTCCATTTCCCTCTTTGTTTGTCCCGGTAGCTCAGTGGTAAATGTTCGAAACCCAGACGGGAATTTTTACCACACAATAATGCAGGTTTACTGGTGGAATAATGGGACTTAATAGTCCTAATTTGGCACTCTAAATAAGGCGACATTATTAAATATTTGCGAGAAATTTGAAGTAGGGAATCTGCTTTTAATTGTTAGCCTGAATTCCAAATTTATTAAGATAAGTTTTGTCGTTTTAATGAAATGTAAGCTTTTGCTTGATGTATATGAATATCAAATATAATATTTATTGTTTTTTTTATATGTTTATATTTTTATGTCTATGTGTAGATACTTGGATAGCTTCTTTTTTTTTGATTTTGAGTAGCTCAACCTTTATCTTCATAAACCATGAAAAATCAGCCTATCCAGCCATTCTCACTCATACGATACATTTTTCTTTCTTTTTTGTAAGAAAAAGTTTTATATTAGGACTCTGAAATCAGTGAGCTTAGAATTTTTTCCTCTGTTTATATTTCTTATTAGTTTTAAACATTTCATTAAAAGTTTTCTCCTCTTGTAAAAAAAAAGTTTTTAAAAAGTTACAAATTCTGTCCTCAAAAAGCCAAAAATAACACTCATGATGCCGAACTTCGTAAATAACAATGTTGTTCTTTGCAAATCTTTGCATGAAAAAATATCTCTTTTTTTCATCCCAGAAAAAATGTGAAATAAAATTTAATTTAAAATTTACTTCAGAGTTCGCTTAAGCTTTTGGTGAGATTATGTAAACTTTTAATACCTTCTCGGTTTTTCCTACCTAAAATAATCAAGCCATGGGTCCACAGGATTTCTGATAAAGAGAGATAGTAGAGGGGTAGGCAGTCATTAGGCTGGGATAAGAAGAGACAAGAATACAAAATTAGGGGGAGCATTGCTTTAAAAAAAACTCACACTGGAAAAATGTATACAGGATGTATGAGAAGAAAGTAACAAGTTTTCTTCACATACAGAGTGTTTTCAGTTCCAGTCACAGTCACTCTCGCTATCACCATGGTGAGGACTATATCCAGACTCATCTAGTTGTAAAGTAAATAAATGTGTTATTTCATCACAATATTGTAGGGGTAGAGCAGTAAAATACAATTTGAAGTAATATGAGAAGAATAGTGGGTGGGTTCAAAGTCCCAAAAGGTTATGGTTTAGCATTTTAGTTAGAGTACGGGCTGTCCATCTCCAAGTCCTTCACTTTTGGGCACGAGCTTTCCTTTTCTCAAAAAAGCACAAAAACACAGAGTGTGGCAAGACCGACAGGCGTTTTCTCTCCTACATTTCAGCTGGTACATAATATGTAGGAGAGGTAGAGAAGTAGAAGAGGTGTGATATTTATGATGCGCAAAATGCTGTGTCCACTGTCCATCCATTCATTAGAAAAAGAGACCAGCATACATTTTTAACGTAAATCCGAAGAGAGTATTTAAGACGTCGCCAATTTATTTCCGATTCATCAGGCAACATTCTTTCTCAGAAAACAATTATTGAGTGGATTCGAGTACTCAGAGAAACTAGAAACTTAAATGCTTCAGGACAGACCTTCCCACACAGTGTGTGTGTATGCTGTGGTGTGTGTGTTTCTGAGGGGCTGGCGTAGCGGTGGGTGTAACCCGCTAGTATATCATAAGTACCTGTTACCAATAAAAATTGCTGACTGTTGAACTTTTGTTAAACTTTTAAAGAAGCATAACCTACTTTCCTAATTTTTGAAATTGGGAGACTTCAAAAAGTTTAATTAAAAAAAATCCACTAAATTATGTACTTCCATGCTAAGTAAAGAAATATAAGACCTTGAAAAGAAGAACCTATGGTAGGTACTTGTTACCAGTGTTTGCGTTTGGGCTCAAAGATTTAAATCTGATTCGTAAAAGTTTTCTGCAAAACCACATGAAATGACTTTTCTACCTGAGCAGCGCAGTTTAAAGTTGCAAACTGTTGGAAAGTTTCCCCAAAGATATTAAAATGGGAAGTTCTTAATATCTTAGATCTGACAGTACACAATGAAGAGGTAGTAGGTATAGGTATACTTGGATTTCAAATTCAACAAACTTGATGAAAAAGTTTTCCATTATTTTCACTTTACTTTTGACTCCAGAAAAAACATTGAAAGTAGCGATATACCTACACTGCGAGAATGCCACACTTATCAATAATTAAAATCTCATTTTCTTCTTTAATTACATGTCTCGGATACCCATGTTACCGATTCACAATTCCATAAGACTAATTGTTTTTTTTCCATCATATCCGTATTTCTAGAATCTAGATAAATTAGAAACTTCATCCGCGAGACAGAGATATTGCATAAAAAAAAAACAGAGAAGATAGTTAAATTAGTTTAAAAGATTAAGGAAGAGAAATTTGAGAGAATCTAGATAGAATAACGCTGATACATGATGGAAATATTGGAGAGAGATTATGGAAAGAAAAAAGCTACACAGTACACAAGTCAAAATACTTGTGTAGCTCAGAAAAAGGTCGATAGTATAAATTAAGAAACAGTGTAAATGACATTTGTATACCTACTTAAATTCGCGGGATTTACTGTCACTTTTACTTCCGAGAAATTTCTAATATTAGAAATTGGAAGTATTGTGTTCGTTTTTGGTAAAAAAAAATATTTTTTTGCTCCGATTTCAATTTTTTTCATATTTCTGGACGTTTCATAACCTCCTAAGCAAATTTGGTTTTGTGTCCGTCTGTCGGTCTGTCGGTCTGTCTGTCGGTCTGTTAAAACGATTCCTTGTAACGCGCAAATCTCGGAAACTACTCGACCAATTTTGATGAAATTTTGCACACATCTAGGAGACACTCTGTAGATGGTCCCATTTTAAATTCATCGAATTCATACTAGCAGTTCTGGGTGAAAGAGACCATGCGCCTGACCACTAACTTTTTACTTAAATGCTTATATCTCGTGAACGGTACACCCGATTTCGATGAAATTTTGTATGTATATGCATTATGCATATTATTGATTTACATAGGCTTTTGATATTTTCTTTTTAATTAATAATAATTTGACTCTGATATTTAAGAAAATCCGAAATTTTGTAAGAATATGCTTATTATTGTTTTACATAGGTTATTTATATTTATTTTTAAATTAATTGATATTTTCTTTTTAAATCTATAATATTTATAATCCGAAAAATTCATGCACTGGGTGCATGAATTTTTCCTCATTAGTTTGAGCATGAGACCACATATCTAGGAGGGTTAGGAGGTACAAAATGCTTTGAGCATTAACCTCATCTGGTATAATTAACTTTCACTAAAGAGTGTTGTTTACATTTTTATTATTATAACACTAGCAATGTTATAGAACAGAACACAACACAAGGGTTTGGTGGAAGAGATTGCCAAAGGCAATAACCCCGCCCTTTAGTTAGGACGGACATATATTATGGATATATTTATTTATTTTTTCCTTATTTTTTTTTCTTCTCTAATATTGTATATTAATTTGTAATTATTTGTGTTGTATACAATATGTCCAATTAATAAAGTGTAAATAAATAAAAATAATACAATAATCTATTCATCATGCAAGAAAGAGGCAAAAGAGTCCCTTTAGTCCCACAGTATCAGATGTCTCTAAATGCGTTGTTGCCCACTTCACCGAAGAGGCTTAAATCGTGTACCTCTGTTATACCCAAAACTTTGGTGGTTGTTTTTTCTCTTCTAAAAATTTACATTCATTAAAGTTTTCATGCACGAAAAACTTTGGAAGTTTTTTTTTACTTTCATCATAAGAGAATGCTGGGAAAGAGTCAGACAGGACAACTGTTTGTATTGGAAATTCTTCTCACGCTCCACCCTCTCACTTTTCTTCCTTATATAATTGTGCTACATTTAAACAAACAAATTATATCCTCCTGTACCTACAAAAATTTGCTATTAATCATACCTAGTAACCTACCGACCTTCTTAACTGCTTACCAATCTTTATATTGCTCATAATCTGTTGGGGTTAATGTTAACCACCTAACTTTAACTGGCTCATCCTGAACTACATATTTATTCTCATGTGTATTAATCTTAATTTGGTGCGAGAGAGAAAGATAAAGTTTTTTAATCCTTGCATTTTCTACTTTCCTTATCTTGGAAAGTAATGGAATCGCTCATTTTTTTTTTTTAAATTTTACAGCTAAATGATGATTTTATTCTCAACTCTCTCTCTTTCACTTTCTCTCCCCCTTCCCCTTGAATTTAGAAGAATGTTGGGTTTTTTATAAAACGCCTTAGTTCAAAATGAAGTGTAATCATAAAAAAAAAATACTAAACTTTTTGGTCCTAATGAGACACACGCGCCCGACAGTGAAAAGTGACACTGAAGTACGGAAATTACGCCCAAGAAGAGAAACAAGATCTTGTTGGATAAAAAAAATCTCATGAAAGATTCAAGGGTGGATAATAAAGCAGATACGGAGAAAAAGAGAGAGAGAGAGAGAGAAAGAGAGAGAGAGAAAGAGAGAGAGAGAGAGAGAGAGAGAGAGAGAGATTATAGCGCGGCTGTCACGCGTGACAATTGAAAACAATCTGTGTTCAAAATAGTCACTGAGAAACGGGGAGAGAGAGCAAGGGGGGTAACAGAATAATAGGCACATATAGGTTAAGGGGGGTTGGGGGTGGGGGTTGGGGGTGGGTCCCATTAACGTTGTCAGCGCAATGTACAGTCGATCAAGAGCATCTGCCGACAGCAGATAGAAATAGAAAGCGGGTGTAGGGGGGAAAGTCAGCAGGGGGTAGAGAGAGAAGTAATGAGCAAGTCCATGTATAATATTGTATATCATGCACTACTCGTATTCGACATTTCCTTCTAGTCTTACTAGTTTAGAAAAGTACTAAATTAATTGATATGTACCTCAGCCATTTGGAAACACTTTTAAGAACTAATTACATAAGGTTAGTGCGCGAGTCCAACGGAGCCCTAAACCCAGGGTAGCCCCGGTACCACGCAGAAAAATCTAACCATGTTATTAGATGTAAGCCCCGAAAATCGTCTATCTCTTGCAGCAGATCTGGCCGCCTTTGTAACTTGCGAAAACAACGGAGCCCTAGGCCCTAGGGTAGCCCTGGTACCACGCAGAAAAATCTAACCATGTTATTAAATGTAAGGGGCCTCAGAGGAGTCCTAAAAATCGCCTATATCTTTGTGTAGGGACCAGGGTCGAGGGTCTAGACTCAGGGTCCTTGTTCTGGCCGCCTACCAGTGGCGTAGCCAGGGAGGGGACAAACCCCCCCCCCCCCCCCCCCCAATTTCTAAGAAACCCCAGCAAAGATGGAATACTCGTATACATTTGGCGAGATGTCTCAACCCCCCCCCCCCCCCCTCCCCCGAAATGTAGGTCTAGCTACGACACTGCCGCCTCCTAAGTGGCTGCGACTATTTCTTGGCTGTCTAGTGGTGCTGTCTCTTTTAAGCAATAGTTTATGTTGGTTGTCTTCTGTTTATACTGAAACTGCGTATGACAAAGACAAAATATTAAATTTTTATTTAGACTTAATAATTAAAATTTTAGACTTCTAAGAATTTTATCTTCTTTGACATTCTCTCTAGCCTCCCAACCTTTCTTGGTTAAGTACACATCACACTTACTACTATGTGAGACGTACTAACTGTATGGTGTATCTGTATTCATTGAGTTAAAAGTTAAAGACATTTGAATTGAAAGACATTCACAGCGAAAAATTCATCGCGTAAAGAGAAAAAGTTTCACCAGAACACGAAAGCAAAAGGAATTATAAGGATTTTCCTACCCAAAAATTATTTTGAGGAAACTTAGTTGGGTTTAACGGAACGAAAACATAAAAGAAGCTTAGAAATTATGAATTTGCAGGGTGTTTCAGACATTTGATGACTTCTTCAGTTGGACAATCGAATTAGAAGTGAATGTTTGTGATTTTTTTTATTTAATTTATCATTTAAATCGATCGTTTTTTGTAGAACAGCAAGAAACATGAAGCTGCTAAATAATTATTATAATAGATTAGAGAGAACTTTATGCCCTAGCTATTCGTGGAATATTCGTACCTATGTATACTAACGTCTCTTTTTACTTTCCTTATCCTGTAGAAAGGAAAGTAATGGCATAACCCAAAATTTTTGATGGTCAGTTTTCAGTGCCAACACACGTTTTAGGGTGTGACATATCAAATAAATCAAATCCAATGATTTTGAGGTGCTGATTACGAAGCCTTTGGCTTCTTTTCGGGGGATAAGGAAGGTCGTGTGATGTCACACCAGGTTTTTTAACAGTGAAAACAGAAAATGGAGAAATTTTACTTATATTTCTCTATGTTTATTGGTTCGAGTAGCAAGGATATAATTATGTATGTATGTACGAATTTCTTTGTGGTGAAGCACAAGGCCTCTTCACAATTTTTGTGGGTAGCGCAGCATTACTAAGAGCCTCCTTTACATTTCGAATTATTCTATTACATTAATTTCTTTTTACTCTGGTAATGCCGCCACTGGTCGTTACTCATACAAGTAACTACTCATTTTTCCTCACGAGGTATGAGTAGACCCCGAACATCCAAGTACAGAGCAGAAAAAATCCTCCCCCGCTGGGAATCGAACCCAGGTCACCATGTGTGCAATGCCTAGCGCGCTAACTCGCTCTGCCACAGTGACTACCATGCAAGGATATAATTATGTGGATTGTTATCACTTAAGTTCAGGTTTGTGACATGACTTTTGCAATTAACACGAAGATGGTTAATTAACCTTCATTTATAATCTCATTGTGAGGTGTCGGATTCAAGTGTAGGTACTAGACTTATCTGACCACCCTGTAGATTTACCTCCAGATGCTGACGAAGCGTCAAAACTTTATCATGCTTCAGCATAATGCAGACTGGCTTACCTTGTTCTCTCTCCTTCTATTTTCTCTTTCTAGGAAGTAATTATGGTAAGAGTGAACAAAGATTTTAAGCTGACGCTATTTCTGTAAGGACCCCCTGACTAATCTCGACCATATGTTCCGAGAATAATCATTTTGGACTAGAACTAAATCTAACTCAAGTTGTCAGCAAATGGTTGAAAAGTGTGTTTTCGAATACTTCTATATCAGGGGTGGCCAAACTTTTTTTGCGGCGGTTCCCTCTGGGAAAAATGGAAGCGCTCGCGGTTCCCCCCCCCCCCCCCCCCAATCTACTGCATACGATGTAACCGCTAATCTCACACAATGAAGTAAGTGTTCATTAGAAATTCTGTTTCTATTTTTGGTTTTAACAGCATTCATTGTAGAGAAAGTTGCCTCACAAAGGTAGGTACTAGCGAAAAAGGCTGTAAGATACATAGCCAATTTCCTGAGGTATGGATATTTATCTTGAGAAAAGTATTTCCAAAAGTCACAACTTGTTGATTCAGCTCGCACCTTCACAGCTATATCACCTTTGATTTTTAAGATTTCATCGATTATTGCTGTGGAGTTTCCATCAATTAGGTGGGATATTTCTAGGTTAGTCATTTCTTCGATTTTTACTTCCTTGAATGGATAAGCCATGTATGTCAATATGTCCTCCAGCTTTTGAAAATCACTGAATCGCCTTTCAAATTCAACTGCGAGTTCGGTTATTTGTTCCTTAAATGAATCCAAATCAACTTCGCTCTCGTCTGCTATTTCCCCCTCCCTCTTTCACACAGCACGTGCCGTGCGGTATGAAAATAATTCGTAGACTTCAGACGCCTTACGACAAGATTTTACAGGTTGCTACAATGCTACAGAGGTAACAAGGTACATTATTTTATTTATTAGTATTAGGCTACAACTATAACGATGCAGTTTTTGATTAGGTGGGTACAGGTTTACAGGTAGGTACAAAAGAAAATAAAATATTCAGAATAAAAGCAAAATCTTTTTTTTTATCTAGGTTTCAAAAAAAAAAAAAAACATTCTTGTAAAAATCTCAAAATTTCTTCGCGGTTCCCCAAAATAGACCCCGCGGTTCCCTAGGGAACCGCGGTTCCCAGTTTGGCCGTCCCTGTTCTATATCATACTCTTTCAAGTTTACAGTCAACATTTTGGGTTTCTTTATTTTAATTGTTTCTGTGTTTGAACCGGATCAAACAGAATAAATAGCAGAATAAATAAATATAAAAGTTGTGTGTGTGGGTGGGTAATCGGTATGTATGTAGGTATGTGGGTGTGTGTGCGTATGTGTGTACATAAGAATATGTCTAAATTGTCTAATTATTGAGAAAACAAGATATCATCTATAATAGAGTTCCTCTCTCTCCTTCATGTAAATTTACTACATAACATTTTCCGTTTTATCTAGCATGTAAATAAATAAAGATTGTATAAATATAATATACAGGCTTATATGTATATAATATATGAGAAAAAGAAAAGATAAGTTTGGTTGGGTATGTAAATAAGAGGTCACACATGTATGTATCATTTAGAGTATTTAGACCACCTATATATATGTAGGTATATATAAAAATATCCATCTGTAACATTTTAGTTTCCTGACTTGTAAATTTGTATTAATATTTTATTTTATTTTCAAACATCCATATCTGTAATTTGTACCTACCCATGTAAAAATATAAATAAAGCTACAACTTAAGTTGTGAATATGTTTCAAAAAAAAAAAAAAAAAAAAAAAACCGGATCAAGAACAATTATAATAAATTATTCTACAATTTTATTCTGAACAAATATTAACAATGTTATGAAATGATTGCTAAAAAAATCAAATAATTATTAATAAATAATAACAAATTGTATAAATATTATAGATTAATAAATTTATTTGGATGTTGGTTGTATGGCGAGAACTTATTTTCCATCAACATTTTACGTGAGAGAATATTTTGTTGACTCAGTTATTGCAAGCGCTGATCCAGTAGCTCTCATTCTGAATTCAGGAAAAAATACCGTCAGCAAATATTTGAAAGTTTCAGCTGCATTAAAAATCATATTCTGACTCTCTGACTCTGTTAAGTGCATGGATGGGTCCGTGAACTCCGTGACATTTTATGAGCATTGCTTCACGTGTCACGTGTTCAGGATTTTCATGGTCGTTTATCTATAGGTACACTCGCAGATGCACTTTATAGCTTATCATCCTATTCGCAAAATGCCACAGTTCAACACCTGGCTAACTTATATTACCTACTTCATCTGTGCTCTGTCCTAATCTGTCATGTTCTACGACTGCTCTACAACAAGTGGAAATAATGTACGTTTGTTAAGGTATCTGTGTTCTTACTACAAGTTGAGATGATGTATGTTTGTTAAGGCCTCTGTGATCTACATGTTTCGAAATCAAAATTTTTTCTTCTTTATTTTAGATGGTTTTCGTCAAAAAAAAAAAAAAAAAAATACATCATACATTAACTGTACTTACTGCAGTCTGCGTCTGCAATGTGGTTTGCTTTTTCAAAATAATATAGAATGTTGCTTTTGCATGGATTGAAGTTTTTCTCAAGTGCAAATCCAATAAAAGTCAGAGGAAAAAGTTCTTTTCATTAAAGTTGCTTCAAATAGCAAAGCTTTGAGAGGGTTTACTCAACTTCCAGTAATTAACCTCCCCCACCCTCTTCTACTGGTGCGCTGTAATTAATGCAATTTGTAGTTAAATAATTTAAACGTTTATTTCTCATTTACTTCTACACGTTTAACCTGTTATTGACATTGTTCATATTCATATCATGTCAGTGTCAGTGCTGCTCTTTTGAATGGCTGACTGAGTATACACATCTATACAGGGTTTTTAATTACTATACTTATGTGTGTATGTTTGTGAGTGTAGACTGTACTGTATAAAAATAAAATGTGCGCGCCTGGTTAGTCACGGGTATGTCTGTATTTTTGTGTTTTTATGCGTGTGTAGTAGGTTATGGGTGGTACTCTCTGTGTGTACACTATTTATTTGGGTGTGTACGAGGACAGGTGGGTGTGTGATATTTTGTGTGTTCTAGAGTTGTGGATGTGTATGTGTATGTGTCCGATGTGTGGGTAATGCGCTGTCGTGGTAGCTTGCTGTATATTAGTTGGCTTAGTAAAGCCGGCGTAGCGAAAAACACATAGAATTAATATTTAGTAGCTATTTTAATCATCTTGTTATATGCCAGAGGCCGAGATAAACTCAAAGGTTTAATTTGATTATTCTGTCTTCATGGTACCTGCGGGATTAGCCTTCAACAGATTCTACTATTTTTTTCCACAAAAAACTCAGTATTCTCTAAGACGGTGGTGATCCTCTGTTGTACATAAAGTAGGGTGCATCAGTAACTTAGGATCAGCTCAAGTCATGTTTCGGACACGTTGAAAAAAGGTTCAATAAATTGAAACATGCTGAAATGACAGAGTTAATCAATCAAATGTAGAATTGTAGTGTTCTATAACAAACTGATGTTTCAAAATAGCATTACGAATGAACGAACTGGTATCCTCAGAAATCAATCATGTATATTAAGTAAAAAATTAGTTTCCTTGACTGTAGGTAGGTTTACTCTTATAGGGCCAAATTATAAAACCAGAATTAAATTTTAGATAAGTCACTGCCTAAAGTTGGGCGCCGTGATTTATTGGAACTCCGACTTGAGGGTCGATCTTATCTTAAATTTGGTCCTGTTTTATAATTCGGCCCTTGGTCGGTGAATTTCCAAGGTTCATCATACTTTATCATCATTATAAATCTACTTTAATACATTTTTTAAATTATAATGAATAATGGAAGAAAATACTTTTTAGAATTGCCATTACCTACAAGAAATTATTTTGCTCATAATAGAAGTCCCGTGATTTAACCACCGAAAGTTATGCACCATATTTTTATGAAAGGGTGTGTGTTACCTGAAATAAATTAAGTGTTGCTGGCGCTAATTGGTGGAATTTGTTTAATTAAAATGGTTAAATTTATGTACAAAATCCAGCGTAAAGATTTTTTCAATACACAAGCAGTATATTACGCTTCACTAGACTCTTCGTTTTTTTCCCTTTAATTTGGTACCTTTGATTTATTTTTTTCATATTCTTATGTAACAGCTGTACTGCTTTATAATTATAATTACGATTGAAATAAATCAACCTCAGTAGCTCGATCGATAAGGATGAACTCGTAACCTAGAATTTGGCGGTTCGAATGCCAAGTTCGGTACAGATTTAGTGAGTATGACATCGCAAAAGAGATTACCACAAATATAATTTTTTTATAACAACTCTTGAAATAATTACACGTTAAATTTTTCTATATTTTCGTAAATTAATGGTAAGAACGGGTGAAAACGTGTGCGTGTGTATGTGTGTGTTTGAGATAGAGGGAGAGAGAGAGAGAGAGAGAGAGAGAGAGAGAGAGGAGAGAGAGAGGGGGGGGGGGAGCGAGAGTTTTTACTAGTTTTTAAAAGTCAATGTAAATAAATTTCATATACTACAATAAGACGGACAGCGAGAGAAATGACAGTATAATTATTATGATCCTTTAGTGCAAGTAAGGCACATGATGAGTGGAAAAGGCTTCAATAGGCTTTAGGTTTTACACTCAATTCTGGCATTAAGGCCTTCTACAAATACTATTGAAAATGTGTCAAAGAGACTCACAACCGCCCGAAGTAATCCTGTTTTTCACATCTAATATTGGCGCACGAATCAAAGGTGGAAATTCTCTTTGAGTGCCAAAAAATACATTTCTTTTCCTTTTCATTTCAATTTTTTCCTTTTCAACATAGTGCCTATTGAGAGGAATAAAGAATACAAAAAATGAAAGAAAGAATAAAGAGGGAGGGCAAAATGTGTAGGCAAAAAATGAGGAAATTTTGAACTTCATAAAGAGGAAGGAAAACACAAACTCGTCAAGAAATATAATGGAGCGATGATCATAATATTGATACCCATCCCTAGTGGCGAATCATAATAATATCATTATCTATTGATATTCAACTTTTCTTCTGTTTCCATATACATTTTTTATATAGGTATATTTATGCACCAGCATAGGTTGTTGGTATTTTATTCCCAATACAGTTGGTATCCAGACACCCAGTTCAAACCAACACACTTCGATTGACATAGTTCTCAGGGCCCTTTACAATCATTCACCTCACTGTTTACATACCTGTATGTGTACACGATGTTTGCAAGAGCTTTCTATACTTTCTGACAACGTCATTCACGATGACGCCATCATTATTAGCATTATTCTGCCGACAATGAAACATTACCATTGTAATCTCAAGAATGTGTCTGACAGCCTTACACCCGCCACTGGACTTTACTCCATCTGACATTATCAACATCAGCAATCTCTTTCAACATAAAAATATGAAGAACCTTCGTCTCTCCTGATCTTCCTTTCAAAAGCCCCCCCCCCACCCTTCCCTCTGATCCTTTTTATTCCCCTGCCCCCTCTCCCTCCATCAAGGCTATCAGTTTTCCTCCTATAAATACTTGATAAATATACCCCTCCTTGAGGAATATTTTTTAACACGCTTACTCAGCTTTTCGTCTGATGAAAATCGAAAACACTCATTACCAGCAGCATGATATTTTATTGATATGGTTATGGTAGAGTAACTTTCCTTTTCTTGTGTGACTTGTTCAGACAGTATTTTTGACAGGACAGATCAATATGAACGGTTTGGTCTATTTCCATTGAATGAAAGACTATACTATCCTTAAGTTCTTTCATCTCTCAGTTTTCTTCTGTAAATTAAATTTCTCTACATAATCGTAGGTCATGTAATGTCTTGAAATTTAATATTGATCATTGAATTATTGTTTTTGGTAGATAAATAGGTATAATATAAATATTATTATTATTATTATTTTTATTTAACAGCCATTTTACTTGTAGTTTGGAATTGCAAATTTCAGTTGAGCTATCCATTTTTATGGAAAGTTTAGCTTACATTAAACAAAACATCTTCTCGCCCAGACGGTAAAAAAAATGGTTCTAGAAAAAACTGAAAACGGTGCTCCAGGCATCTCCACTACTATTAATCTATGTACGCGGTAAATAAAATTGTATAATTTAATTTAGAAAAAATCTAATGGTAGAATCTATTCTAGAATCTAGATAATCTGTTGAATTTCATTTTGACGTAAAATAGATCAAAGTAGGTAACTTTATATGATTCACGGTTGTCAACTCCTCACATTGAATAACCGAAGACCGTTTGAGGTGATCAGACTTTCGGAATATTTTACAAAATTTCACTTCTCTATTTTACATAAATATCAGAAAGTGGCACTTTTCCCCAATGCCATTATAATAAATCGGAACCCTCTCATATTCCCAAAAAATATTTTTACCAGTACATCACTCTTAGAGGGTTGTAGCGCACTAAACCGCTAACTTATTAGTGTGGTTAGTGAATAAACTGAAATTAGGTTGCAATACAGCGATAGCATCCACGTAAGTACGGGTCGTAAAGCTCAGTACTCGCTACATTTTACATTACCCGTTTTACGAGCAAAGCAGTAACCTTTGTAAGCTCAAAGCATACTCACCATACTGATCTAATTTTTTATATCTAATTTATGAAAGAGGAAAATTTAAGACAAGGGACGAGGAGTGGAGGTAGAGAAACTAAAAGAGAGAGAGAAATGGAGTTTTCATTCCGTAATTGAGACATTAAAGGGTTTATGATTACTACAGGAGAAAAAGAACGAGAGGCTAAACCAGTAGAAGTGTTGGAGTTCACAATAGAACTGCAATAGACACATACCTACTGGGCCAAGTAGGCTGTAAATTTGAGAAAAAATCAATTTTCTACAAAGAACCATACATATTACAAAACATTATGATGTTTGTACTTGCCAATCAAAACTAATTTGGTATTTTTTCAATTCTCATTTGAAACCCCATTATTTGTTCCATATTCCATCATATCCATTACATCATAAATTCGTCTCTAGGATATGGAGACATCAGTGGCGGCTCCTGACTTCAAGACTAGGTGAAGACAAATTATACCCAGAAGTATTGAAAAAATAAAATTATTAATTTATCAGATCTTAGTTCTTATGGTCTCATAAACACAGCCCATTGTAAGTTATGGCTGTTTCCCTGCAGAGCATGATTTTCTCTCATACCAGTTTTGCATCATATAAGTTTTTATAGGTACTTTTTTTGGAGAACACTTGGTACTTAATAAATAAACAAGGCCAGCAGAACAATTTATCAACACTTGAGCTGGTACACAGCCATTCATTTTTCATAAACCATTCAGGCTTGAACTGTATGGCTGTGGGGCAGGCATTTGCTTTACTTTTTTAGTGGTGGTTATAGTAATTGGAGAAATTGGACATCCAGTAATCATAATATTTTCTTATCCTCATTACTTCTTAATCTGAATGGGGTTACTTTCAATGTTTGAACCCCATGATTTTGTGGGAATCTCATTGTTTCTTTGAAATATTGTTATTAATTATTCATCTTAATAAAAAATATTTATTCATCTTAATAAAAAATATTAACTAAAAGTTGGTAAAAAGGAATTAAAATAAAAATATTAGGATTATACCTCAGTAGATAGGTAGGTACAACATTTTAAAGAGGGGTTAGAACTGGGAAGGAAAGAAAGTTAGTTGAAGACTAAAAATTACAATCCAAAACTGGAAGAAAATCCACCACCAGATTACAAAATAAATCTAAGAAAACATACTTACTACAAATATAAAATCAGCTTAAATTTGTGTTACCATTGATGTTTAAATGACTATTTATGAAAAACACAGATATTGCCTTATAATTTTAAGTACTTCACTGGAAGCTGTGTGCTTAGCTACCTGCAACCTGCATAATTATAATGTTATTTCTGACACTGAAAGAAGTACATAGCTACTTCATATTCAACTTATTATGAAAAGCACAGGTCAGATCAGGTAGGAATAATGTTTCTATCCTGTATCAAATACTGGGAAATAACTTTATTTACTAGTTACACCAATTAAAAGTCACTTGATTACCGTTGAAAAGATTTGAAAATAATCTAATAAAATTTACAAGTTTTGTTTACATTCTAAAGATAAGAGATACAATGTTGCCAAGTTAATTTCATAGCTAAATTTCTACAAATTTCAAGAGCTATATTTTAAATTTAAAGAAATCCCTCAAATCATGTAAGACGTATTTATTTATTTAAAAAAATAATACTACACCGCCTGAACAGAATTTTCTTTTGAGAATTTCATTTCAAAACGTCTAATTTCATGATTTTTTTTTTAAAGTGGTTTCATAGTAATTAGGATCTTAAACAGGACCAAAATTGTCCCTATTTAAAAACTTCTTGGAACAACTAGATAAAAGATTATCTTATTTGGCTCAATTTCGGTACCTACATTAAATAATTATTTCCGAGATTTGACTTCAATCGAGATGTCCTTTTTAACAACACTATAGTTGACAAGATACATATTAAGTTGTTAAAATTTATTGGTATCAGCTATCGTTTAGGAACTATGTATAAAACTAGAACCCAAAAAATGAGAAATAATATCCAAAATTCCTGACACAAAATCCTGCTTTCCTAACGCCTACGTTATTACTATTATTATTATTATTATTTTTTTTTTTTAATATTACAAGATTGTGCTAGATATGGGAGGCTAAATCATTGACTGGTTTCCTAGGTCTGGCATAATGCTACTGGCAACAATGTTAATATCAAAAACACGTGACATCGCGCATGGTATGTGGCTTCGTGACATTTCGTATGAGGTCGTGTAGATAATGTAAACTGAATACAACTGAAGACTGTCCTCAGTAGCATATTACATAGATATAGTTCTTGCCTAATATTTCATGATACCTACTTGGAAATACTCAACTCTGATTGGTTGATTCAAGGACAACTGAAGACAATTGGGAATTGTCTTCACATTTGGTGTTCTCCTTGGAAAGTAACATGAAATGTTAAGCAGCATTGATCTATTTTACACAAAGCTTACTCTTTTTTTTTTTTTTTTTTTTTTTTTTTTTGAGTTGGATCAATTGTGCCATGTTCAAGGGATTATGAGTAGTGTTTTCACTGTTCAAAATTAGGTGAAAATGTCTTCAGTGTCTTCACCCGACGAGCCGCCACTGGGAGACATTGAAAAATTATGCATTGCCTGACAAACATCCATTGACCTTCTCTTTAACCATCACTAGACGCGTTATGTCCTATGAAGAAACTGAAAACCCGACCGCGAGATATATTCACTTACCTCCACCAGCCGGAATGAGGCTGGTAGACATCATTAAAAAATAAACCATCTCCAAACAGTTTTCATCAATGTATTCAACGATTAAACCACGCTTGTAGTTGCTTAACTAGCTCTAAAGTTGGTTCAACTTCATTCACTTGCACTCTTCTTAACGACATCGACGTAACGACTGGTCTCTGTATTGATTCTCCAAACTGACGTAGGTGTTACGAGAAATTTGGTACTTGTTTTTTTCAATTCAGATACAATTCTTTTTTAATTATGATTATTTTAAAAGATGGAGTATTAAAAAAAAAATGATTAGCTCATATATAAGTCTACTTTGTTATCTTCAAATCTAATTGGCTTCTCAAAAAGATCTGGTCCTCAAAAATGTCCCTTCAACCCATTTCAAAAAAAAAAAAAATATACAGAACAATTTTTCACCTTTTGAACAACGAATAAAGGTTATGGGGGGTTTGATCCCCGCAAATTTTCAGTTCAGCTTGGGAAAAAAAACCAGTAAATTTAGGTTCTTACTAAAATCTATAACACAAGAACTCTATTGATATAGACCTCTCTTTAAATTAATGTTCATAAAAAATATATATTTTGCAAAAAATTCCAATAAACTTTGTTCGGCTCAACAAATAAACTTGTTGCTTCTCTTGTTCTCCAGGTGCGGCGGCCAGTAACTCCCACCTCCGGGGTCCTCTCTTCTCCCAGGAGCCGCCCCCCTTACTGGAGTACTCCAGTGCCAGTGGCACTACTCTCACCTGTGTCGCCCAGGGCATCCCCACCCCGCAGATCAAATGGGTCGACCTTCACGGAAAGGGGGTCACCTATATCCCCCGCTTGAGGTGAGAACTTTTCTTGATTTTTGCACGATCCACCTACATCACACGACTTTCCTTATCATATTAGGAATGGGAACAGGACCAAAAGCCACTGGTGCCTCATAGGTAACAGTTAGCTAAAAATAAATGTCAAATTCATAATCAGCACCTCAAAATCATTTAATCAAAAAAACGATCGGAGTACATCCCTATAATTTTTTCATTCTAATAAAAAGTTGTTCTCTAACTTTTTTTGTATCTTTAACCAATTCAAAGGAACAGCCCTTCAAAAGGTCAGAATCGCTCATAATCAATTCACACATTCATATTAGGTAAGTACAAAACTTAATTGTTCTGGAGATATTTAATAAAAATACATAGCTCAAGATACGAATCAAAATATAAATTATACATCTAAGTAGGTACCTATTCCCTGAATCATTGTTAATTTTATAATTAGGGTTACACGGTACACGTGCAGTTAATTATATTTACAGGTAAGTAAGTACTTTATTTACAGTTGAAAATTTAATATTTCTGCTGCATTTTCTACGTATAGACTCGAGACTATGTTAGCATTTTTTTTTTTTTTTTTTTTTTTTTTTTTTTCTGTTACAGTTTCCTCATAAGTTTGAAAAATCAAGAGCGTACTTAAAAACGTACTATCTATTATAATACCTATAATTTTGAGGTTAGGTACCGATTTTTGCTCTTTTTATAGACACATGATATCTATGGCAGAAATATTAATGGTATGTATCTATGCGTTAGGCTAATTGTTTGTACTGTTGCTATCTGTCTTCAATTTTATTCATCATACATACATAGAATTTATAGGTACATACATATTATATCTATACCACATACCACAATATAATGCTGACAGCAACTTTCAGTTTTCACGGTGAATCCGAAACCGGATCTTTTCTTTGCAAAATACATGACGTGTGAGTGTGATAGGGAAAGAGTTTATGAAATTCCTCCTTAACTTCTCAAGTCTCAAGTGATGAAAAGAGTTCTATATATTTCCCTTCTCATTCTCCCTTGTGTAATATGAGCTGCATGAGTTTAGTATAAATATACGTATGAAACATGTTTGTACCTACGTGTAGGGGAAGCTATGGGTGTTTGGTGTTGGAGTATACTTTAATTAAAATTTATCTGTTGTTACAGAACACCCCGGTAACACCTAACTCCTTAGCTTGAAAGGTACTAGTGTAAGTTTCCTGCATTACAACATATGGTAAACATGAACAAGAAGTGTTTAGCGTGTATACTTGTGTCTACAGGGTATCCTCATGAATAAATTCATGCGCTATCTTGACATTGATGTCATGAATAAGTAAATATTCTTAGTTTGGAGTGAACTTTCTTACTTGATTCACTATACTAGACAATAGAAGGATAAAAATTATAATTTGTACTCACCTAGAAACGTAGAGTACCCTTGACTTAAAAAAGCAACTCATCAATAATCCTCTTTCCTAGACTAAACTTTATTGTTTCTCAAGTTTGATTTTGATAATTTATTTGCTATGGAGCTAAACGACCTATGCCCTACAACCATCTAAGTTCATTAGATTCCGGAAGCTACAAAAGGATTAGAAGAAACAATATGAACACAGGAGGCGAAGTTGATCCTGGAGCCAATGGCTGATATTTTAATAAAACTACATCTTGCGGAGAGCGGATATGCTTTCCTGATCAGAAGATAAATGTTTACTTTTGAACTTTTCTTGTTAGAGAGGAGTAGTTTAGAGTTATTAAATATCTCATCCCTCAACAGCACAATGAGTGCAGCCACAAAATCTCAAAGGATAACTGCCATGAAAATAAAATAATATCAAACTATCATATTTGCACAATACACATAACTATAGTAACACCGCACCTCAAAACACATTTTTACTGAAGCCATTATTTTAAACCCGTTGTAGTAAAGTACTGAGCCAGCTTATTAAAGGAAAAATGATCTTAAATTTTCAATGGAAAAAAAAATTGAAAGTTTTGAAAATTGGCACAAATTCATGGTGCTGGACAGTACAGGGTCCATAAGAGTCTGTGGGGGTGATCTTGAAGGGGGAGCGTTTTAAGGGGTCAGTTATTTTGGTTATCTATACAAGTACTCCTACCACCGAATCCAATACGCCAGAGCTTCTTGTTTCATATTTGTACATACCCACTTTCATTAGCATACTGAAGAGAAAGCCAGAAATATTGTTAAAAGTCAAGCTACTAACAATATATGAGCTCAGATGAAATAAAAACTTTATTATGAACCTTCCTAGTTCTTGTTGTTTTTGTACAAGGTGGGTCTGTCGAGTATCTTTAATACCTAACTTTGGAATTGAAAATCATAATTGGTGTGTTAGGCGAAACCGGGAGAGGAGATCAAAAATTTAACTAGGTAATACATAATAATAATAATTCCGTGTCCGTGAGATAGGTATTGATACCTAAATCACGGTGGTGAGAGAGGATTATATGGACCCCCAGAGACAATGTTTAGGATCCTTTCATGTTCATTGATTCTATTTGGTTTTAACGTCCTGACTTTAGGTAGACAGGACGGGGGTTTTACCCTCCATTCAGCTAGTCTGTACATTTTGTGTCACCCTATAAGTGTAGGTCGGAGGTAAGGTAATGCACTTGTACAGAGATAGAAATGTAATCATGGAATATTATGCTCGTATAGTTTTTCATTTATAAAATCCTCCATCAGGTTCGCATCTTTTGACTTGGAGCAAAACGTGGAAAAACTTCTATCGGGATCGTGGCATCTTTTGAGAAAAGAAAAAAAGAAAAGAAAAATAAATACGTTTTCTTCTCTTACGAGATTACCAGATTAAGGTTAAATTAGTGCTTACTACAGGAAATCAAAAACCCCTGTGGAATATATCATTTTAATCTAAATCTGTATTATTTATTAATAACAACCGATAAGGACAACTGAATTTACTGGTTGTTGTGAGACCTTTGAAGTGATGTTCATTATTCTCACTATAACCAACTTAACCGAGGCTTGGTGAGTTTAATCTGCGTAGCTGAACAGCTGGTTAGTGAGTTTCCAGGGAATGGAAGAGGGGTATTTTTATTGGATAATTTTTTTTCCAGGTTCGATATTTCCAAATATTTCCATTTTATTCCACAGTCAACTTCACCACATTCGTGAAAGAAAAATGCATTTCGGTACTTTTAAAGATAAACAATGAATGGACTTAACCTATAAAACAACTGGAAGCAAGAACTTTCTACCTCCATTTTGGTTAACCAACCTGGAAGAAGGAAGAGGAAAAATTTCCTTTTCCAAAAGAAAAATGACTTGCTTCCAGTTTAGTTCATTTTATTCCAGTTTGGTTAGCTTTGGTTAGAAAAAAAAATACGGCTAAGTTAAAACCTCTGAATCGAATGCACTCTGATATGGAAACCGATCTCAGTAGCTTGAAAAGGAGAACAGTCCAAGATTTCATACGCTATTCTTTATTTAGACACTCCCGAAAATCTGGAAGTACTTATCGCCTGACCATTTTTTACCTCTACAAAACAAAATAAAAATAAAGTTGCGTAAAAATGCTCCGGTACTCAAAAGAACTCATTGACCTGTCTAAAGTCTCTCCTACAGTTCAATTACAGATATATCTGGAAATCTCGGAAAAGCTCTTTCTAATGTAAAGGTATCACGCAAAGGCAAGGAAGAGGTAATGCGCTAATGTTACTTCTTGAGCTTTGTCCAAACAGGCAGTAAAGTAGAACTAAAAGTTAAAACAGAAGAGAGAAACTTCCATTGTAGGTATGGCTTGGGATTTACTATAGGTCTTAGGAACAACGGGTAAGATGCCTGAAATATAGGACATTACCTTTTTATAGGACCCGATAGTTATTATTATCTTGTTTAAGTGGTTTTTTTCACATTTAACACAGTGTCATAATTTAAAATAATAATAATAATAATAATAATAATACCATACAATTAGCTATGTCTTGGTTTTGTAACAGAAAAATTATCATCGTTAATTGAATTTAATGTATATTATTATTTAGCTACTGTGAAGACAGAGCACATTGTCAGTGAGGCTAAAAGTCTACTAGGCTTCCGAATATTTTGCATTGTACTGAAGAGCTTTCAACTTGTCCTATATTTCAATCCGAGGCCATATCCGGACAGGTTAGACTAAAAATTAGAAAGGTTTTTGCAATAAAGTAAAGCCTTTTCTTTTTTTGCCTCAACTTATTTTCCGGCGTATTTCTCTCTTTCTCCCTCTTCTTCTACATTGCTAATTCTGCACGATCATTTTTCTTTCCTGTTCAATTAATTGATTTCCTATCTGGTTCTGAATTTTCTTCTCCTTTTCGCTCCTCGTATAATCCTGCTTTTACTTTTTCAGCTCATTAAAAAATTTCCAAGAAATCTGCTCAAATATTTCCAAATGGAAAATCTTATCTAAAATCTTAAGAATTATTTTACTTTTTTTCTCAGTTCTATAGAATTTTTGGTTTTTTTTCTCTACTTTGTTTTTCTTTTTATAGCTGATGAAGATTCTTATAACATTGCTTTCACAAAATAATGGAGACACTAATTAATTGAAAAAAGGAAATATTCAAGTGGAGATTGACTTTGGGTCATAAAGACTTACATGCCTACTCGTTTGTGGTTGCAGTGGCGTTATAGCAAAAGTTCTTGCCGCACTAAAAAAGACATCAAAATACCAGCTCATCTCGGTCTAAAACGAACCGCACAGTTGTCAGCTAGTCTGGATAGGTAATCAGGCTGTGCAGATCTGCAATTTGTTGTTTATAATTTATTCATATTTTTATTGAGATTCAATATAGTGTTCTCTGGATTTAAACCAACCAAGCCGAGGAACTTCATAGCGAAAGCTGAAAGTATTTGCCCATTGTTTAAATCCCCAGTGTAAATCTCTTGTCTAAAAGAGAAATAAGAACGAATTTTCACATCATCAAATAACAGTAACCATAACCACTTCCATAGAGAGCTTTTAAGGACAAAACATAACAGTTACGAAAAAAGGTTCATAAAGGTACCTGCCAAATTGTTCTCTCCTTTTGCATTTTCCTTTTTTTTCCCCAAAAAGAGAAAGAAAAACATCTGACGATGTTGTACCAAAAAAGAAGTTATTTCGGGTTTTCAAGAAATCTCAATAAATGTTCATTTCTCAGAAGGTACTTTCTTTTGAACTCCCTAGAACCCTGGAAACAGAGAGCGGGCGGGCTGGCAGGGTTGGTTTCAGTGAGATAAATGCAGAGAGTAATGGTGGGATAGCAGCATCAATAAATTCTCATTATGAAACATGTTGTTTTCATACATGCGCTGGGCGAGGTAGGGTCTGCTGGGGTAGTAGGAAAGAGCCTGGCAAATTTATGGCTCTCTGGTGTTCCGATAATTACAAAGTGCTTCTTTTCTTTGCTCTTTTTTTCTCGTTTTTTCTCGCTCTTACATTTATGTGTAGTGCCTTTGCCGTTATTTCCTATCTTCAATTTTCTTTCTTTCAAGATTGTCTTGTCATCTTCTTTAATTTCTCTCTCCTTCCTCCCTCTCTTGCTCACTCACCCTGCTCTTAGTAGCAAATCATCTGTTCTATTGCTGTTATAGCTTTTCTTTTTACTTCCTCAGTACCCATTATAAAAATGAAATATGTACGATGTGCTGAAGTACTAGTTTTTCAGTCATGGTACTGCACAGAGCGTTTTCAAATAATCGGATTCTTTTTCCATCAAAAGTTAAACACGCTCTTTTCATCTATGATAACATGATAAAGAGACGAAAAACACTCGTCAACATTACTGGTCATTCGGGACGGGGGTTTTACCCTCTACTAACGGGAGACTAACAAACCATCTACTTACCCACATAATCCTCACACCGCCCCGATGAAGCCAGTACCACAGCATCACGAGAAATTTCACGAGATAGGTATTTTAATTCACAAAAATTAAGTATAATATTTAATTTTTACTATTTAATTTGCTCAAGGGTGTGATTGACAATCTATCATTTCTTCTAATCAGCTTCAATAATAATTTTATTAATATAATGGTTTCTATCACTTTCTGTGCACTGCGGTAGGAATATTTTTTTTTTTTTTTGATCAATTCATCAAGGTGATTAGTCCTTAACTTCTCAAGATATCAGAATGTTATGCCAGAAAATTATGACAAAAATCCTGTTGTAAGATAGACTTTGAATTACTGCAAAAGGGATCTAGGCAAAGTCTTGGCATTAAGTGTTTCCAAATCCCAGGGGAATCATTGGCCTTATTGTCTCTCTCTTTCTCTCTCTCTTTCTCTTTCTCTCTCTCTTTCTCTCTCTCTTTCTCTCTCTCTCTCTCTCTCTCTCTCTCTCTCTCTCTCTCTCTAAAAAAACAGATATTGTTTGGATACATTGATGTTTTGAAACCATGTTTTATTTATCGGTAATGCCTTTTTGTATATTTGCTTATGAAAATACAATTTGTTCCAGATTCCGATGAGGAAAAGTCACGTATGTTTATGCAAAGGTGATGGAAACTGTGTAAACGTTCCATGTAATTTATTGTTTACCTTCAAAGGGTGTTTCTTGTGGGGGAAAAACAACTCTTGTCTTATATTTGTATTCGATGTTGGTATGCGTGTTAGTGCATGGGAAAGAGGAAAATCAAAATAAAATAAACAAAAATGTTGATTTTAGAGTCGCGTCGCTTCTTTGCTAGTAGAGCTCCATGTACTAGAGCCAAGGAATGGTAATCGGTAAATAGATTTCTATATCGCATTTCTAGCTAGGCTTTTTATTTATTTATTTTTTCCACCTAAGATCTCGATGTACCCATACTAACTCTTGTTAGTGAAACTAATATAAATAATTAAATATACTATACATAATGACTGGAGCTGATAAACTAGTTTTAAGCATCTAACTGTGTATCTGTATATCATACCAAGTTGAGGTACTCAGTACATTTATATTTATTATTATCGATAATTTTTCTTGCATTTTAACTTTGTTCGTAATATTAAGATTTATGTCAATTTTCATACCTCAATTTTTTTAGAATATTATTTTTGTAGGACACCAAGTGATGTTTTTTTGCAAAGAAGTTCAAGTTTATACCAGCAATAGCCGAGTTGCCACTAAGCCACCGTCACATTGAATATTGTGGTCTGTTTTCTTTTGGTCAGTATTAACATTTTTTTTTGCAGTTACTTTTTCACAACCGACCATGCCTTGTGGTCAATAAGGTCCATGATGCGTACTTATTAGATTTCTCTTGATATAACCTACACACTCACACCTCCTTTACCCAAACCTACTTGGGGCCGGTGTTTGTTCCATGAATCTTTTCCTTTCTATTAAGTGCCTCCTCTTGTCACCGGTTTTTCTTTCTTAGGTCTTCTTCAACTTTGTCTCTTTGGTCTCCTTCTCTTGCTATCAATTGGTCCAAAGTAAACGAGACTAGACTGTCCACTTTCGAAATTTACTTATCTTTTTGTAAATATTAGCCCACCCTAGACGGTATTGAGCTAAAAAGTCAAGAAGAAAACTACTCGATGTGTTCTATGAAGTACGTGACCTCTATGTTTTACCTAACATATTTTTTTCCATTTCATCAGAGGAAAGAACACAAAACTTGTGGATTCCCCATCCCCTCTGCAATTCTTTTTCTTCCTTTCTTTCTACTTCTCTCCCTCCATATTTCAAATTTGTGTATTTTTTCACCTAAGCGTGCAACTTTGGTCGTTTTCTTTTTTACATGTCAAATACTCTTCTGTACAGTCGAGCTTACCCTCACTTGAAATCTCCGCTAACTGAGTAGTTTGCTGCTTTTGACACGACTCCGAGTCTTCCTCTGAACCTAGTATTTTGAATTGAGTCCAGAGTAAGATGAACAGAATGGATTGATGCTTGATGCAGAGGTACCATTGTGAAGAATATTTATATTATATAGAATACACACTCACTTAATAAGAAGAACATGATTATGGGGGGAAATATCATTATTATTTAAGTATCTAAGTACATGGATAACAAACATAATTACAGAGGTAAACATTTCTACACATCTAACACAACGATTTCACAACCATCCTATCTTATTTTGCAAAGTGAGGTCCTTTACTTTCATTACATAATTATATAAAAAAAATCATTTAGGTACAACATTACTCATTTATTCTTACAGACTTATCCACCAAAATCCACATAACACAGTATAGTCTATAGCAGGCATGTCAAACTCAAAATGTATGAAGGGCCATTTTTCAGTTGTGCTGATCATTGGCGGGCCGCAGGTACTCAACCCCTCCCCCTCTCGTAAAAAAAAGATCCTGACGTAAAATGAAAGAAAAATTCAGGGTTTTTAATTTGTTTTAAAAATAGAAGTTTTATTAGTTTCAAATAATACAGAAAATACCTACACAAAAAGTACCTATAATTATTAAAAAACCAATAAAAAATCCTTATTATTTTTTTTTTTTTTAATGTGTTTCTTTGTGTTATTATATCACAATTGTAGCGGGTAGCGCAGAATTACAGGACTCTTCCATATCATTAATATCCCAATATCCCATTCCCGCCTACAATTCCGCCACCGGTCGCTGCTCACATCAAAGCAGCCACTCATTTTTCCTCACGAGGTATGAGTGGACCCCGAACACCCAAGAACAGAGCAGAAAAAATCCTGCCCCGCTGGGAATCGAACCCAGGTCACCGTGCGTGCAATGCCTAGCGCGCTAACTCATAAAAAAAAATAAAAAATCCTTATGAGCCGGCTTATTTTTGGCCAGATGCTTGGCAACGCTTTTCTGAAACGAGGTACTTAAAGTTAGGTACAAAAGAGCTTTTTACACTAACTTTAAGAGCGTTTGACAAGTTTTTGTCTGTTAATCTTGTCCTCTGCTCGGTTTTAGTCAATTTCATTTTAGAAAACAGCTGTTCACATATGTATGAACTACCAAAGTAACACAAGATTTGAGCTACAAAACTCTTAAGCTCTTTGTACTTCTCATCTGATAAGTATTCATAAATTTTTGGGACCCCTACTTCATGAAACTTTTCTTTCAAGCTTGAATCATTTTGGAAATCAATTAATTCCAATTGTAGACAGCCTGGAGCTTTCTCCACCTCAAAAGAGTATGGACTTGAAAATAGCGCAAAATCGTCATGGTGTATTTTGAAATCTTGGAAGCGGGAATCGAACTCCGCTTTTAGAATTTCCAATTTGTCAATATATTTAGCAAAACTGAAGCTTGGGTTTTTTTCAATAAAAATTTTGCATGTTGGGAAATGAATCAAACTGTCCTTTTTCAATTGATTTGTCCATAAGTGCAATCTAGTTATGAAGTTTGATAGAATCTCATCAACGTTAGTTATTAGCTTGTCAACACCTTGGAGTTTTAAATTTAGCTCCTGTAAATGACCTGTGATATCAACCAAAAATGCTACATCTTGACGCCAATTTAAATCCTCCAACAAAGTAACGTCTTCCCCTTTCATTTCTAAGAATAGTTTCACTTCTTCAAGGAGAGCATTGAATCTTTGCAAGACTTTGTGACAAGATAACCAACGTACTTCAGTGTAGTAAGGCAAGTCCTCAAATTCGGAATCCATTTCTGCCAGGAAACTTTTAAACTGGCGATGGTTAAGACCTCTGGCTCTGATGTAATTAACAATCTTTGAAATTTCCTTAACTACTCTGTCCATTTTCAATGATTTTGAACAAAGAACTTCTTGATGTATGAGACAGTGAAAACTATTCAGAGGCGGCTTTTCAGGAAACTTTTCTTTCAGTTTGGCATTGAGAAGGGCGACAAACCCCTTGGTTTTGCCGGTCATTGAAGGAGCTCCATCGGTGGTAACGGATACCAGCTTCTCCAGTGGGAGTTGATACTCTTCAAGAACCTTCCACACAGCATCCAAAATATCTTCTCCTGTTGTAGTGTCATGCAAAGGAATGACTTCTAGCAGCTCCTCAATGACAGTCATATCGGATAAGCAGGCTCTTAGAAACAATGAAGTTTGTGCAATATCAGTTCTGTCAGTGCTTTCGTCAATTGCAATTGAAAAATACTGAAATGTGGAGTGTGCAGTTTTTAACTGTTCTCGCAAATTATCTGCCATCTCATTAACCCTTGCAACCACAGTATTTCTTGATAATGAAATATCTTGGAAAGCTTTTGCTTTTTCTGGGCAGACGTTATCTACAGCTTTCATTACACACTTTTTAACAAAGTCCCCATCAGAAAATGGCTTGTTATGTTTCATAATCAGATAGCTTATCTCAAAACTTGCTGTCACAACTTCCTCTTGAATTTTCTGACCTCTAGTAAACACATTCTGCTGTCTTTTCACATTTTCTTTCAAATCATTCAACTTACTTTCTCTAACTTTGCCTTCATAACGGGAGAAACTAGCATGCTGAGAGTCATAATGACGTTTAATGTTGTATTCTTTTGGAACCGCAATGTTATTGTTACAAACAAGACACGTTATCTTTTTATTAATTTCTGTACAAAAGTAAAGAAGTTCCCATTTTTCTTGAAATTGCCTATTTTCCACTTCAATTTGTCTTTTCTTGCTTGGTTTCGAAAGAGACATCGCGAAAAGGTAAACAAAATATACCACAAACTGCAACTGTAAATCCCACTTTTGATTAAAACAAAGACGGAAAAATTCAAAACAGGTTTAACAACAGCAAGGGGTATTCTGCGATTGACAAAACGCACGGAGGAAGCACAAAGCAAAATTGTTCTAATAACCTACTAATCTCTAATCTACAAACAAATAATTAGGTACAAAGAGAAGAAAAGAAAGACAGAGGAGACTGGAGAGGGGAAATAAGGGAAATCAGCCGAATGAATTTTTGAGCATGCGCAATACACAATACACATCCTATCCCTGGTGTGTCCAACACTCGTACATCTGTACTAGATTCAGTGAGGTTTGTGGTAGGTAAAGTACCTATGTCCTTAAGTACTATTATTATTCATTTGCCAATAAGTAGGTAGGTAAGTACCTACTTTTTTTTAAAGTCTCGTAAAGTTGAAAAAAAAGTCAAGAATATTTTTTTTTTTTTTTTAAACTTTTCTTATCTTATAATAAGGAAGTATTGTATTATCCTAACGCTCGCAGCGGGCCGCACAAATTGACCAGGCGGGCCGCATGCGGCCCGCGGGCCGCCAGTTTGACATGCCTGGTCTATAGTATTATATATTATTGATATTATTTACTGTTAGATCACATGGATCTTATACAACTTGCGAGACAAGGTCCAGGGCTACGAATGTACATACATAATGCAATTTCCTTGTGTAGCTATCTATTCAAGACCTTCACTGTAGTTAACAACAACTTTGCAAGTTCTTCAGGTCCCTTGAGTCACATTAAACTGATTACATATTATTAGAAAACCCTTTTACCCCCAACCTTTGATGAAAAAAGAGACTAAAAGATACATGTGGTCGTTCAAAGTTACAAAAAAGTACATGCATTGAAGCTTAATATGTATCTACAATGAATATAAATGTAGCAAGCTACAAAATGCTTAACATTTCACCTCTTTGGTGATTTGGACCCTTGGGATCTGAAAAGGACAGATTTGTTTCGAACGATAGTAAAGTTAGATTTGAATAAAAGCTCAAAGTTTTCTACATCGGATATGAACGTTAGAAAATTTCCAGCTAAAGTTCGTCTCGCCCTCCTCTCTCCCTCTCTCTCTCTCTCTCTCTCTCTGTCTCTCTCACTCTCTCTCTCTCTCTCTCTCTCTCTCTCTCTCTCTCTCCATATCCTCTCAATTTTTCTACAGTTTCCCGAGCGAAAATAAATGTAGTGTGAATATTAATGCGAATTGTAATGTCGCGGTGTCGAACTATATAGGTACATGCGAGAACAAAATGTAAAGTTTGGTGTTTTTGGTAACCCCATTATTCTGAATCGCTGTGTCCCATTTGTGGAACCGGGTGCACCCTTAATGGAGGTAAACAACAGACTCTGCTCATGTAGAAAGATAAATGTTTATGATCTAGCTGTTTTTATCTTCCTGAGAAAACTCATCTTAGTATCGTATACGTACCTCTGTCAGCACGATTGTAGATACTACTGATGGGAGAAGCTTTCCCTTGTTACAACGGTTATCTGAAGTACCTGACATCAAGAGTGATGTTACAGTAAAATATTGCTCTCACCCAAAATTATTAAAATAAACAAAACTCGAATCACCGATCTCTAGGTTATTGTTATTATCTGACCTGGATGCAGGGTTTTCAGTGAAACCCTTACAATTAACCCTGCGACCCAATAAGATCTATTGTGACCAGTTGCTTCTATTTGGTTTTAACGTACTGATTGAGATAGATAGTCAAGACACGGGTTTTACCCTCCATTCGCTGTGAATCGTACCAGCTACCCACAGTTTGGAAGGAACAGAATTTCCATCGAAAAGTCTGCCCCAACCGGGGATCGAACTCGGGATTTTTGGACTACGGGCAGTAGTCTCAACCGTAATGGCCCCGACCTTTAGGTTATAAGTAGCTGAAATTATGTAGCTCACTCTTAGTAGGTACACAATAGAATAAGAAAAAATATACCTAGCTGAACATATTTCTCTCTCCTATACAAGTCTTTATCAGAATTCAGAACAGCAAGATGATTTTTTGCAAAGAAGTTCAAAGAAAAATGCCTGGTTAGAAGAAAATCTCTTTACTTGCATGAAAAAGTTTCATCCGTTCACAATCTCCATTCTCCACATAACTTTGAGGATTATAGAGATCACCATGTTTTAACGCTAACATACTTCAAAATTGTAAAATAATTACTTTCTCTAGACCCCTTAATTTCTTCTCTCTTTCTCTCATTTTCCTGATGTTCCTTTTTCTTTCTCTCTCAATTCTCTCATCATCATTTCTTTCCCTGTCTCAATTGGTAGTATAGGTACTCTCAATACTTCACTTCATCTCTCTCTCTTTTCTTTTATGACGGCACTCACATAATCTCACAACCCACGTTACTTCTCCCATTCATTTTCCCTGACATCACCTAACACCAGCACAGATTTACATGCTGGGAAGGAGAGTTTTGGCAAAACAAATGTTTTTTTTTAAATGTGTGTGTGTGTGTGTGTGTGTGTGTGTGTGTGTGTGTGTGTGTGAGAGAGAGAGAGAGAGTGTGTGTGTGTTTGTGTGTATGGGTTCAATGCCCGGCCAATAGAAGATTTTTCCGCTTTTTTGAACACTGTCAATTTTAATGTATAACTATTTTCTTCTTTCTTGTAGGCATACCAAAACTGACAATACATCAGAACATTTTTTTATACATAGGCACCCTAACACTGAACAAACTATTTTAATTTTTGCATATAAGTATGTGCTGACAACGTTAGCTAATATTATATTCCCGTTATTTTTCAGTCAAATTGAGATGCTCGTTGGTTTTGTTCAAGGGAGGTTTGAAAGCAACTGAGTTCCTTGGTGTCTTAACTCGAAACTCATTCCTGCAATCTGAACACCTGTCTTTCAAGTGTATGTAACTTTGTGTTAGTGCAAAACTTTACTCGGGGTAGATTACGAAGTACAAACTTTACGTGGAACCACCATGTGCGTGTGTCTTGCGTTTCAATTACATTAAGTACCTTACGTACAAGGGCTTGACGAATACGAACAAAAAAATAATATACAGTCAAAAAACTCTTAGGGTGGAATGAATAGACGTTTTTGGAATACCTCTGTTGCACTAAGTCTCGTTTTGCGTACAATCTTAGATAGGGAAAATCGATGTTAAGTTACGAACTTATGACTTAAGTTCTCGATTTGGTCTATTATATTCGTCCTTAGTCCTTATCGATGTTTCCTGGAATATTAAATTTTCAGGAACATATTGCCGGTCCCTTGAGTTTCCTGTCTATCCAGGTTCAATTCTCTTGAATATTCAGAATTGCCATGATTATGAGTAACCCTTCATATACAAAATACATATCAATAATAATTTATGTATGCACACTATACAGCTAAATCAGATGGCTGGTAAATAATATTAGAAGTACCTACGTAGGTTAAGAAATCAAGTTAGCCAGGAATTTGAGATGGCAAAATCTACAAATTAGTATTGATTTTTATCTATTAAATTAATTTACCCAACTGATTTTTGTTGTGCTTGAAAGTAACAAATTCACAAAATATAACAAAAATCATTTTTTGATTGGTTGTGCGGTTGTATACCATCAGTTGCAATAGGTATTTACGTTCTACCTCAGATAATAATTACTTTTTTCTGTGTCAATAGGTAAGTAATTACCTGTCTGACTTTTTTATTCGTCTCTCTCTCGGTCTCGCTCTTCCTCCCATCCCTCCCTCCCCCCCTCCCTCTCATCAAGCCTCTACGTTTTGTCAAAGTGAAAACATTCCACTCTATATGTAAATTATGTCGACTTGTTATATGGTATGATCTTAACTTTATTTCATATGGTGTGAGGTATGATATTACATTGTTTACACACAATACATGTAACTCCATAGAATAAATACTCGCGTGTTTGAGCGTACAGTGTTTCTTATATGATAATGAAAAGTTGAAAATCTTTCAAGTAAACAAAAATTGGACTTTAAAGGTCAAAATTACCAGACAAAATTGGAAACACTGCCTCAAAAAAAAAAAAAAAAAAAACTGGGTTAGAGTTTCGATTGGACTATAAGTTGAAGGGGGATGAAATGGCATTATGAAATTGTGTAGTTAAATTGGAAATAATATATACAGTAGAAATCGTTTATAACGAACTTCAAGGGACCGGACAGATTTGTTCCTTATAGCCGATTTTCACTATAAGGAACAAGTTCACTATATCCGATATGTATCGCTTATAGAGAACAATGTACGTTATAAGGGAACTTCGTAAGACATGAAAAATGTACAATTATGTATGAATGTAGGTACATTCATAATCCACTAATTCAAAATCTGAAACAATACTATCTTTAAAGTTCCTAAAAAAATGATCTATATTAGACAGGTCACTCATCTACTCCTTGACAAAAATCTGCATAACTAAACATGTTTTCTGTTTTACTCACAGAGCATCAAAATGAATTTTGTACGTTATAACCGATAGAAAGTAGCCACGGGACTTGAGAATTTGTTCGCTAAAGCCGATATTGTTCCTAATAGCCGATGTTTGTTATAAACGATACCAATGTTAATTTTCCATAAGTCTCCAAGGGACCGGAGATTTTGTTTGCTATAGCCGATTGTTCGTTATAAACGGTGTCGTTATAAACGATTTCTACTGTATTTCTTTTCTAGAAGAAAAGTTCCATCGTTTTCTAAATGATTGATCAACATGAATTCTAATCCAATCCGAATGTATAAAATTAAAAATAAATTAAAACTAGATTAATAAAAAGAAATATGTTAATTATTTCAGAACTCAATGCTCTGAGATGAATTTTAAAAATGCAAAATTTAAATAATTGAACAGAGAAAGCAAAAGGGCAGGAGGTAGGTAGGGAAATAATTTTCCAATATTAAAAAAAAAAAAAAAAAAAAAAAAAAAAATGAAATAAAAGCTCAGGTTGGAATATTCAATGAGCTCGCTGCTGCGTTCATACCGGAGATTGAATCAGGTGAAATAAATTTAATAACTACATTAATTTATACAGGGTTTAAAGTACTTAGCCATAAGTAAATGAAATTGAAGAAAAATTAATTTAGCCAAGCACGAATTGGTAGATAGGTACCTATTAGTAAAAATATTATTTCTTCTCGTTAGTAAAATAGAACAGTTGAATTATTGTTTTTCTTGGTCTACCTATAGAAACTCAAACCTCTGGCTTGATATAAAGACCACTAACTTACTACGTTCATAACTTAAATTTAACTATTGAAGTTGTCATTAATACTAATATACTGTGAGGTGTACACTCTATTTTTTTTAAAAAGATGAGTGCTTCACAGCCTTTTTTTTCGTAACCATGAAACAGGAGCCGTAGTATGCCTCCCCTCCAATGGGTGAGAAGTTAGACAATACTTCTTATATAGTTGCTAAATCAACACGAGTGCACCGGAGGTATCCCTTACAAACAACTGTGACCAAATTTTGAATACAATTTTTTGACGGCGCGGGGTTTCGAACTCGGGACCTTCCGTATGGAAAGCGAGTGCTTCTTGCACATTATCTTGTTTTGCAAAGACATACATACAGGTAATATATTACATACAATATGGGTATTTGGTGGCTAACCACTTGCCCATAATAAACGTATAATACTACTTATACATAATGTATTGTTATATGGTATTTTGACGTTGACTAAAGAGTGAAAACGCCGCATGTCGGTTCACAAATGCATAATCTCACATAAATCCCTGTTGGTTTGTCCTAACAGCACTTCAGATAACAACTTGCGAATAGTTTATCACAACAGGTGTCGAGACGCGACGCGAGAAGCATTCATTTCGCCAGGACAGAGATAAAAGTGGCAATTATTTACAGAGCACTGGACACGGACTCCAATCTCCTCCGCTCCGGTGGAGTGGACAATTATTTGCTCCATTCAGACTCGCCGGGCTACATAAACAGGGAAACTTTTTTTTTGTGGACCTTTTTATTTATGAGCCGGCCGGAGACGCCTTGTATTCGACCCATAAATACCCCCCCCGACCCACCCCTCACCTCGCCCTTCCGTCCACCGCCAGCCCAGCTTTCGTCGGCACGAGTTGTAAATTTCGCATAATTTTCGTTGAATAATTAGGTTAGGCGAGGTAATGTTTTGTTGGTGCAGTAAAATTTGAAATGTACTGTACATTGTACAAATATACAGTGGTACACTGGTACACCTCTGCTTGTGAATTCTTCTAAGTGCTGCGCTTTTTTAATTTTGTTACCTCGAATTTGTCTGTGGGTTACAGTGCAAGGCATTTTTCTGAAGAAAAATTGCTCCTATCTCAGTTTCTGTCATTTCTATAAGAGAGAAAAAAAAAATTATAAAATCTATTCCATAAATAGGGCACATTTCAGGTATAATGTTGTTTGCTTAACATACATACCCCTCATACATCCGAATTTTAATTTTCTGTGGTACGTTTTTTACATTTTTTTTATTTTTTATATACTCGTATATAGGTACTTATATTTATATTTATCTTCCATAGGCCCTTAAAAATGAGTTTGAAAATACTGCATATTGCCATTCTATTGTATATAAATTTTCCTAATGTTTTTTTTTTTTTTTTTTTTTTTTTAATAAATTTTAAATTAGTACCTAGGAATTCGTTTTTGGAGCCATAGTTTCATCATTCACGTATATTTTTTATTGTGATATCACAATGGGTAATAAAAATCCACTGATCACCTAGAAATTGTCAACAGAATTAATTGCCTTCGCTACCAATTGGTGCAAAAAAAAAAAAAATATGGCTTGAAAAAAAAAATTAACAGCCTTTTACTTGCTTTATCTTATATTATAGGTACATACATATTATAAAATGATTCGTTTGTGTGTATGTTTAGTCGCGTAAAACTCGAGAACCACAAGTCGGATTGAGCTGAAATTTTGAATGGTTACCAGTTACCAATAACAGGCTCATTAACGTCAATTTTCCAAAAGTTGAGGGGAGATATTATGCTGAAATGTCGTCTTCCTGCCCAGCAGCAGGCTGCCCGAAGACAAAAAAAAAACGCTTGCATACGAGTCTGCAACCATTTCGACATTTTCATCTTTACTATTCAAGGTCCAAAACCCAACTGACCAAATTTCGTATTGTGCGCATGACACACACTTTCCCTCTTCTCTTAGGGTTGCAATATCGAAACGAAAATATCGATATTAGGTATATCGATAATATCGAAACCATAATATCGATATCCGATATTAGAAGACTTCTCTCCCTTTACAATTCGATATTTCGTTACATAATATCGTTACATAATATCGTTACATAATATCGTTACATAATATCGTTACATAATTTCGTCACATAATTTTGGTTATGTGCCAGAGCAAAGACATGAAAATGTCAAAAACTGTGATAGGGATAAAATCAAAAATAGAGGGAGAGAGAGAGAGGCATAATGGAGATAAATAGAAGGACAGAGGGAGAAAGAGAGGGAGACACAAAGTGTAACGAGTAAGGGAGAAGGCGGAAGAGAAAAAGAGAAAGAGGAGGGAGACGAGGAGTTACACAGAAGGTGGGGGGAGAGAAATAGGCAGGCAGGGGTGTGAAAAGGTCCGTAATGAACAATAATTACAATAGCTCCATAGAATTCACCCCCCACCCCCCCGCTTAATCACAAAGAAGGCCGGGAGAGAGAGAGGTGCGGGGCAGGGGGCATCAGCTTTTTATCTGGCACTCTTCCGCTTGGTCGAATCTTTGCAAATCACCATTTGGAATTCAAATTTTGATAATTTGTTTTGTGTCGTCGACTCGTTACCTCCTTGTAAACTCAGCGGGTGAGCCAAAAGATTGGTGGGTCGGAGGGAAGGGTGAGCCATCTAGAGGAGGAGCTGTAATGTAGGGCAGTTTGGTGTCGTTTAGATAATATTAATATAGGGCAGGGGGAGGTGGTCTCAAGTCAATAATGTAGGAGAAGCTCATGCATTTAGGGGAGGGAGTGATGTTACCATATTGAGGAGGTGTAGTTCTTTGAATTTTGGTGTATTTAGTATTTAAGTGGAGAATTTTAAGAACTGACAACGTGTGAATTCGGTTTTGGGTATTAATTTTGCCCGAAATCATAGCATGGCCCGAAAACTCATTCACGAAAATATCCGAAATCCTTACATTTTTGATAGGAGTACCACAAGATTTTATAATTCCGCCACTGACTGAGAGAAATGAAGGTAACGAAGAATTCCAGGATGAAAAAGCATGATGCAGATAAGGAAGAGGATGAAATGACTAGGACACAACATAGAAGGGATGAGATAGAGCGTAATTAACGGTCTGAACTCCTAAGAGAAAACGTCATTAGAATTAATTACACTTAATTTACGTTAAATTTGGGGAAGTAGGTAATTCCTAGAGCTTTATGTTTGTATGTACTATGAAGAGGTACCTCTTTTTCTTACTTCTGGTGGATGTCGAGAAAAGAATAGATGTTTCGGAAGTTACTTTCGTTTCAACTCTCAAGTTCACTACAGATCCATTGTTGATGGGGTGACTTTGCCCGATGTATTTCGCAAGCTGGAGTCTTACAAGACTTGGTTCCTCAGTTGCAGCCGCTGTCTCAGATACAGCCGTAAGTCGCAGCCGCAAAACGCGTAGGGGAAATAGTTAGTACCTTGAGCGGCAGTAGAAGAAGAACAAGCCCACATTCCAGAAACCTTTGTCACTCTCATAATTCCCAAAACTCCCTTTCCACCGTCACACAACGCACTCTGAATGGTCATTTAGTTAGAATCAACCAATCAGAGTGCTTTGTGTGATGGTTGAAAACGGGATTTAAGTATGAGAGTGATTTCTAGAACGAGGTCGGTTGTTGGAGTCCAAATATAGCCAAGTCAAGTAGGACGGCATAGATAAAATAGACGCGTTTTAACTTCCTATGTCTTGCACGCACGGTGACCTGGGTTCGATCCCCAGCGAGGCAGGAACTTTTCTGCTCTGTTCTTGGGTGTTCGGGGTCCACTCATATCTCGTGAGGAAAACTGAGTAGCTGCTTTAATGTGAGCAGCGACCAGTGGTGGAATTATAGACTAAAATAAGATTTTAGGATATTAAAAAATATGGAAAAGTCCTATAATTCTGTGTTACCCACTAAAAATTGTGATATAATCACACAAAGAAACACATTTATTTATTTATTTACCTTCCTATGTCCTCTTGTTCCAGAGAACTGCTGGACAATGGAAGCCTCTACATCCCTCCCTTCCCTCCCGAGCAGTTCACCTCAGCACTGCATGCCTCTGTGTACCGCTGTGAAGCCAGCAATGCTGTTGGCAGTATTCTCTCACGAAACGTCAAACTCAAACCTGGTAAGACTTCCTTTCAGACCCTACTACTAATCTACGATTAATATAGTATAATCTAGTTACCTATACATGAACACACACAGATGATAAAGCTATATTATAAAAAAAATCTATTTTCTCTTCCATTAACTCAAACTATTTTTGAAAATTTGATATATTTGTACATTGAATACTATAATTAAAAGATTTCATGAGTACGGCATTTAATCGTTTCTCTCCTTTTAACTGAAAAATAACTCAATTTCTAATTACATAAATAACGCCAATGTAAATTTCACGGTTAGTTCAGTCCTTGTCTTGGAAGGACACGCATGGGTTAAAGTCATTAGGACACAACATGCTTCATTTGACAATTCGGACATTAGGGACAAAAGTTTTCCCAGGAAAACAAATTTTCAGAAAACTCTTTGTACGGTGCTGACATCTCACAATGCTTTCTGCGGAACACCTAACTGTGTTTCTTTCTTTCTTCCAATAATTACAAATTCTGGAGAAACATTCCATTCTTTAAAGCATTTATACGGCAAGTACAAATTCGTTTCCAGGAAGAATCACGTCACGTTTCCAGGAAGAGTTTCTCTATTTTAGAACAGCCTGAGTGATGCACCCTGCCTCTGAACAATAGATAGCTCATTACTTGTAGGAAATATGCTGCTCTCTCTCTCTCTCTCTCATATCCCCACTCTCATTCTATTTTTTAATCTCACCACATATCTATTATTCAATCTCACCACATATTATCTATTTTTCAGTGAAGAGTTATTCAAATTACCCATTTTTAAACTTCAGTGAAGTTTCCACAAAAGAAAATTGCAATGCTCCCTCTGTTTCGCAAGAGTACCTAAAGGAAAGCAACAAAATACCTACTAGATGCAATAAAGCTCCTGTGATCTCTTTACACATCTCACTGCTTCTCTGACCTTTGTTCTACAATCCAGAAATTACCCGAGAAAAACAATTTGCCCTCATTTCTTCGCTCTATCTCTTTCCTTCTTCTTGCAACTATTTTCCTTTCTTGTTTTAGTCGTTCTCTGACTGTCATCTGAATGGCATTTTTTTAAAGTAATGTCAATGCTGATTCCAACATGGTCGAATGGTTCTCAACAATGTTTGTACTTCTCAATACTAGGTGTACTCTTCAGTCCTCATAGAGAACCCTGAGACAATTAAAATCTTTAGTATTGATTAGATAGCCTACGTCAACTTTCACTACTTACAAAAGTTTTATTGAATTTCAAAGGGAGAAAATGTCACTAAACTATTACTGTCAAGTCTATAGGATATTTTCACCCAGCCTATATTGCAAATCTTCAATAGACTAACCACTTTTAGGTAAAGAAAAGCAATAAAATACAATTAAATTTTAGTTCAATACAGCAACAAAACAGAATAACATATAGACACATACGAACAACAAGACGCTATATGGACAGGGAAAGGATTGAAACATCCCCTCAACACATACTTGACTTCCCATCTGAAAAGCAATTCTGACATCATTTCCTATCGGAACTCCAAATGGGGAACCCTATTTATCAGATGCTACTCAAAAGAGATACTTCTGAAATAAATGGACCAAATAATAGATACAGGAAGAGAAAGAGAGAGGAATAGTATCTCTCCTGGAAATTAATGGACAAAGCGATAGGTACAAAACTATAGATGGAGAAATTAAGAGAGGTAGAACGTGTGAGGTATTAAAGGAGAGATAGAAGAGACGATCGTGGGTACAGAGTTTGCAGGATAAAGAGAGGGAGAGAGAAAGGGAGGAAGAGAGGGAGAGAAAATACAGAATGATAAAAGAGGGAGAGAGACGAGACGGATAGAGAAGTCAAAGAGCAGTGAATCAAAAAGAAGAAGTTCTCAATTTCCTGTCCAGAGAACAGAGAGAGGCTTCGGGAAGGAATAGAATAGAACACGGGTCAATAGTACTTAAACACAAATATACAGGGTGATACTGTTGTAAATTGAGAGGTTTTTGGAGGGAATATAACACGGGTCAATAGTACTTAAACACAAATATACAGTGTGATACTGAAGTAAACAGAGAGGTTTTTGGAGGGAATATAACAAGTTTTGTCTCGTAGTCTTTATTAAAAGAGTGAGAGAGACAAGAGGAAAAACTTATGTGTTTAGGATTTCAAACATGTATGGGACTATTTTCCTTTCTTGTTTTAGTAGTTCTCTGACTGTCATCTGAATGGCATTTTTAAAAGTAATGTCAATGCTGATTCCAACATGGTCGAATGGTTTTCAACAATGTTTGTACTTCTCGATACTAGGTCTACTCTTCAGTCTTTGAATATCCCATATAGAACCCTGAGATAATTAAAATCTTTAGTATTGATTAGATAGCCTACGTCAACTTTCACTACTTACAAAAAGTTTTATTGAATTTCAAAGGGAGAAAATGTCACTAAACTATTACTGTCAAGTCTATAGGATATTTTCACCCAGCCTATATTGCAAATCTTCAATAGACTAACCACTTTTAGGTAAAGAAAAGCAATAAAATACAATTAAATTTTAGTTCAATACAGCAACAAAACAGAATAACATATAGACACATACGAACAACAAGACGCTATATGGACAGGGAAAGGATTGAAACATCCCCTCAACACATACTTGACTTCCCATCTGAAAAGCAATTCTGACATCATTTCCTATCGGAACTCCAAATGGGGAACCCTATTTATCAGATGCTACTCAAAAGAGATACTTCTGAAATAAATGGACCAAATAATAGATACAGGAAGAGAAAGAGAGAGGAATAGTATCTCTCCTGGAAATTAATGGACAAAGCGATAGGTACAAAACTATAGATGGAGAAATTAAGAGAGGTAGAACGTGTGAGGTATTAAAGGAGAGATAGAAGATTCGATCGTGGGTACAGAGTTTGCAGGATAAAGAGAGAGAGAGAGAGAAAGAGAGGGAGAGAAAATACAGAATGATAAAGGAGGGAGAGAGACGAGACGGAATGAGAAGTCAAAGAGCAGTGAATCAAAAAGAAGAAGTTCTCAATTTCCTGTCCAGAGAACAGAGAGAGGCTTCGGGAAGGAATAGAATAGAACACGGGTCAATAGTACTTAAAACACAAATATACAGTGTGATACTGTAGTAAACAGAGAGGTTTTTTGTAGGGAATAGAACACGGGTCAATAGTACTTAAACACAAATATACAGGGTGATACTGAAGTAAATAGAGAGGTGTTTAGAAAGGATAGAAAACATAGTACCATTAAGATACGATTATCACAGTAAACCTGCTGAAGATGACCCTGTGGTTCAATACCAGCTTGTCTACTTAACGGATCCCTTGGAATTGATGTCTTTCCAGCTGACACTTCATTATCAGTCTTTTCTTTCTTTTCCGATTAAGTTTTATTTCTTTGAAAGTTTTTAGAAAAAAAGAAATTGTGGTTTTGTGTTGGTTAAAGTTTTGTCTCGTAGTCTTTATTAAAAGAGTGAGAGAGACAAGAGGAAAAACTTATGTGTTCAGGATTTCAAACATGTATGGGAGAGTTTCAGGAACATTGGTATGTCTTGTAGAGTTTTCTAGACATTATTTAAAGGCGCATTCAAGTGGAAAATGTTTTTAATGACTTAAAATTAGTTACTTATTACTATAAAAAGATTTCCAATCATTGGATGTGAATATTTCACCTTTCATTATGATCCTTTCAACATCGTGAGAATACCTTTGATCCATTTGTCCTTTAGTTGACATAATGTGATCAAATTCTCAAATAAATCAGAATAAATTCATAAACTCTTACACTACCTAGATAATAATTCATGAATTTTTATACACACATGCCGAATTCCCCCTCTGCACCGTAAAACTTCAACCAATTCCAATTGTAAAATAGGAGTTTAAAATACCTAAGTACCTAAACTATTTTAAAAAAAAAAACTAGATAATCAAACTAGGATCTTAACCAATTGACAACCAATGTAGATAAAATATAATATGTCTTGGTGTCTCTACCATCTAATCTATCATGACTAGGAAACTAACAAAATCTCACACCACAGGATTACCAGACTACCCCTAGACCACCAAAAATATCTGACTATCTATCTCGACCTAAATATCTGACTATCTATCAGAAGAATTTGTCTAAAGAAAATGATTTCTTACATAGGGATTACAAATCCGAATGACATTGTAGAGTCAAGAAGTTGAAACCCGACACCTATCTCCTTGTGTCTGAGGAGGAAATAGAGAAACCCTACAATGTCTCCCCCCGCTAAGTAGACTGGAAAATTATAATGCTACTCACCGTGGATGTAATTAGGTATTAGTAAATAGTGAGCACCTTGGGTCAACGTAAGACGTAAAAAATACTCGTAAGTACATAATTACATGGATTATTTCTAGAAAAGACAGTTAGTGCATACTGCATCATTTCAACGAATTTTCGTTTACTTAATATTTTATTCAGTAAAAATGAATGCGACCATTTATAAATGAAAATGATATAGACTACGTTTGATGTTATTGATCAATTTTCAGAGGAGAAAGAGAGAAATAATTTTACTGTTGACGATATTGTTCTATGTGTCATTATGTCAAAGTCTCTCAAATTATTGATAGCTGGTATATTATTGAGGAGACGAGAGGAAAAGGGTTCATTATTCAATTTCAACATCAAAAAGTTTTCTTTGAGGTATCATCATTTTGACAAAGTATATATATTATCACTCTATCATAGCTTGGGTAATGGCATTTTGGATTGCTAATGACAACTCACCTGGGACCCGTTGTACTAAAATAAATATACCGTATGGTACCGTATAAATAATCTATATTATTAATACATACCTATCCGGGATCAGTACGGTTCAGTTTTGTAACGTATCAGTACACGTAAGTATACGTTGTGAGAGAAATCTTTACAACCGTACTGATTGGGTATTTATGTTTTGAATTATCTATGATAGATTCAAAATTTTCTATTTATCTCAGTCATATAACCTGTATTGGGTATCTTGATAATTATAGTTCTCCAATCAACTACACACAAATGGATCTACCTAGTCAAGAGTAGGTAAAAATGTAATTTTATTGAAGGTAGATGTATCGGTACGTTTTGTAAAGGTGTTTATCATACTCCTGAATCAACTAAAATATTAATTAAAAATATAAAATGCATTACATTACAATAATAATATATTGTATGAGTGTTGAATAGGCCCCTGAAACTCTAATGTCTGTCGATAAAACAAATGACACGATAAACCCTTTGCAAACGACACGCAGGATAGCTCGTTAAATGCCGCAGTCTTTCTGCAATCAGTAAATCTGTCATACTTTACTGCCGTCGCTGGTTCCCTCCTTTTCCTTTACCTCCTTGCCTACAAAGCTGTGACCCCCTTGAACGGTATGAAAATGATATAATCTATGCGGGGCTCTGAAATAGTGGAAAGTCATCAAAGAAGAGCCTCCAAGCAGTAGGTACTGATGGAAAATGAATTCATTTTTTCGCCCTCTGCAGATAAGACGGTTTCTATTATCTAACTAGAGGTAATCTTCGAGAGAGTAGAACGAAATGTTTCAGCTCTTATTTACTTTTCTACTTTATTGTGAAACTTTATTGTTATGAAAATTTGACCTTGCATCTAGTTATTATATTAAGAGATGTGTACCATCTAGTTATGAACACAAAAAGTGAGAATAAAACCAGTATATAAATAAAATGGGTAAAAAAACCTTGGGACTTACATAATGTGAAAATACTTGTACTATTGAAAATTAATTAAAATCGTTTGGCTAGGTACAAGTTGAACTCTGATATAACTGCCAGCTTACTGATCCAGTTAGAATATTTTTGACCACCTTCCTGTTTAGAGACTTCTAAACAGACTCAGCCTACCTCAAATAATCAATGGTTTCAAATGATATAATATGTATCACGCCTACGTCACTGGTTAAATATTCAGTTGAGTGATCAAAACAATGTAGACTTAAAAGCCAGATTAGTAGGGCAAGTCGGGAGGGTACGAGAAATGGATGGAAAAAGAAAGGAAGTGATAGTAGACAGAGAGGAAGAGCGATGCAAACAAGTTCTAGGGAATTGATTTGAGAGGAAGGGAGAGAAATCGAGAGAGAAAAGAGAGATATATTGAAATAGGAAGAGATGGAGGTGAAAAAGATAGGTAGAGAGAAAGACGCAGAAGAGAGTGCGGATAATATGGATGAGTCAGAGATTTTATGCTTTAATAATGTACATAATGCAACGACAAAAGCATTTCTAAAGCCTGTTTACTTCTCTTTACAGCACTCCAATCTGCTTTTACTATAGTATAACGAAATTGAAAAGGCAAGGAAGAGACATGGAAGGAGAGAATGAATTGAGAAAGGAATAATAAAGCAAAAGACAAATAATAAGATAGAAAGAGAAATAGAGGTGGATGAAACCGACGAGAGGAGTAAAAAGAAAATAAGATGAAAGCCAAATATCAACAATACCAAAAAGGAAATACTACTTAAACTAATGATACGTTAAGAAATGAAAGATTGAAAGATATAAAGAAGATTCAGTGAATGAGAGGGGTAAATAAAGCAGAATAAAGTCATAGGATGAGTGAGAGACATTGTGGAGAACGAGGAAAGACCAACAAGAGAGAGAGAGAGAAAATAATAAACAAGGAAATGAGGAGTGAAATAGAAAAGAATGAGAGAATGTCGTGTTAAGAAAAAAAATCATATTTCTATTGTTCTGGAACTGAAAATCTCAAGAGGATGAAAGTAATAAATAAAGGAGTCAGAAATGAAGGAATAAGAGGAGGAGGTGAATGTGTAAGTGAGAAAGAAAGAATGAGAAAAGAGAAAACAAACGGAATGAGATTTTATGATACAATACTCTAAAGGCATTACCAATTTTTCTCTATCTACTCCTTCCAAATATGTCAAGTATTTTTATTCGCTTGCACACATTGGTTTACTGGACTATAAGTTTATAATTTTAAAAACTGCACAATGCATACATACAGAATTGTACGGCGCGAATACAAATAGTTTTTTTGATAATTTAACCAATTAGGTATTATTTATTCTTTTTCCTCTTGCTTCTTTTCCTCTACAATTGCTACTTTTTGCGCCTCTAAAAATGCACCTTCATATTAAATTTCAGCTTTCTAAGTTTACTACTACGGAGTAAAGATGTTAATGATAAGTGAGTGACTTTCGCACTTTTTTTCCTCGTAAACTTAGTTTACAAGCTGCCAACAGAGATGAATTTAGAAGAAGAAGAAAAAAAAAATTTAGAAACAACTATCGTCTTTGATGACAAAATAATAATTAAAAGAAATGAAATAAATTGAAACTTAGTTATTTATGATTATGATAGTTATCCAATAAACTGTAAAGACTCTTCTACAAATTTTCCAAGGGCCTAGCACAGGATGGTGTGAAAACTACGAAAGGACTTGAAGGTTCTTATTGAGAAAAAGCACAATGGAAATATCAATTACCTATCATACATATTACCATACCCAACCCAGGTCCCAACGAAAGTAGAGAGAGGCATAGAAGCATAAATAGAAAAATAGGGATATTAGATGTGAGCGAGGTAATCAAATCCGAATATAAGTGGAAAAGATGAGAAGGAGAGACATTTTGCAAACAGAAAAATGAGGGTGCGTGAGAGAGATTGGAAAGACTCTCGATCTACGATAAAGCATATTTATTTTATGGTAAAAAATATGATGACAATAGAGAATAATATAAAGTTCGAGAGATAAAAGAGAGGAAGTGAGAGAAAAGAGAAAGGAAAAGAGAAGAATAAATTTCAAAATATTTTTTTTTAATACCCTCCACGAAAATTAATTTTAAATCCATGAAGAACTACGTGCCGGAGCAAGTGAATGAGGGCTTGAAACAAACATGTACTCAATTAGCCTATGTGTGAAAATATACAGGGTGGGATTTCACAAATGACCACTTATCGGAATGCTATTTTATAATTGATAAGGTGATGCATGATTATGTTTATAAAATATTTGTAATGAGTATGATGAAACTAATTTTACTGTCTTTTGTCTTGTGTGTATGCTTAGGGGATGTGAAGGGGAGAGAAGAGAGAGAGGAGAGGAGAGAGGCAATAATTTTATTATTGTTACACAACCTCCCTTCCACCCACCTTTTCCTGGGTAGTAAAATTTCGTTATATTCAATTTATTATAATACAAAATTCTACCTATTAAATAGGTGACTATGGCAGAGTGTTGTAGGAACATACTATACATTAGACATACAATAAATTGAAAATAAGCCAAACTTTTTTACTCAATTGTGCGTGAAAAAAATACATAATTTTATTATTAACCTGAAACATACATACTCATTATATTTAATTCATTACATTAGTCAACTTAATGTATCTTAAAAATATTACATAACTCTTCAAGCAAAATGAAATACAAAGCAAAACCAGGTGTGAGATTTTTTTTCATCACGCGTGCACAGACGTTCGGATTTTTAACGCGAGTACTCACAGGTTAAGTACATAATCTATCATCTCATAGGTAAATAATGAAAACAAGGTTCACAGTGAAATATGTATTTGAGTGATATCTATGAAATATTAACTTAAATTACCTCAGTAGCTTAATCGATAAGGCGGTGGACTTTTAATCTTTTAAGGAAAATGAAAAATTATTCGATTTTTTTCAAGCAAGCACAATGACATTTACGTGCCCGGAAATTCGTAAGGACCACCCTGTAGATGTATGTACGAGTGTTTTCAAATTACAAATTATACATTCGTTGTGTTTTGAATATCAGTGTTGAGAGAAGCGGAGGGAGAGAGAGAGAGAGGCAATAATTTTATTATTGTTACACAACCTCCCTTCCATCCGCCTTTTCCTGGGTAGTAAAATTTCGCGTGTCCCTTTCACAACCCAGAGTAGAGTTAGGAATGGACAGGAAATAAATTCAATTAATGGATAGGAAGGAAATAATGGGAAGTAATGGAGAAGAGGAACAGGAGGGAAAAGGCCCGGACAATAATGGAGGATGACACGTTATCGAGAAATTTCCGAGGGTATTGATGAGGAGTTTAGGGAGGCGTGAAGATTCTGAGAAGAATGGACCGCAAACAGAACGGAACGATTTAGATTTAAATTTTCTGAAATTCTCAAAGTGTCCGAAAACTTCACACCAAAATTAGATACGTCCATTTCGCATGAAATCTGTGAGATTTAGGTATTACTGAGAAAAAGTAGACACATTCAATATTATTGTCAATACACCGGGATATATTAATACTTAATAATCCACAGCATAATATTAAGCTAAAATCAAAGCTTCCACTATCATAATAGGATCTTGTTTTGCCTAATCCTGGAGAATACTCAAAAATTACTTATTTTCTTATGAGAATTCATTTCGTTCTTCTCAAATGGCAAAATGATCTGTGTAACTTTTTTTCTTTTCGGGGAAAAAGAAAACTGCTAATCTTATTAAAAAATATTAAAATAAATATTCATGGAATTTGTAAAAAATGGATTATTAATTATTTATTTATGAAAGACTTATTCATCTACAGATGGTATAGTATGAGATACCTACTTTCTTAATTATAAAAGCATTGATTGACATATTTATAGAATTTTACTTAAAAGAGAAATTTCACGAAGCTATACTATTGTGTAAAAAGGTCCCGTGGTGATTAGATATTATGTTCAAAAAACATTCCAGCTCCGGACAGAAATCACGTCACAGCAAAGTGCTGGCAATGTGCTAGTTTATTAAGTGAAATTATTTTGGTTGAATTTACTTTATCAGTCTCGAAAGGGATTTGCAAAGATAAATAGTGTTCTAGTCTCGCGTACTAGGGTTCTCGCTTTTAGGGATCTGAGATGTAATGTTAATTAGAACCCTTTGTTCCACATCATTTCCCCGTGCATAGCTATGTCTATCTGTCTTACCTATGTCTCTGCATATTATTATTCCAAGCTCATCTTTCTTGCTAATTTATTTACTCGCAAAATAGAAAATTACATACCTACGTCGCGTCGTATAAATAATATAGGTAAGTGAATATGTAAAAATGTACCATGTAAGAGTATTTATTCTTCTTCATTTTAGCGAGATGTTAATATTTTTTGTGTATGGGCAACTCCTTTTAGCCTCTTCTCTTATAAGCTTTATTTTATCGTAAGATTAAAATCAAAGTCATAAAATATCGTTGAATTTTATCTCCAATGCCGAGGCGTGATCAAAAATAAATGAATACCTTCATATTTATTAAGATTATAAAGTAGTTAATTAGGTACACCTACCTGCTTACTATATTTATCTTAAAATTTCACCCAACAATTCTTGGGAAGTTTGTTTTTCTGTCTCTATTTAAGTGACACCTTTAATACCTTCTACTCACCATCTGCCAGCTTCGGTATTTATTTTCTACCCTAGTTTTTAATTGAAACTTAAATTGAAATGCCACTCAATGTTCTGGCTGATTCGTTTCTCCTTTTGCATACCAAAGGAAAATTCCAATTACTTGTTGTCTTATCACATTAATCTCTTTTGTCTTAATTTATACTCAGGTCAGCCAAATTAAGTCTATAACATTTGTTCATTATCACTACTGAATAGATGCTTCTGTATAAACATTCAATTAGGTAAATTACAGGGTGGAACAACGATTTTTTTTTGTTGTTGAAATTGACAACGTTTCTATCATTATAGGTAAATGAGAATAAAACCGACCTCAGTAGCTTCATCGATAAAGCGGCGGACTTTTAATCGGAGGTCGGTGATCAGAAGCGATACAGTCACAGAAGTTCACAGGATTTACAGTTTGTCTATTTCGGTAGCTTAGAGGTCAATGTTTTGTGTCTGTCTGGTCATCCAGAGGTCGCGGGTTTCTCTTCTGACAATCGTAATGTAGGTAACATTTATAATTATGTATTCTATACACCTAATTTACATAGGTCATAGGTGAAAATGATAAGGCAGTCAGAAAAATACCAGTGTGCAGCGGAAAAAAGTCAGCCTTGAACTTCCTCAATCAGAAGCTGTCAGTGGTTCTAGTCTCAATTAAAGTAAATACTTAGTAAAGCGAGTTTGAGCTGTTATGATATCACGATTGTGATAATACAAATGTGATAACTTAACTAAACTATAACCATAAATGAGAATAATGAAGAACTAACAAGATCTAATTTCTAACTAAGGGCGGAATTAATAGCCGTTTTTGTAATACTTCTGTGGCGCTAAGTCACCGAATGCGTACTGTGTAAGATAGGGAAAACCGACACTTACCAACGACTTAAGTTATTGATGTTGTCTATTAATTCCGCCCTAAATGTACTTATTTCGTCTGTTCACAGCCATGGCGACAGACTACGAGATCAGTGCGGGCAACACATTCGTTCTGCGCGGCAACATAGCAGTGTTGCCATGCGTGGTCCCCTCTTTCGACGCCTCTCTGATCCACATCACGTGGCTCCGAGAGGCGGTCAGTGAGCCCCGCACCCCCATCCACCCCGGGGCGGGCGGGCGCTACAGCGTCACCACCGCCGGGGCTCTGCACATCCGGGATGCGGGACTGGAGGACTCCTACATGCGCTACTACTGCCAGACCACGCACAAGCTGACGGGAGACCGCAAGATGAGTCCCCCCTCCCAGATCATGGTGTCGGGTGAGTGAGAAATTTTTCTGTTTTTTCTTGCGACGCGCGACGTATCCAGCGTAACTGGTTCGAACAATCTGACCTAATCCTCAATATTATGACCTAATCCTCAATATTATAATCTGCCCTAATCCTCCACATTCTATTTTTCATATTTTTTTTTTTGTTTACAGAGGACCCATCCTAAGCTATTTTTATTTGGCTTCTAAGATCTACCAACAGTAATTCTTGGACTTTAAGCCTAACAAGGGTGCGAAATGCAATTGTAATATGAATTTACTGATAAGAGTGACAAATGACACAAAGCTGAGTAAACAATTTACATCTAATTTACAAAGGTCATGCGCGAAAATGATAAGAGAGTCGTAAATATACCAGCGGAAAAAAAGTCAACCCTAACTTCCACAATCAGAAGCTGACGACAGTAATTCGATTCCGTCCTAAACTAAGCAATGTAAGCAAAGAATAAGATCAGCATTGAAACCGACGGATAAAAAAGATTCATAAAACTCACATTATGACAGATATGAATGCGACAGAAAAGTTTTGCGATTTTCTCACGAGAAAATGCTCATCATGGGACAGGAGAGAGCAGTAGGTGAGAAATGAGAACACATATGTTTTGTTCTGTGTTATGAAGATTTTTTGTTGAGATTCTACATTTTTTTTACTCCTAATGTGTCCTAAACGGATTTGACACATAGAAAAAGTTCTCTAGACTAGAAGGTCAACTCAAGAATGAGATGTCTTTAGTATGACAAACATACGTGAAAAGTACAAGTAAAAGAGAGAAAATAAAAGATTACTAGAATTTTGTATCACAAAAAAATATTTGACATTGATCGGTAACATGATTCATGTATAACATTGACGAGTAGATACATTACATAATTTTTATTATTATTTTCTTAATAAGGGAAGGAAATGAATTGGTAGGTAAGTGCACTGGTAGTCAAGTTGTTATCGCGCTAGTCTGGTAACCTAGGTAGCTTAGGGATCCGTTGCGTTGGTTCGAATCCCACCCAGTGACCCAGTGCATGATTTTTTCATCATTAATTTGAGTTTGTGACCACATAATAATAAGACTCTGAGGGTCGAGTGGTAGAAAATGCTTTGAGCATTAACCTGGCCTGGTCGTTACCTTCCACTAAAGAGTGTTATTATTATTATTATATTATGAATTAGTGAAAATGTAGTTTTTATGTATGCATAGTTTCATGTATTGTGTCAGTAGTAGATTTTGGTTTTAGATCCTCTATTTACTATTATACAGGGTGGGGCAAAAGTCTGGAAACCCCTGAATAACTTTCGAATGCCTTCTTCGGTAAACTTAAAATTTTGTACGGTAAACCGAGCTAATAAAACCTTCTTTTAGAGTCGGGTCGATTTTTGTTAGCGGCCCCCATGTCGGGGCCAGGGGGGCCAACTTCATTTTTTTAAATGCGAACCCCCACCTTGCGATACATTTTTGGAAAGGACTTCGAATAAGAAATACATTGGTGTAAATTTTATTTTTTTAATATTATTTGTTTGCAAATGGCGTCCAACTTTGTGTATGCAGTAAAGTCTGGAAACCCCTGAATATCTTTCGAAAGGACTTTCTCAGTAAATTTAAAATTGTGTACGGTAATCCTTGGTAACTAGACCTTATATTAGATTTGGACGATTTTTTTTTACTGGCCCCCATGTCGGGGCCAGGGAGGTCAACTTCATTTTTTTTAATACGAAACCCCACCTTGCGATACATTTTTGGCAAGGTCTAATTACCCGGACTTACCGTGCACAATTTTAAATTAACTGAGAAAGCCCTTTCAAAAGATATTCATGGGTTTCCAGACTTTACTGCATACACAAAGTTGGACGCCATTTGCAAATAGTTTAATATTTAAAAAATAAAATTTGCATCAATGTATTTCTTATTTGAAGACCTTTCCAAAAATGTATCGCAAGGTGGGGGTTCGTATTTAAAAAAAAATGAAGTTGGCCCCCCTGGCCCCGACGTGGGGGCCGGCCGGTAACAAAAATCGACCCGACTCTAAAAGAAGGTCTTATTAGCCCGGTTTACCTTACAAAATTTTAATTTTACCGAAGAAGCCATTCGAAAGTTATTCAGGGGTTTCCAGACTTTTGCCCCACCCTGTATGAACACTGAACAGCATAATGTAAAGGTTGGGATTTTGCCGGACACTTGTCGCGTACAGTCTAGATTCTAGACTAATATTATTTGTATGTAATAAATACATTGTTGAAATGTGTATAAGGTTTTTTAAAAATACGTTATCCAATATTTCACTTTAATCGCGAAATTCTTCACTTGAAAATATTCTTTCGAAAGCATCTCCTACGATTATAAGAGTAGTTACAGGAACTGATGTCTTTGGGAAGAAATATCTTGATGTAGGTAAATTAATCATCGAAGTTTTTCGGAAACGCCAGGGATGTACGAGCAACATACATATCTTTACTTTATAACACATTTAAAAAAATAATTTGTCTATCATTGCAACGTGAACTATGAAGCTAATTATTGAAGCTTATAGAAAAAGGACAGATTACTGTAATGTGTCTCTCACTGCACACTGTACGATGTGATTTGTCTTTCACTGCATACTGTATGATGTAGCTAAGTACGAGAATCATTGAAGCTTAAAGAAAAAGTGACGGGTGTGATGCTTTGCAGCTTTTCCGATGGAAACTAGACTAGACACAAAAGTTTTCTGTCGAAGAAAAAGTTGGAGAGTAAATAATGGCGAGTGATATTTCACACACACATGACAACTTTCATTTCGCCAGTGCGCTCTGACAGAAAAAAAAACAAAATCGAGAAAACATCTTTTCTAATACTACTTGTATAAGTATTTATGCACATATCTACATATGCTAATTGTAAGTTATGTATATATACAGTTATGTCTACTCTTTTGCTATCTTGCCACAAAAAATGTCCAACATCTTCTAAATAATAATTATACTAACATGGAATTTACGTCCCTTTCAACAGCTAGGTCATCTCGAGACGGGGTACTCCATTCGCACCAGGAAATTCACAAACCGGCTACCCACATTGACCTCACCCAACCTTGGTTGGGCGGGAATTCCAGCAACACGACGTCTTCAGTTCGCTGGACGTTGCTCAACTTCGTTGATCCTACGACAACCGGTGCATTCAACGCGCCATCGACGCTGTCAAATAAGTTTTTTAACGAATAGATTGGTTTCGAATTCCAGAAGCGGAAGGCAACATTCCTCCAAGGATAGAACAAACCACGCCGCTTACCAAGGTCAAAGTTGGATCGCCCGCGGATTTGATCTGTGTGGCCCAGGCGTCACCCCCTGCCATTTATAGGTAAGTGCGTGCTTGTGTAATACCAATATCAGTTCGATGCTTATTATAAAATACTTTATTGTTTTAAACTGAACAAAAATATTACAAACTATTTATAGTTATTGTGTGTTTTATGATTATTATTTCTTTTTCTATAAAAACCTCGTAACGGTATCACCTGTTGAACTAACCTGTTGAAGTGTAAATAATTGAACATAATTCTTAGTAAATAATACACAGTTTTCTCCACTAATTAGTATTCAGTCATTCATAATAAGTTTTTTCGTCCTAAATTTTTATCATTTATCAGGTCGCATCAGGTTTTACAATCCATACACGGAAATTGCGTACACTACCCATAATAATAATAACCTGGTGTGGGTCTAGAATGTCGACTTTACGTTTTATTTACTTGATATGTGACAGAGTTTTTTGTTAGAAAATTCAGTCTAACCGCGTATTCAAACTCATGACCTCTGGAGCAGGAAGAGTTACTAGGTTTTCAATTAAATAGTTGTGTCGAAGTTGTAGGGTTGGCCGGTTTATTTGGAAAGTGCATAGTTAAATTTTTCTTTATAATTACATATTAAAGAATTTTTACCAAAGCACGTTGGTAATATAAACTGGTATTGATTCAAAATCCTCATATCTGCATCCCAAAGATCACTGGGCAATGCAGAATATTTATATTAAACCAAGTCCATAGCGATGTTGAAAATCCAGGCGTAGCTCATTGAAAGCACTTGTGGAAAGCAATGTTTAACAGTTACCCGGCTATAGCCTCAATAAATAATATTCCATACTTGACGGAAACCATTTCCACGAGTCTGATGAGATTTATTATCATGCGGGGCAGTGGCGGTGCATCAGTAAGAATGAAGTGATGAAGTACACAATAAATTTTTCTCTTAGCATTGTTAATTATTTATTTAAATTCTCCAGGAGTTGGTAAGGTCCAAGTGTTTCGCTCCCAAATTTGAACCACATTAACTCAAGACATCCTCTATCCTCTTGGAAGAAGGGAACTGATGTAAAGTCAGTATAAGACATAAGACATCCTCCGAGGAAGAGGTAAAACTGATGTAAAGTCAATACACATTATTATTTTAACATTAAATCAGGTCTAAATTATATTTTCTTGGATCTGTGGTTCCGTAACCTGTGGATGTGGATGTGATTACATAATACTCTCAGGGTTAGGTGGTAGAAAATGCTTTGAGCACTAACCCCACCTGGTGTTTACCTTCCACTAAAAAGTATTATCATTGTAACCGACCTTAGTAGCTTGATCGATAAGGCAGCGGACTTGTAACCTGGAGGTCGGTGGTTCAAGTCCCGGTTTCAGCGTAGATTTAGTAAAGCGAGTTTGAGTAGTTGTGATACCACGAAAGTGATTAACACAAATATGATAACTTTTTAACTATTTAAAAAGTATTATCATTGTGAAACCTAATTCATGGCAATAGTAATAATAAAAGTAAGATAAAATATAAACTCTTTAGAATAGATAATTAATGTCTTTGTTTTATACAAATGTCTATATGGATTTGATTTGGATTTGGTAAAAATATTATACTATTGATTTATTGCAGGAATGCAGGACTCGAAATTTCAGAAATTTTGTTGAGTCGGTACTGATCTAGTTGGAGTAATAAGGGCAGACAGGCGAGAATTAGAGAAGGACAGAGAAAAGAGAGAAGGAGAAGGAAAGAGAGAGAGAGAGAAAGGGGGGGATGTAAATCAAATATTCTGTTCGGAAAGTTTCAGAACGTTGAGCATGAATAGTGGGATAATGCATTATTTGAATCCAATTGAAATTAATCAACGATGAGTGATTGGGAGATCGAGAGAAGGAAATGGGGGCTATAGGGCAAGAGGGAGAGAGTAAAAATCAAAGAGACAGTGAAAAAGGGAGAAAAAAATTAGTGACAAGTGAGAGAGCGAAAAAGAGTGAGTGAAAAAGAGATTTAAAGAGGAATGGAGTCAGAAGAAGAGGGGAAAATCAAGAGAAGAGTGGGAGCATAAGGGAAAAATTGTAATAAAAGAGAAAAATGAGTGAGAGGGATGGAGGGACTGAAGTAGCAAAAGAAAGAGAAAAAGATATGGAAAAAAGAAATTTGACAGAAAAGGACTGTCTCGAGTGGGAATCGAACGCGTGACTCGGAATTTAAGAGTCAAGTCTGTTATCTTCTGCCCATCACTTTCACACTTGTACTCACTGCTATTCTATCTATTTATGTGTAGATTTCTAAAAGAAAAGCAACATTAACAAGCCTAGTTTTGGTGATCCTTAAGCCACTGTCTTTTACAAGTCTGATATATTCGGACAATTCAAGAGACGGATCAGAATAATTCGAACTTAATTGTTATTTGAGTGTAGATATTAACTTTCCTTATCCTATTAGATTACGAGAGGACGTCAAAATATCTTTTCAAATCTTGAAAGGTAATTGAAACTTAATATTTTGTTCGAAACTATTTTTCTTAATAAATTCTTGATCTTCTAATACATTTCTTCCATTCAGTGAAAATTCCTCCTTTTTCTTCTCCTTCCTCACCTCATCCATCTTCCTCTTCTACTCCTTTTTTCTCCTCCTTCGCCTCCCCTTCCTTTGATTAAAATGATTCCACATTGTATACCTAGCAATCAGTTTTGTTTCATCAGCAACTATTGTGCGGAATTTCATTTGATTTTTGACGCTTTTATGCTCTCATTCTGTACTTCTTGTTGATTTTCTGTTTCCAACTTCTCATCGGATTATTGCTTTCATTCGTTTTTTTTATCTTTCTAAATTGATAATATAATTATTCATACACGGATGTATACAACTATACATTATGTCTCTATCTCTATCTCTTCTGTTTTCATTTCTAATCCTCGCATTGTTTTGACCTTTTAAAAACTTTTTAAATCCTTTTATTTAATTCGAATTCTTTTCGTCCCATTTGATCTTTTAGACTTTCCTACGCACAAGTATGTCCTTCAATCTCATTTTACCATCTGCCACCTAATTTACACATTACCATCTTTATAAAATTATTTTCCTGTTATTCTTTTGGTTCTTCTCGCTCCTCCACTGAATTAAAATATGATTTCAGCCTCTACAAGTCACAGTAATCAAAACCTGTAAACAAGTCTTGTATAAATTTACATAAATATAGCAGTTTCTATTTATTTAATGAGGAAAAAAACTTATTTACTTTTAAATTAAATTCACATTACTTGGTATTCGTATTTTTTCCACTCACAGAAGTGCAATATTTGAATGGATTTTCTCCTCCCTGTCTCTCCTATCTCTTTGCCATCGGTCTGTCTCTGTCTTTTTCACTCGAGTCAGCCACTATCCATCCTTCTTCAATATTCCTGCTTTTCAAAGGTAAAAATGAAATTGTAGAAAAGCATGATTTCAAAAGAAAGATGGAAGGATATTTTAGAGAGACAGCAAGTATTGAATTGAAAGGATGGAAACTTTGTTGAAAGGATGAAAAAAGGTGTTGAGAAATCATAGAGACTGTGAGAAAGTGGTAGTAAAGAGAAAGAGAGGGAGAGAGAGAGAGAGAGTTAAGTAGTATAAGACACATTAATGTACTTAGGTGATAAGACTCGGACCATTTGTTTATCTGGGTTTAACGTCTCTTTCAACTACATGGTTGTTCATATCGGAGGTTTCACCGACTATTTGCTGGGCAAACAACTCAACTACTCAAATTAACCCCACCCAGCCAGAGTGAGTCTGGAAATAAACACCACCATCTGGATTGACATGATGACCAATTGACCATGGATGTTTTCGAAACCAAAAAGGTCATGAACCCATGTACTCACCACACTGGATGTTGTTTATCTTCAGTGATCAAATTAGAAGTTTTCATCAAAATTCAAAATAGCAGTTTTCAGACACTCAATATAAAGCCTCTTCCTGTTCCTTTATTGGCTTTAGCCCGATCCTGCAACTTTAATTAAATGAAGGAAATGGTAGGGCATTGGTGTCAGGATCTTCCTGTGGTGAGACGTTTTCTCATTATGAGTCAAGACAAGAAAATCATAACACTTTGTGAAAAATTAACACCCTCCGCCTTGTCGTTCTATTATCACTTTGCAGATTTGTTAATTAAAAACAACTTGAGTTATGATAATGCTGAGAAGCAGCGCCTGGGGAACAGGATGCTGTAGACAGATTGCAACTTTGCCGGGTGTACTGTGCAGGGTGAAAAGTATTACACAGTCTGGGTGTCCTTTTCTTGCAGGAAAATGTTTAGATACCTATCTGGGAACACACCGTAAGTAGTTTAAAATGAATTCCATCCAGGAAGAGGAACTTAAACCTCTTTATTATTATTTTTATTTTTTTTAAAACTTTTTTCAAGATAGTTCTCTCAGTGTAGATATTGAAAAAAAATTGAAGACATGTACGACTGTGAGATTTATCTTGGTTATTATATCACAACTTTAGTGGGTAGCACAGCACAACGGGACTCATTATGGCATCATTACCCAATAAATCCAATTCTTGCTCGTGATATCTCCCAATGGTCGCTATCCATATAAATACCTTCTCATTTCTACTCACGAGGCAAGAGACTCCCGGACATCTTAGTACAGAACAGAAAAAAAATTCACCCTGCCTCTACTTGCACACGATGACTGTTTGAAAAATGCTCTAAACAGCTACGTGAAGTTGGCTGATCACCAAAAGCGATTTGGTCGCTACTTAAAACTATTTTTTTTAAAAGTGTTTTTCAGGGCAGTTTGTCCCTGTCAGTGGTTAATACCAACGGAATATTATACGTCTATGACCCTAGCAGTGCCTAGTAAAAACTGTTTGTTTTAGTCAAGTTACGTCCAAAAGTGTCTTTTTCTTTTAACTATTAGTAGCACAGACCTAAAGCCTATGAATGAAGATTGGTTAAACTATTTGCTGCATTTAATTGAACCTATGATTAGATTTACCTACAGTGAGCTACATTCATAATGAGATACTGGTAAGGGACTTGAACACATTAGCAGACTTATGCATTCAAACATCTATCCTGAAACACCCTTTTGTAGTCTTAAATTATTTTGAGTTCAGTAGGTAGGTATACAAGGTTTACCTATTCAAGAAATCCGTGGGTTTGACAAGAACGAGTGAATGAATAAGAACAACATTGGAAATGTTAAAACTCTCATTTAAATTAATGCTCGACAGTCAAAACGTCAGGAATCGTATTTCTATCATGATACACGCATTACCAGTGGCGATGGTTGAAAATAAAATAAAATTATCGACATAACTTTTGAATGAAAATCTACTAAATTCATGGCAATCTATTTTATGATAAGGTATAAAAAATGTAAGAAATCTTGGCTTTTTTCTCGATCGAACCTCAGATCTTCATATCTACAGCTACTAGTAGGTTATGATTTAATAATCACATCAGTCTAATTTGTGGTGAAATTCCTAACGTGAGCTCAACTAGATACTAAACTCCGGTTTATAAATATTCCACGTAACCACACCACTGGTGTTGTTGTCCCAGCCGAGTTTTAATAGTTATAATTAAAAGCTGGTTTGTATTTTGTAACCTAGACTGAAAAGTATATGATGCTGGTAAAATAAGTTTGAAAGCTTTTTCTTAGAAATAATTCCATTCACACAATTTAATTTCCATAATAGTTTAGCGAGTACTTGACTCTTTTTTAACCAAGTTGCAGAGAAACATGCAGTCGAGTCCCAGCTTACTGGAGCATAGTTGAAAAAAAAGTTAATAATTATACACATTAAAATTTCACGCTAAGGACCTCAAAAGTATTCTTCAGAAATAAACCAAACTAACGTGGCATGCTGGTTTAGCGCGCTACGTGACCCCTTTTGGCTAGTGAGGGTAGTGCAAGCATCATTTAGAATTTAGAATGTACATAATAAATTTAATAACTACCTAATATAAATATATAAAATTATTTTTCAAAACATTTAACTTTAATGAGGACTATGGTAATATTGCTCTTTGTTTTTTGAACACACGGGCTATGAATAATAGGTAAAAATACGTAAATGGTTACGTCATTCTGGAATTGAATATGAATAATCTCCATACTGGAATAATATGTGCTGGGTAGGAATATGAACCATAATTTTTTCAACGAAAAAGGCTTATTTAACTTACAAAGCTAAGTTTTCATACAATGGCTGTAAGTCGGGTTGTTAGTTGCAGTTAAGAGTTGGGATAAAATTTGTCTGTCTAGTCTCTGGCAAAATGGGGTTAGGAGAATGCTGCATCTGTTGATAAACTTCTCTATGCGGCTTTTGAATTACGCAGTCATCCAGACTTTGCAAATTAAAGTTTGTTTACACAGGTATTAGATGTTAGGTATCTGAATTTTAATAACCAGGTAATAATATAAAAAGATACAATCCCCTTGTGATAAGACCATGCAGTTGAAAGCAACGTCAAACCCAAAATAATAAAGAGAGAGTAGGTATAGTAATATTTTTAACCACTAAAAAATTGTAGGTTCTGTTTTTTTTTTTTTTTTTTTTTAATAATTGTAGGTTCTGTTTTTTCAGTCGTTAGAACTTGCTACTATGTTCAAGTTTACATATTTTCTTCTGATTTGGATGAATCTTGGAATTTTAAGTTAAACTCAAATAATCATACTCCTGAGATTTCAGGTAAAACATAATTATTAATCTCGTGATATTGGACCACGATTACACGACCCTACTATCCATAATCTGTCTGCACTGCATGTTCAGTACCCTCCAAGCAAAGAGTCTGAACATTGTGGGTAATGAGGTAATAAGTATTTAATTTACCCCTCTACGTATACTAGGACATTTAAATAGACGAATTAGTACGCCTACGCCCCCCTTCTGAGATTTGTCTCCATGGATCTTAACTCTACCTCCTCACCACGCATTTCTTGCGCCTCCACTACAGAAAACAAAAAGTGCCACAGTTTTGTTGAAAATAAGTCAACTGAAAATGAGAAGCAGAAATTAATTATAATTCTCCCAAGTCGCATAACTTTTCTCAGTGAAAAAAGAGCGAATGAACTTTGCTTAACCCGCAATCGGTCTACTGAATGACTTGGGTGGAATTTATTCATATCTAAATGTATGTATCCAAGACTAAGAGAATATAAATAAAATTGCGCGGTTAGCTTTGAGTAGAAAAAGTGTTCTTTTAAAATTGCTATGTAAATGCATCTTATGTGACTAAATTTAAGTACATAATATGGATTCAACCAGTGGCGGCTCGTCGGGTGAAGACACTGAAGACATTTTCACCTAATTTTGAACAGTGAAAACACTACTCATAATCCCTTGAACATGGCACAATTGATCCAACTCAAAGAAAAAAAAAAAAGTAAGCTTTGTGTAAAATAGATCAATGCTCCTTAACATTTCATGTTAATTTCCAAGGAGAACACCAAATGTGAAGACAATTCGAAATTGTCTTCAGTTGTCCTTGAATCAACCAATCAGAGTTGAGTATTTCCAAGTAGGTATCATGAAATATTAGGCAAGAACTATATCTATGTAATATGCTACTGAGGACAGTCTCCAGTTGTATTCAGTTTACATTATCTACACGACCTCATACGAAATGTCACGAAGCCACATACCATGTGAGATGTCATGTGTTTTTGATATTAACATTGTTGCCAGTAGCATTGTGCCAGATCTAGGAAACCAGTCAATGATTTAGCCTCCCATATCTAGCACAATCTTGTAATATTAAAAATAATAATAATAATAACGTAGGCGTTAGGAAAGCAGGATTTTGTGTCAGGAATTTTGAATATTATTTCTCATTTTTTGGGTTCTAGTTTTGTACATAGTTCCTAAACGATAGCCGATACCAATAAATTTTAACTATTTATGTATCTTGTCAACTATAGTCTTAAAAAGGACATCTCGATTGAAGTCAAATCTCGGAAATAATATTATTTAATGTAGGTACCGAAATTGAGCCAAATAAGATAATCTGGTATCTAGTTGTTCCAAGAAGTTTTTAAATAGGGACAATGGTGGTCCTGTTTAAGATCCTGACTATGGAACCACTTTTAAAAAAAATCATGAAATTAGACGTGTTAAAATGAAATTCTCAAGAGAAAATTCTGTTCAGGCGGTGTAGTATTATGTTTTAAAATAAATAAATACGTCTTACATGATTTGAGGGATTTTTTTAAATTTAAAATATAGCTCTTGAAGTTTGTAGAAATTTAGCTATGAAATTAACTTGGCAACATTGTATCTCTTATCTTTAGAATGTAAACAAAACTTGTTGCGCACTTTTTAAATTTTATTAGATTATTTTCAAATCTTTTCAACGGTAATCAAGTGACTTTCAATTGGTGTAACTAGTTAATAAAGTTATTTCCCAGTATTTGATACAGGATAGAAACATTATTCCTACCTGATCTGACCTGTGCTTTTCATAATAAGTTGAATATGAAGTATCTATGTACTTCTTTCAGTGTCAGAAATAACATTATAATTATGCAGGTAGCTAAGCACACAGCTTCCAGTGAAGTACTTAAAATTTTAAGGCAATATCTGTGTTTTTCATAAATAGTCATTTAAAAATCAATGGTAACACAAATTTAAGCTGATTTTATATTTGTAGTAAGTATGTTTTCTTAGATTTATTTTGTAATCTGGTGGTGGATTTTCTTCAAATTTTGGATTGTAATTTTTAGTCTTCAACTAACTTCTTTCCTTCCCAGTTCTAACCCCTCTTTAAAATGTTGTACCTACCTATCTACTGAGGTATAATCCTAATATTTTTATTTTAATTCCTTTTTACCAACTTTTAGTTAATATTTTTTATTAAGATGAATAATTAATAACAATATTTCAAAGAAACAATGAGATTCCCACAAAATCATGGGGTTCAAACATTAAAAGTAACCCTATTCAGATTAAGAAGTAATGAGGATAAGAAAGATATTATGATTACTGGATGTCCAATTTCTCCAATTACTATAACCACCACTAAAAAAGTAAAGCAAATGCCTGCCCCACAGCCATACAGTTCAAGCCTGAATGGCTTATGAAAAATGAATGGCTGTGTACCAGCTCAAGTGTTGACAAATTGTTCTGCTGGCCTTGTTTATTTATTAAGTACCAAGTGTTCTCCAAAAAAAGTACCTATAAAAACTTATATGATGCAAAACTGGTATGAGAGAAAACCATGCTCTGCAGGGAAACAGCCATAACTTACAATGGGCTGTGTTTATGAGACCATAAGAACTAAGATCTGATAAATTAATAATTTTATTTTTTCAATACTTCTGGGTATAATTTGTCTTCACCTAGTCTTGAAGTCAGGAGCCGCCACTGGATTCAACCACAATAAATGATAATACCTTCAATGATTAGATTCATTAGACTACCTATACATATTGTGTTCAACAGTAAAATATAACCTTTACTTTTAAATATTATACGAGTAACTCACCCCAAAATGTTAAAATGTTAGTTGTGATAAGTAAACCAATAATATGCTATGCGAGCTTAACAATGAAACGAGAATAGGTGAAAAGAAAATAGATTATATAAATAGAGTTATAGAGTTAAAGGCCCCCATGGTCTAACGGTTGTGTCCCATGGTCTTAGCCCAGGGGTCCTAAGTCTCAAACACCCGATAGGGCAGAATTTTTTAACAAAAACTTCTGTAGGTGACGGAAGTTTTTGTTAAGTAAATAACACGAGAGACGAAGTCTTTTGAAACTGATTTATTATTATTTATAGTATTGCCAACGCACTTCTTCAATCTTCATACAACACAATAATAGCTTGTTTTTTAACCCATCCGGGCCGACTTAAATCTGGTACTTATTCTTAAAAAGAAATAGGTACAAACTTTTTCTTCTAACATCTTGGTATTGATTTAAAGTACTAATAGTCTAATCTGTATACTATAAAAATTCGGTCGACCTAAAAGTATTAAGTTGTTCTTAAAAGAGGATTTTACGTCCTGAATTGTTCAATGCTCATCAGGACAGGGATTTTACCCACCACTCTTTGAGAATCGCAACATAACAGGTACCTGTATTAAACTGATCCTGTCTTGGTTGGGCCGAAAATATTAATGTTGCTTGTTACTTTTTCTTGTTACAAAAGAAAAAGTTTGTATTCATATTTAAGAATAACAAATTGAAGTCGGCCCTGACGGGTTAAACAATTAAAGATGAAAAGTCAGTTTCAAAAGACATTTGTCTAGAAAGCGCTGCGTAAATTAACAATAAAATGTTGAAATGTCAATGTGGGGTTCCATTATTATAGTTCCTAAACAGAGCATCTGCTGGATAGATTGCTCGTAAAAGCTTTTGTGTGTAGAGTTTGAATGTTTTATCGCTACAGACGAATCTCGTATGGTGTAATAAAGTGCATTTAGATGGTAGATTTATTTAAGCCTTTTTCCAACTCCCCCTCATCGACTGTTTTGTGACTTCTCCAAAATACTTTCCACTAGTTCTGTTTACCACTGGTTTCAGTGAAAATTTCAATCATCATTCGACTTTGAAACACTTTAATATAATTATTTGGGTTTTTATGTTTATTTTTTAAAAAAATTCAGGTTTATCTGAGTTAGACAAAAGATAATAAAACATCCTAGAAAAACAAAAGCGATAGTTGATGAAGAAGAGAGAGAATACAAGAAGTGATGAAGGAGGGAGACTAAAGATATCTCATGTCTAAGAAAGAGACATGAAGAAAGTTTGTAAACGACTTGGAGACAATCATGATTACCTAAAGTCGCATAATTGAAAATTTTGCAAAGAAGGTTCACAATTACCGGAGTGAGCGACAAGGAGAGAAAGACAGAATGAGAGAGAGAGAGAGAGAGAGAGAGAGAGAGAGAGAGAGAGAGAGAGATTTAGCCTTAGTTGAAAATCTCATTCATGCTCATCCAAGCTTTGTTACTAAGTTACTACTATATAAAAAAAAATGAATTCTAATTATTATTTCTGGTTCTTTTAGATTTTGTATTGCCAATTAATTATTTTCATTCTGAATTTCTTCAGGGGTTGCGTTTCTTTTGGTGGTCTTCTTTTAACACCTGTTAAATCAAAGTACAGTGTAGTACTGTAGTATAGTAGTGCTTTATTTAGACTGTCGGTAGCGTAAGGTTGTATACTTTTACAATTTAAAAAATAGTATCTAGTTTAAAACGCGGAAAATATGTTTTTTTGATCGTTAAAAATAATCTTGTTTCCAGAGAAATCAACACAGTAAAGTGCACGTGGCACATCCACCATTATACTCTAACTACATTGCACATTGCATAATTAAGTAAATATAAGGCGTACATAAAAACGGACAATCATATTTATGTACTTATCAATTTATTAGTATGTTGTACATTTTTGAAAAGTAGTTATAATAAAATAAATATGTATTATGAGGTACCTATTGAAAATAAAATATTTTTTAATGCACTTTTGATAATATAAAGATAGCCATTTAGTACTCAGATGTGAACTACAAAAATATAAATATTATAACTATTTTTGACTTCGAGAGTTATAAAATCACTTCTATACTAGTTTTCATTACACAAATGTGTCAAAATACTGGTAGTGAAGTGAAAAAGGTATTTTTACAACGTAAGAGGAGAGAGGAAGTTTTTAAGAGAGAAAAAGGGGAGAAGGAAAATGCTTTTGTGCTAATTGCATGCGAGATAAAAGCTTTGATCAAACAGTATACAGGAGTGAACGATGAGGAATGTAATGGATAAATATTATTTTGGTAGGTAGCAATTATTGTTTTAGATAATGTTTTGAGATTGGGGAGAGAGAGAGCGAGAGACAGAGAGAGCGAGAGAGAGAGAGAGAGAGAGAGAGAGCGAGAGAGAAAGAGAGAGAGAGAGAAAAATAAAATTCATTGAACGTTGTTGTAGAATATTGTCCAGGATTATGAGAAAGGAATAGCAAAACACCACATCAGAATGGATTGAAGATAGGTAATTAATTTTATGGACTTTATACCTAAAAAATAAAATTCGCCGGCGTCGCTGTGCTCTCTATGATCTTTATAAAATACTTTTGTTTTCTGAAAATGATTCACTGTGAAATTTAAAAGAGTCGTTTTCTGCACTCTCTGGACTCTTTCTTTATGATGATATTATTATATTTTTAGTTTCAAAAATTTTCACTCCATTCCCTTTATTTCTAATTGATTCAATATAATCGTGTACGGACTGCTTAAAGCATTGAAAGCTAACCATTGACAATTAAGTACATAGTTTATTAAATAGTGTGACAGTTGATAGATGCACCCATTGTCAAAATTGAATCTAGTAACAAGCACCTACAAGGAAACTTATAATATTGAACAAAAAGTAGAACAAAAAAAATCAATCTATGAACTAATACCTAGTGGTAGACTAGAGGTGGGCGGAGTGAGAAGAAGAAAAGCAGCGCAAAGGAAAGAATGAGAGAGAGCTTAGAGGAAAAAGGAGTTAATTGCTGGATATTTCTAATTTGTAAGAAATAAAATTACTGTTTCGCATAATGTTTTTTAAGATTTTAGAAACTAAAACCCATTGAAGTGTGAACTGTAAAATGCATTATAATCTTTTAACAAATTCTTAATTTCCTTGAAATAAAGGATAGGTACTTTTTATTGCTGTTTTGAACAAAAACTTTATTCAAGACGAGCAATAATAGTGCTTGAAAAGTAATTTTGTTTCGTAACAGTATTGAAAAAGTTATTGAAAATTTATTCTTTAAATTCAAAAGATTTCTTTAAAAAAAGTTTTTTTTCCTCCCCTTCATTTTTTTCCACATTATAGATGGTACAAAAATCGGGATGGAATCCTCACTGAAATTCGTCAAGGCGGCATTCTGATTCGTCCCATGGAGTCGATCCTTCACTTCATCCGTCCCCAGAATAGCGATGCAGGGAGATATGTGTGTGTAGCATCCAACATATTGGGGGAGGACAGGAGAGAGTTGGAATTGGTGGTTGAAACTCCACTAAGAGCGTTCATGCAGCCTCTGCAGCAGGTAAGTCAGCGTAATCGCTTGATATTATTGAAGAACGTACTGATTTTCTACAGCAGACAAAAAAATATGTAGGTATATTAGACAGTTATTTATCATGTAGAACATAATTAAATACTTAATAATGTAACATTATTTAAAGTTTACATAATTTATAGTTTAGATTCTAAACTATAAATTATTTTTTGAGGATATACCTACTATGAAAAGTGAGATTTGGTTTTGATTCCTCTCTTTCTATCTATTCTTATTATTAAGACACCTTTTTGTCAATATTAACTTAAAAATACAAAATAAATAACTTCACAAAAAAATCTTAACCCTCCAAATACCAGCTTGTATCTCTAAAACGCAAACTCTCCGGCAGGTCGTGGACGTAGGGTCGGCCGCCTGGTTCAACTGCACGATAGAGGGGGGCCGGGAGACCCCCACGGTGACCTGGCTCAAGGACTCCCAGGTCATCTCAGGCAGCTCCTCCAGCAACAACATCTTCCACAGCAACATAGCTGCCCTGCAGATCCCCAGCGTCACCAGGAGCGACAGAGGGATGTACCAGTGTCTGGTGACCGAAGAGGAAGACTCGGCGCAAGCCACTGGACAGCTTATGCTGGGAGGTAGGTGCAACCTGTAGGAAAGGAGAGAGAGAACGTAAAAATATTTATTGAAAATACTTTACAACTGGTGCCACATGGGCACTTGCCTAAACGACACAGTATACATTTTTTTTTTTTTTTTTTTTTTTCTTCTTTCTTTTTCTTTTTTTCATGTTCTTTGATACAGGTGGTTGTGTATTATTTTGTGAGAGCCACGTATTACATTTGTGATAATATTCTCACAAGTGATCTTAGGTATATTGAATTTTGTTTGTTCTGCACACATTATAGAAGTCTTATACATTGTCCCTATATATTTATTTACCATGTTTTATTAAATAACAAAAGGGCTAGATCTAACTGTAAGACCCGCTTAACAGCCCTGAAAGTGGCCCACTTGGACCAATTAGATTTTTACACCCATTAAATGAGGTATTAAAACTATTACAGTGTTGGATCCCAGATACTACATAATATACGTGAAAGCACGTAATGATGACCATAGCTCACATAACTATTAATAATAAATTTAATATAGGTGCCTATCTGCGTATACTTAGCTAGTGAAATATACGTATATGTCCCAATTTCAGCCGTTTCGCCAGATCTGCAGCACTCATTCTCCGAGCAAACACTGAACCCCGGCCTGCCCATTTCCCTGCAGTGTGTCGTGTCGGGGAATCCCCCGCCAAAGATTTCCTGGTTCCTGGACAACACCCCTCTCTCCCCCAGATCCTCCTCAGGATATGTCATCGGGAGTCACGTCGATCCTTCCAGTAAGTTAGAACTTTTAATATCCCTAAGCGATCCTCTGTAGCTTCGGACCAGCAAAAATATCAACCTAATTTTGTTTTTTTTTTTTTCAATTTTTTTTATGAATATCTTTTTTTAAGAGATCTGTAAATTTTAAATTTATGTTTATCCTTCACCTTATGTAGATCTTTTGAGGATCGGCACGAACGACCATTATTATAATTTTGGTTAAAGTGCCTAACAGAAAAAAAAGATTAATATTAAATTTAGTATAATTCGCTTTTTAAATTATTGATAACTTTCATAATCAACTTATGGGCTAATTATTACAACTTTTAATGGCTAGCTCAGAATGCCAGGATCCCTAAGCAAGGTGAGAGCTATGGGTGTGACAAAATATTAATCATCTCTCCCTTTCTTCAGGTGAGTTGGTCATCAGCCACCTGAACGTGTCCAGTGTGGGTGTGCACCATGGGGGGGTGTACACGTGCATCGCTCGCAACATACTCGGCTCAGTGCACCACTCTGCCCTGCTCAATGTTTATGGTAAACTTACTTTTAAGTGGTGAACTCCGAAATTTTGGACAAAAAAGTCAAAAAATGAGGTCCACGACTTGCCGATAGAGAATTTTTTGTAGGATCTTAAATGTAGGAAAAATAAAATTTTAAAATATAAAGCAACTTCAAATAAAATCAGTTAAGCTGTTTTGAGATAGATACAAGTGATTAAGGGTAATCAGTATATTTCAAACCATTACTTCTGTTCACTATCACATCTATTGCAGGTTGTATATATAATCCATGCCACTAACATGTGGTAGAGTACCAAGAATGCAGGCTGCATTGCCGCGTTGAATCCCTATGGATATTTTTTGCAGCAAGAATTCTTTGGCACTTTGAGTGCCAGTGGCACGGATCAAATTATCACCCACAACATTAAGTAGAAAATCACCAAAAAGAAACATTAAGTATCACCCACAACATTAAAAAGTAGTGATTAAGTAGAAAATCTCAAACTTGCCACATGTATACAATGTGAAACAATCACGAGGAAGTATTGTGTCCATAATTGGCAGTGTTTTTTTTACATATTACTGAGAAGTTCTCCTTTCTAGAGAAATATGTTTGTTCATAAACCATAATATATTTAATATTAAATTTATTTGTATCGACGAAAATAATTTTCCTCCGTGAAATATTTTACATCCACGAGCTCATAATAATGTAATATTGCAAACCTCAAATGTATTCCGAGTAAAGTTCTCCTCTCTTTTCAAACTCTGTGCCAAGTATTGCAATTACAAACCAGCTTTCAAATCTGTAGAGTGAGGTTGTCTGTTGAGCAACTCTCCTTAAATATTGTAAATATTTACTGTAAATTCATAGTATTTTAATGGTTTTTTTATACCTACCTATGCGTTAAATTAAAGTAAATCTATCTTTACATCATAATTTTCTAAAAGTTCAAAACCCAAAAAAGTGCTCTTTTTAAATATTTTTAAAGTGAATAACACGTAAAATAGTGACAAAAATTGTTGAAAATATGCATTGTTTACAATTTCAAGTGAACTTTGTATCTTCACTATGATAAATTAACAAAAATAGTTGAAGTGCAGTTGACAATCATAACAGTTGAAACTTTTAAACATTCAGTAATTAACACGAGCAATTTTATCAACACATACAAACAAACATATAATAATAATAAAACCAGTCAGCATACATATTATATCTATAACATACATCACATTAGACACTATCTGATCCATCTGACCTTCATAACGAAATGCATAAAACAGTAACTAGCACTTCTATTAAGAACAAAGGAGATCACGATGAAATAAATTTGAAACATAATAACTACACATAGGTATTTTTTCTCCAATGAAATAGGAAATGCCAATCTTAACTTTAAATGTATTCTTGAGTCATGCGCGGGTACTGTCATAGTGAAAAAAGGTAGACTAAAAAACTACAAAGTTCTTGCCCACGGAGAAGACCACACAGACAGCAGGTGTCTCAACACAGAAAAGGACAATGACCTGCTTTATAAAACAGCCTTTGAAAATAAAGACACCACTGATAACAATATTGAGTTCCACCCAACTCATTCATTAGTTTATCTTAGTAACTTCCTAAATACAAGAAATTTTACTATAATTCCTTTCATTTACTTTTAAACAGGCATTATAGTTTATTCGATGTTTTTCGTTTCTAAGTCAAATAAAAAGCCACAAGGTATACCTAATCCCCCTATTTTTGTGATACTATTTAGTCCACCTCGAGTAAAACTTGGCCATACACACAGATAGACACACACGTTTCCTCTGTTATGTACCAATTGTGCAACAGGGGATTCGTCTAATAAATTGATCTCTAAGCTTCCTGTGTTGCCATATTTCTCAGGTCCCCCCACCCCGCGCTCGGCTCAGAACCTGACTGTGGTCTCAGGGGAAGACCTCTATCTCCGCTGTCCAGTGTCTGGCCACCCTATATCCAGCACCTCCTGGCAGAGAAGTGCCGTCCAGCTCCCCCGGAGTGATAAACAGCAGGTGTTCTCCAACGGTACCCTGTATATTAGAGAGGTGAGGGACAGAAGCGTATACTTTTTTTTTCGAAGAAGAGGTAAATTTTATAACCAATTTAAAACGATGTGAGGGGATATTTTTACCCACAATACCCACTAAAATCCTCCTCTCTCCCTCTTAAAATTATTGTACCCGGAACCCCATAGACCACATTATGTCAGGTTGTAACTTGTATACTTGGAAATGAAATAAAATAGACTTCAGAGAAATAGAACAAAATGTTGGAATGTTCATATCAATATAATTACCACTTTCCCGAAATTTCATTTTGAAGTATGTACCTACCACTAAAATAAAATTTGAACAATGGAACGTGTGCACTTCTAAGTAAATATTCATAGCGGTTTTAATAATTCGGCCCCTTGATCATGGGAAAACTATTTAGCAGAATTATTTGAGCTAGAGGCAGCACAGGTATAACTGCTCATTAATTTTCGATTATCGAAAAGCACCTCCTCTAAAAATATCATGATGTACCCTTAATAGCTGAATAGCTACACCAGCAGTTGCCTCTTCATTACGTTATTTGATTTTCCATGTTTGTATGACGGATGTTGACCTTTCTAAAATTATATCATGGGTGTGGCTGTATGGAATGGCTTTGCCAACCAATGCCAAAAAAAAAAAAAAATATCATGGGTGTCTCAACTTCCTCCTCAGGTGGACGGAGAATCAGACAAGGGTCAGTACAGCTGCGTAGCGCGGAATATACAGGGTCAATCTGCGTCCGGCTATGTGTTTCTGAACGTCATGAGTAAGTTCTGATCTCTACTCTAGTGTTCATTCCGTCATCAGTGAATAATACATTGTTGATTCTTGTTAAATAGAAAGTAGGTATGTTCCAGGATTCCTCCTAAGTTAAATGGGTACCTTACATGCGAAAGTCGATTGCTTTATACCTAAATTTACATTGATTTGACCTTAGCTGAAAGTTATGATAAGATATTTGAGTATTGTTGTTTAAAATAATTGTATCATTTCAAGATTATTTTTTACTATTGAAATAAGTAAATGACAAAAACGCTGATTATCATGTCAATCAATTATTAGCAAGTACATAATCATTATTTTATTTCCTGATACATCAATAATCAACTACCTTGAAGATTACGTGCTAAGCCAGAGCGCTAATAATATCTAATAATAATAATAAAACAGAACAATCATCTCTTCTATTGTACTTTTCGGGATTTTTTAAAAATAAATGGTCAACTCTGAAATCAAATATAATCATTTCAGTTCCTTCTGCTCCCTCCTCTTCCAGAGCCTCCAGTCATCTCTCCGTTCCAGTTCCAGGACAACCTCCAGGAAGGTAACCGCGCCCACGTCTCCTGCAGTATCACCTCCGGGGACCTGCCCATCACCATCGTGTGGCACAAGGACGGCAAGGCTCTTCCTCTGGACTCGGAAGTACACGAGCAGCAGATGCTGTTCCTGAGCACTCTCATGTTCAAGAAGCTCAGCGCCAGACACACGGGGCTCTACACGTGTGTCGTGAGCAATGAGGCATCCTCCTCCAACTATACGGCCAAGCTTGTGGTGAAAGGTGAGAGAATGGAGGGTGAAACCCCCGTATTGAATGATCCAGATATTAAAGACACTCCTTAGAGAGAAGAGAAGATATTCCTTAACGGAAAACAATACTTTCTGTACCTTTTAGAAAATGAAGGGTATAAAAGGGATATGAAATGGATAGAAAAAAGATATTTCTAAGCAATTTATTGTTTATGTATCTAAGTAGGTACAAAAATTTAAAAGTTATCTTTGTTTCACTCAAAAGAGTTATGTCACAATTAATTCAATCTGTCACTTGATTTGAACCTTTAGGATACAAGTCTGCTACCTTAAACATTCAAGTTACTGAGATTCAAGTTACTGAGATTTCCTGATTTTTTTAATTAAATTACTATAGAATTGCTGATGCGAAAGGCAAAATGATATTTTTAGATCCATGAGTGAACTACGGCTACTGAAACTACCGATGCCGTCTAGTTTTGGTAAAATACTCAGATTATAAAAACCCTGTGTTCAACTATCCAAAATGTAAGTACCTGTTCAATAAAATCTATCATTTTTAAACCTAATATTGGATACTTTCCTTCTAAATTTTAGTGCCTCCATCCTGGATAGTGGTTCCCAAAGACACCACGGTCCTGTACCAACAGAGTGCGGTCATTGACTGTCAAGCCACCGGGAACCCTCAGCCCAGAATCTACTGGACCCGAGCTAGAGGTAGGCAAGGTATCTTTAAATACAAGGCTATTTCTTATAATCATCAGATATCTGAACTTGATATTGACTGTTCCTCAGATTAAGAAAATCTTTTGCTGAGAAATGAAACTTTCTAAGAATTCAATGACATTTGAGGATTATCCTATACTCTAATGGCCTCTCATAATTGGAGAATGTTACCTAATGATGAACTTGGTTTAAAAGTAGAAGCCATATTTGATTGTGTACCTATGCGTGAAACTGTCATGTTTGTGATTTAAGTTTTCCAAAGACCATAATACAAATGGGGCTATCTCTGATAGTTTTACACAGTTGTGCAATTTAAAACATGTCTTTAAACTTTCCACCACTTACTTTCAGAGGAAGCCCCCAACGATTTCATCCCCTTGGACTCTGACTCCCGGCTCATCATCTCTGTCAACGGGTCAATAGTCATCCGGTCTGCAGACCCCTTGCATGAGGGCTTCTACTCCTGTAACGCTGAAAACTCCATCGGTAAAGTGCTCAGCAAAGTAGTCACTCTCAAAGTTAATGGTGAGTTTAATTTTTAGTCCCATCATTCAGTTTCTTGGTTAACACTGGTGCGCCGAGAAGTATATTTACCTAAGAAACGTGTAGAGTAAGATGGTGATAAACCAACCTATTCACATGGCAAGCAACCGTACCATACTTTCCTGTGATCATATAATAATGTTTTATCTAATATTTTATGAGACTCGAGTCGTTATGCTACTACGAAAAGGCTTCCTGAGGCTGTTACCCTGTTACCTTCTCTCCTTTCCATATAAATACACAGAATTTATTATGTATTACTCATTTAGTAATTTCTACTTTCACAGTTCCCGCCCATTTCCGCGTACGTTCGCTGAATGAGTCCGGCCTGGCGGGCCAAAGCATCACGCTCGCATGCGATGCAGATGGTGACGCGCCTATTCGCATCAGTTGGAACTACGGCGATTATCGCGCCGGATCGCAACAGAGCGTTCAATCACGTCGCACCCAGACAGGCATCAGCTCACATCTGCGACTAGAACGGCTGAGTCGCTCTCACGCCAAGGCATATCACTGTCGCGCTACCAACGACTTTGGATCTGACGATATGATGATTTATCTATCGGTGAAAGGTAAGCCATTTTTAAATCATCTAAATTCTAAGTGTACAGAGAGTGAACAAAATTGAAGTCCCGTCAAATAAACCAAACATCATGGGGAACATCCCAGAGTTTAATAAATAGGTAGTGATTGAGGATTGAGAGTGCTTGAGCCCCTAGGGAGAAAGAGCTTTGAAAGGGGTCATTTTTGATTTTAAACTCTAAAATTAATCTTTACATCACCAAAATTATTACTTATTTTGACCTACACTTTCAATTTTCTAGTTTTATTTATCGTATGGCTTTATTGCTCATCTCATAGTGAGAAGACATAAAATATTATGTAATAAACTTGATCAGGAAATCTGATGGCAGTGATTGTCTGATCGCCAAATTTGTCAGTACTTTAGCCGCATGTCAATGCGTTGCCCAGGGTGAACCACGAGGAGGCGTACTTTTCTAGTAAGTTGTGGAGACAAAAAAGACAAATGATATATGAGGTCCAATAGTAACATTCACACAGGACCATCTTCGTGTCTTCCGCTCAGACATAATTTGCTGGATGTCCTGGAGCAGGCTCAAATTTCAAGAAAACTCATCCCTTCTTGGTTCATTACATCGATTTCTCCCCAGAGCCCCCTGACCCCCCGGGAGAGCTGAGTGTAGCAGAGCTGGGGTCCCGCTGGATGAGGATAGATTGGGTACCGCTGTCTGGTTCAGTCCTCCACCACCTGGTGCAGCACAGGTTGGCAGGCCAGGACTTGTGGGTCAACACCACCGTGCCTGGCACCTCCAGCACCGCCCGCCTGACGGGTCTGAAGCCATCCACAGGTTACAGTGTTAGAGTCATAGCTGTTAATGATGTGGGACCGGGCAGTCCTTCCAAGGTCCTCGAAGCTCTGACGCTAAAAGAGGGTAAGTTTAGAGTTTAGGCAAAAGAACAAACCTCTTAATACCTTCACCAAGTACAAAAAAAAGTTGTGTCTTTACCAAAAATATGTCCACAACATGTCAACAAACTCCAGCTAGGTCGCAATCAACCCTTCTTTAAAGAGAAATTGCTTTTCTCAAATATTGGCGTACTTACAATACCCAATACCTACTCTCAACATTATACCAACCTAGGTTGTTTTACCCTATAGAACATTTCTTATATCTAGGAACACTGGAACAATAATGTGAAATACACATCTTTTTTATTCCAGCTCCTACTGAGCCCCCCAGCAATGTGGTCATCGACAATGTCTCCTACCAGAGCATGGCAGTGCATTGGAAGGTGAGTGAGGTTAATTAAATTTTCAAGGACTTCTTTAGGAGCTTAGCTCTCTCGTGAGATTGGACATTCCCTCCAGTTTTAATGTATTTGTATTTGTTCAAATACAAATACATTTAACGTATTTGTTCTTTTAATACCTGTGGATTAAACTGATAAATGTACTCGCGATTTACTTTTGAGTGTAGATATTGATATATCTACAAAAGTATTTAGACGAAAATTATCACTAATCGAAGAGAATAGTAACAGTTCATGTTTTCTGACAAAAATTCGTTCATATCAATAAAAAATCATTTTAAACTTGTTTCCTATTGCATAGCCTCCTCCTGTTTCGTCTTGGAACGGGGATCTCCTGGGCTACCAGATAATTTACCGCGACATTTCCAACACCGGTGGCGACACCGTGAGTCAAACCCGGGTCAAGAGCATCCAGTCCAAGCACAAGACGGACTATACTCTAACCAAACTCAAGTACTACACCAAGTATGAGATCACGGTGCGCGCGTTCAACCAGATAGGGGCGGGCCCCACCTCTAGCCCCCAGTTTGTCAACACTTTGGAAGGGGGTTGGTATTTTTTCTTAATTAATTTAATAAACAATTTTAGATTTAAAAAAATTGACAACATGGACCTCTCAGTCCATGCGTCAAATTTTGTTCAAATAAGTCAATCATAGTCTGTCCCGGTAGCTCAGTGGTAAAGGCGGCACCCTGTGAATCCAGAGGTTCCAGAGGTCGTGGGTTCGAAACCCAGCCGGGACATGACAAGTTATCCTCCCATTTGGGATTTTTACCACATAATAATATGTCTTGGGCTTACTGCTGGAATAATGGGACTTTAATAGTCTCAATCGGGCAGTATAAATAAGGCGATATTATTATTATATTATTATCATAGTGTCCTGTTTAGCAGTTGGAAGGGAGATTTGGGAATCATGAGAGTTAGAAAGCTTTCTGGAACATGGTCATGAAAATGGAAATAAGGAAATGGTTCCTCCTAGTGCTTAAACACTCACAAATTCAATAACCATTGACATAAAACAATCAAATGCTAAAACGGTTCTTCAATGCTAAAATGGTCTAAAACCTCTCTGAAAATCATTTGAGTGGAAGGTGTATCGTAGATAATAATGAATAAGTAGAATTCCATACATGATTCTATTTGTTTAGAAAGCAGAATGTGTTGTCTGTCCCGGTAGCTCAGTGGTAAAGGCCACTCTGTGAATCTAGAAATTCCAGACGTCGTGGGTTTGAAACCCAGCCGGGACATGACAATTTATCCTCCCATTTGGGATTTTTGCCCCATAATAACATGGGCTTACTGCTGGAATAATGGGACTTTAATAGTACTAATCGGGCAGTATAAATAAGACGATATTATTATTATAATTATTACCTGTAAAAAAAACCAACATGGTCTAGTATTGGAGCAAATATTGATCTTATCTACTTCCACTTCTAGAAATTCCAGACGTCGTGGATTCGAAATCCAGCCGGGACGTGACAAGTTATCCTCCTATTAGGGATTTTTACCACATAATAATAAATGTCTTGGGCTTACTGTTGGAATAATAGGACTTTAATAGTACTAATCGGGCAGTATAAATAAGACGATATTAGAATTATTATTATCTGTAACAAAAACCAACATGGTCTAGTATTGGAGCAAATTTTGATCTTATCTATTTCCAGTCCCTGAAGACCCACCCCGGGGAATCCGCTGCAACGCGCTGTCCTCTCAAAGCCTCCGCATTCGTTGGGAGCCTCCTCTACCTTCTCGTCGTAATGGCATCATCCAGGGCTACAAGACTTATTACAAACGCATCATGTCCAACTCCAAATCTGAGTTTCAGAAGACGACCAACCTGGAGACCAATTTGCATGGACTGTACAAGTTTTCCAACTACAGGTGATATTTTTATGAAATTTAGAACAGAATTTCATTTCACTTCTTACAATTAAAATAATAATAATAATAATACAAAGGGGTTCATCTAATGATTTTTAATTTTTAGTCATGTAATAAAAACCAATCTCTCTTATAAAACGACAGTTTTATCAAACAAGATGGACGTTTGGTGGGGAAACGTTTTGACTTTGAACGAAATACCTACAAATCATAGAGCTGACTTAAGTTAAGTTTTTTACAGTCGTTCTTCTGTATATTTTTTTTAATTTTTAGAACAATTTGTTTTATTGAAGGAAGATTTAACAATTTAAGTCTACCTTTTTCTGTATCTTTAATACAAGCCTAATATGTTCACCTGTCACTCATTTCTTTTCCTTCTCAATATCTCCATTTAGTATCCGCGTGTTGGCATTCACTCTGAGTGGAGATGGGGTCCAGTCTCCTCCTGTGTACTGTGTGACCGACGAAGACATGCCAGGACCTCCTGAGCAAATCAAAGCATCCGTTATGTCGCCGGACAGTCTGCTCATCTCGTGGCAGCCTCCCGCCAACCCCAATGGACTGGTCCTCAAGTATAACATCTACGTACAGCATGGCAAGAAACCCCCCGTGAAAGAGGTAGGAACTGAGGATGAACACCAACCATTTCGCCTCTGACAACACAAAGAGGCGTAAACCACAATTTTTTGAAATCGGTTTTATTGCTTGAATTGAGTCTACTAGTGCTATATTTTGTTCTCACAAATAGACGTAATCCAATTATAATCCAAAGAAAAGATACAACAAAAATTGAAATCAGGCGTGTCCCTCATTTTCTCTTTTTCAGACAAATCAAATAGGCGTAAATCGATAGTCACGGTTAAATAATCAAATTTGGCAACAGAAAAAGTTCGTATGGTCATTCACGGGTACAGGGAAGTGATACACGGGTACACGGATTCCTACCGTGAACAGAAAATTTACGCACAAGAAAACTCATTTTGGCTCTCCTGTAAAATTTCGAAAATGTGGTTTACGCCTCTTTGTGTTGTCAGAGGCTATTTGTCAGTCTAACAGATTGGTTTTTATAGGTATTTTTTTTAATCTTAATTCTATTTTAGATTTTTATCTTAGGTTAATACCTTCATTTATTTTATCTTGTATTGTATATTTTCATACGTTGCCAACCCCTATCAATTTTTGTAACAAAGGGGTTGGCAACGTATGAAAATATACAATACAAGATAAAATAAATGAAGGTATTAACCTAAGATAAAAATCTAAAATAGAATTAAGATTAAAAAAAATAAAATCTACCTTACCTTACCTAACAGATTGGTTAGACTGACTATTAGTTTCAATAGATTTCAACTCTGCTAAAATCTGAATAATAATGTATTATTACAATAACCTTTACTTATACGAGATATCGATATTAGAAATCATAGATATCGTATTGTAATTACAGTGCAATGAATCTTCTATTCCAAAACGACTCACTGTGCTCTTTTTACTTTCCTTATCCTATAATAAGGAAAGTATTGTATTCGTCGAAAATTTGACCTACCCAGTTTTTCACATTTCTGGACGAATCAAAGCCTCAGGATACCAAAAAAGTTGTTTTCAGCCATTGGTCCGTGCGTCTGTCTGTCTGTCTGTGTGTCTGTGTGTGTGTGTGTGTGTGTGTGTGTCAACAGGATATCTCAAGAACGGTTAGAGCTAGAGACTTGAAATTTGGTATGGAAATTAATTTTATACACCAGACGAACCACGAAGCTTCTGGTTGCAATCGGCCGCAGAATGCGGCCGCAGGGCCGCAAATATTGGCCGCAAGCGCCGTTTCTATGAATTGGTTAAAGATACAAAAAAAGTTAGAGAACAACATTTTCTTAGATTAAAAAAATAATAGGGGTCTATTCTGATCATTTTTTTGATATCTTGAACTTTTTCGAACTCGGCCCCAATTTACCGGTACTTTGGGGGGAACCCGCTTGGACTAACTTTTTTATTATTCATCCTAGATGGGGGTTGTGACATATCATATCCAATGATTTTAAGGTGCTAATTACGAATTTGATGTTTATTTTTAGCTAAATGTTACCTTTGAGTCACCAGTGGCTTTTGGTTCCGTTTCCATTCCTAATATGATAAGGAAAGTCGTGTGATGTTTACACCAGATTTTTTCCAGGTTGTGTTCGGTGACAGCACCCTGATCTACGAGTGCCGTCACCTGAAGGATGGAGTGGTGTACAAGATATGGGTGAAGGCGGTAACCCATGTGGGGGAGGGGGACTCTAGCTCGGTGGTGCTGCAGACACCCACTGCCAGGGGTAAGAATTTTGCTACGCGATCACAGGCCGGGAAAAAATATTTTAGAATCATAGATAATAAATACTAAATAGTGTCTACTGACAGGGCACTTTCCTTTAAAATTTCCACAAACCAAAATGACCAGAATAATTGATGGATTTGGCGAAAATAAACTTATAGTCATTATTTTATTTAATTTACGTATTCAAAAAGTAGTTTAAACGTAAATTCTCTGCCTATAACACGCGTAGGGTAAAAGTAAGTAATTTAACTGTTGTGTCCACACATCACGAAGTACTTAAGAGTCCTTGAGCAAAAGTTCAAACTCTTATTTCTGTTGAATTTTGTGATTAATTAATTTTTTTGAGAAAATAAGGAAAGTAAAAGAGGAAACAAAGACAAAAATAACTAATAGATAAGTTTAGTATGAAAAAAGTTAAAATATTAGTTTAGAATAATTAGGTAGTTTAGGTACCCACTCCTTCGCGAGAGAAAAATTACTACAACTCCGGGACTAGCTCGAAATAAAAACAAATTATCGGAAAAAATATTTTTTCGAGAATTGGTTAAAAAAAAAATAATTCAAACTTTTGGCGTAAAAGATTTTTTTCTGGACATGGAGTGAGACAACCAGGAACAAATAATAATAAACTTATATATGTAGTATTAATATATTAGATACTGCAATATATTCAATGCATTTACGGACTATTTTGAATGTTATTATCTTAATTTGAAATATGTACCTTCCTTTTCAGCATCAGCCCAGATCGCCTCATTCTCTCGCAAGATAGAAAGTTCGGCTCAGTCAGTTATAACTCTGCCCTGTGTTATGGTGGGTCTCCCCGCTCCCAGTAGAATCTGGAGGTCTCCCGCGGGTGCTATTATCAGAGACGATTCGGCTTTCTCTCGGTGAGCGATCTTTTTGTGAAGCTGCTCCTTGTGACTTATTATTGTTAATTACATAGGGGGCTAGACGATTAATAAAATATATAGTTTTCAGAAAACATAACGTGCTTGCTGGAACTTGGCCTGGCGCACTGCCGTGCGCTCAGATCCTCATTTGATAAAATAAAAATACTTATGCTTAGTTCCGAATAACAATTTTTGATTATTGAAAAATATGAGCTCTTTGACATAGTGATTTGGAGTTTAGGGTACTCTCAGAGTACAGGAAATTTTGTGATAGTGAACCACTTTAGTTTCTTTGTGGTTATAGTTTTATATTTATGAGAGAGTGTATTTATATTTACAGTTCAATGAGTGAAGTGCTCTTTAGGGATTTTATTACGTAAACACAAAATACAAAATATCTCCTCCATCTTTGAGCATCTTGGTACGGTGCCCATCACTGCTGCAGAATTTCCTCTCTGAATGACGAGTGAAATTCTTTGACCAGAGAATACAGCAGCCAGAAAATGTATCATAATGAAGAAAAAAAAAAAAAAAAAATGAAAAACACAAAATATATCATACCTACATGAGGTAAGTAGGTACCCAACTACTCTGTGATATTTCTCTCATGGACTGTTTGTCTTTTCTGTTAGCACAGAATCCTCTCGGATGGCAGCCTCTACATCGGGCCTCTCACCCAAGACATGGTGGGCAACTATTCCTGCCTGGCAGACAACATATTCGGCAAGGATGAGATCTCCTACCAAGTCTCCATCCTGTCTCCCCCCGGGGTCCCCAACATCTTGCTTCAGTCCACCACTACACACAGCATCTCCATTCTGTGGAAGCCCTCCTATGATGGAGGTGCTCTTATAACACGTGAGTTATTTTCATTTTAAGAAGGATTTTATCTTTGATAAATAACAATAAGTTATAATAAAATATGTATATTTAAAAGTTTGACTACGTATAAACAAAAACAATTCTTTTAATTATACCCGTAAGTTATCATCGTGCGAATATATTTTATACTGTTGAAAGTGAGATTTGGAGATTTAGGGAGTGAGAGAGATATCTGGAATAAGAACCTGGTTTTTTCAGTGTGCCATTGAAACTAGGCTTCAATTTTTCAATTTCTCATCGTATTTTATTCCAAAACAACTCCTTTTTATCACTTCATACTGTTACGTGCCCAGCCAGACGGTCTATTCTGAAGTTGGAAAGGAAATTCTCGTTTCTGTTTCAGACTACATCGTCTCGTATCGAGACAGAAGTGACAACTGGCAGCAGATTCATGTGGACTCAGAATACCGGGAGTTCACTCTCACCCAGCTTAAGTGCGGCACTCACTACAAGATCAACATCAAGCTAGTCAACTCCATCGGAGAGAGCAAACCCAGCAAGACCATAGCCGCTAGCACTAAGGGAGAAGGTCAGCTACTAGACATGATTGGAGAAAAATACTGTACTAGTCTTCGACTGACTCGATGTGCCTTAAAGACATCACGACTTTTTTTTAAAGGTAGTTGTGCCCCGGAACCGCTTTCGCTTTACACAAGGCACTTTACCTTTACATCCATGCCATTCCGGAAACGAAAAAACTCGGTTAGAATTATCCGCTCCGGCCGAGATTCGAACACGCAACCTCCGGGTCAGCAACCAATGCTCTTAATCACTGAGACAAGTGAAGACTAGTTCGTTCTTTTTATTTAATCATGATCTTACTTGAAAAAGAATTCCTCTTGAAATGATTCATTATTATCAAACAAGAAAATAAGTTAGACATTGTAATATGGGCTTTGTCTTATACCTACCATAGGTGTAAAATAGATACCTACCGTAGGTGTGTTTGAAGCAATGATATTTTTCGGTTCCAGGTGTGGTTAGCTCTTTGAGAAGGTGGGTTTTTAGTGGGTGGAAATCCCACACCCCAAGTCAGGATGACCTGGGTGTCTTTAAAAGATTTTTTTCCTGCCTTCAACCAAAAAAAAAACCATAGGTGTGTAACATAAATTTCATTAGAAAAAAACTGGATTTATATTCGAACTTACAACAAGCTGATGTATTAACACACAACTGGCTGAACCTTTCGACCACCGATTCCATACGATACCACCCCCCCCCCCCCCAATCTTGTGTTCCAGTTCCCGGCTCCGCAGTACTGGAGGAGATTCTCTCCATCAACTCCACCAGTGTCACTCTCTTCCTGGATGCGATCCCTGTGGGGTTGTGCACGCTCAATGAGATCAAGGTCACCTACAGACCACAAGGTTTGTTTGATTTAACTATAAATAATTAAACCTTTATTTGGAACATAAATATTACATACATCAAAATTAATACATACATCAGAACAACTGGTTCCAATTCAGCTTATTTGCTGAGGTACTTTTTTGATTTAACTAGTGCCATTTTTTCACCTCTAGATCATTCGAGACGGTTGCTAGTTTGAAAGATGATAGTATGTATCATCTGTCAAACATGATATTTTTTTTTTTTTTTTTTTTTTAATGGCTTAAGAAGTCTTGCGACTTCTACTTACCAGCTTTAATCAAACATGATAGTAAGTCAGAACACAGATTGGAATCATAAGAGCTCTCCGAATACGAGGCACGAGATACAAGCTAACCTCGTATGGATTTGAAGATAGAGCTGCGCTTTCATACATTGAAGATTAAATTAGAAAAAAATGATAGTATGTATTGAACTGTAATTAATAGGTACTGGCACATTATTTAGACTTAATTTAGAAGGTAACTCACTGGTGTTTGAATTGAAATACCAAGCCCATTACCGATGAAATTACGAGCTTTCGTGATAGGGTACTGTACAAGTGTACAAATTAAGAGTTTGATAATTTTTTAAAAAGTCGAAGTACCTATTGTAAATATGCGCCTTGTATTAAAGTAATAGGTATCTAATAATAAAAGAGAGTTTTAGAATTTCAGGTATTCCAATCTAAAATCGGAAATGTTTTAGCTGCCATGTCTACAAATTTTTAATGTATTTTCAGATCAAACGGAGTGGATCAGCATTCCTTTATCTAACTTAGACGACGCCCTGGAAACACCTTTGGTTGTTGAAAATCTTCTGCCAGCTACGAGGTACGAACTGTTGATCGCGGCAAAGAATGACGCGGGCTCTACCAGCAAGAATTACGTGTTCGCCACTTTATCTATCAATGGCGGTGAGTCAATTTATTATAACAAATCTCCGACAAACTTTTTCAATATTTTCCCCAAATCATCTTTGCTCGAGAGTGTGTGCTCAATTTGATTACAATCGCTATATTAATTTCTGGATGGCTATGCTAATCTGCTGCTTCAGGTATTCAGATGATCTCAGTTCATAGGTCTGAGTTGCCAGATATTGTCCTAGATTTTGTAGCAAATTTTTCGCACTGTCACACCACGGCCCTTGAATTTCAACAGCAAATGGAACAAAATGTAGTCTCTGCTAATGAGTTCGGCTTTGAGTACTTATGATACCTTGTTTGTGAATAACAAAAACAAGATAATTGATCTATTTTTTTATTTATTTTTTATTCCAGACATTGTTCCTCTAGAGCTGATCCCAGAACATGCTAGTTCGATTCTTTACAAACTCAACTTTATGATTCCTGCGGTGTGCGGTATAGCTGCCATTCTGATCGTAGCTCTGGTCGCGCTAGGGTGCTTCACCAACAAAAAACGGTAACTGAAATTAGATACTATTTGTTGATTTTCCATTATTTAATCTACGTACAATAATATGCCACATATTTAGAAAACTCTTAATCACATTCACAGTATTAGAAAACTTTTAATCACATTATTTCTCGTAATTTTCATTACAAAAGGAAATTGTGTAGAATTTCAAAGTACATACACGCATGTCAATGAAGCTATAATGAATAATAATAATAAAAACACTTTTTAATGGAAGGTAACCACCAGGCGAGGTTATTACTCAAAGCATTTTCTACCACCTAACCCTGAGAGTCTTGTTATTCTGTGGTCACAAACTCAAATTAATGAGGAAAAATTCATGCACTGGGTGGGTTTCGAACATGCACTGGGTGAGTTACCTGGATTATCAGACTAGCGCGTTGTAGCGTGCGCCGTGATCGCCGTGTCATACTAAGTGCTGTACTATTATCTTTTCATGTTTGTTAAATAATGTACCGAACTTCTCACTTTTACATCTCTCTACATTGTAATGAGTACCCAAACCAAATTTTGACGTGTGAGAATCAGGTTCGTTATAATCCTGTTTAGATTGAATTGAATTGAAATTGAATACCATTCAATTTTAATATTCTGCACTGCAGTCTTTGCTTCTTGACTACCAGGGCACATTGAAGATTGGTGTTACTTCTTTCTGTTTTCATTCAGGAAAAACCAAAGGAACGATCACTCTGACAATTCCAAATGCCTCATTGAGCTTCAGAACAAGAAGAACTCTGAGACCCAGCAGCATCACACCTACTCCCCCTCCCCCCTCCGCAAAGGAGATTCCTCCCTCTCCGCTCATAAAGGTAGTGATACCTCAGGTAGGTGAAAATGAGGAGGAAGTACTGTTTCTACAATTCGGACATAATGTACAGTAATAATAATAATAATATTGCCTTATTTATACTGCCCGATTAGGACTATTAAAGTCCCATTATTTCAGAAGTAAGCCCAAGACATATTATTATCTGGTAAAAATCCCAAATGGGAGGATACCTTGTCATTTCGAACCCACGACCTCTGGAACCTTTACCACTGAGCTACCGGGACAGACTGTACATAATATCTAGTTAGCGATAGACTATCGAGATAGATTGAGTAAGAAACAAATATTTATAATTCTATTTGACCTACGACAGTAGACTAGGACTACGACAGTACACTAGGCCAAGTTTCGGTAAATACGTATTTAAAATGTGTCCTTATTGATTCTTATAATCTCCTTGATATATTACAACAGGAAGAGAAGCACATAATTATTTTGAAGAAAAATAACTGAAGCATTTACAAAGATTAATCGCATGTAACTCTAGGCCGCAAAATAGGGATCAAAATAAAAGTAGATTTCATTTTTTCATTTTGCAGATTCGAGGTAGTTCAGAATTTATTAAAATATCTAAATTCAAGTGCTTTGAGCTACTCATCACAGTTTTTCATAAGAATCTATTTTCAGAAGTACCACCAACCACAAAGCTTCATAAAAACCCTAAAATATCTTTCAGGGCCAGACTACGAGATCTGCCCCTATGCCACGTTTAGTCTTCCCACTGCCAATCACACCATGCAGTTCCAAACCTTCTCCCAGCTAGACTGCTACGAGGGCAGACCACCTCATAGCAACAAGTCCATCAGCAGGAGTGCTAAGCTGAAGCATCAGGCCATGTCTCAGCCCCAGACCAGTAGTCCTCCTGATGGTCTTAGCCTTGGTAAATAACTACGATTTTCCATTAGGTATAATAAAATTGTCGGATTTTTTTAAATTATTTTAAATGTTGTAGTATGTCTAAGTGAATAACTAATAAATAGGACAGATATTATCATGGAGAACAAGATAACGGAACTTCATGATTCTTTTATGAATTAAATGTACAAACACAAGGTTTAAATGTTACAACTGCTAGCTTTACAAAGTTTAATGAAATCACATTCTTATGATCGCCGTGTAACTCTGTAGGTATGCAATGTGCAATATACGGATATTGGTGGATGTGCTCAGAACACTTTATTTTCTCAACTCGTACATATTTTGCACGGAATAATTTTGATATTCATAATTTTATTTCTCAAGCTTGTGTATTCAAATAATTCTCCTCTCCAGGATCTTGTTCATTAGTAAATGGAGACAGAATATACAATTTCCTTGGTTTAGAAAACGTTTCTAGTAGCCCGTTCCAGAAACACTCTCCACTCTCACAATCTCCCCTTCAACTGTCACATAACACACTCTCATTGGTTAATTTGATCACAATAACCAATCAGAGTGCGCTGTGTGACAGTTCAAACAGATATTCGGGGATTTTGAGAGTGGAGATTGTTTCTAGAACGGGCTACAGTAATTCAAACAGATTACAATAAGTGAGAGAACTCTGTAACAGAGAATTTTGAATTGGTGTTAAAGGGACATTGAAAAACTCTGACAAATAATGAATTTCCAGAGATCTCATGCATATCCAGCCAGCAGACGCTTCCAGTTGGGCGGAAGAGTCATGTGGTGGTGCAAGGAGGCGAGACTTGTATGTTCATGTCGGACTCAGATAGCAGTGGTCCGAGGAGGTACAAGCACAGGCCTCCGCTAGCGGGTGAGTGGCTCAGTCTGGAGGTGTGGGTTCTAATCTAGTTTGGAAGTGTGGGTTCTAATCTAGTGTGGAGGTGTGGGTTCTAATCTAGTGTGGAGGTGTAGGGATGACGATATTATATCGATAATATCGAATATCGATATTCTGCTTTCGATATATCGATATTTTATATCGATATTAAGGTTCCGATATTATATCGATATATCGAAAAAAAAAGACAATATCGAATAAAAATATCGCTATCGGGACTCGGGACATTTTTCTATCAAATGTGATCCACTAATCTTCTGGCAAAACCATGATAATCACTTTCCAAAGGTTGCTCTTAAATATTTAAGCCTTGTTAGCACTTCTGTTCCTTCTGAACGCCTATTTTCACATGCTAGTGCTATCATGAGACCTGAACGAAACTGACTCTCCCCCCAGAAATTGAATGCACTCCTATTTCTCAACTCTCTGGGAAGAGAATGGTGGGATATCTAGAAATATTAGTATTAAATAAATGGTGTGAACAGAAACTGTTTGTTTTTATTGTTATTGTTATTTTATAGTTTAGATGTACCTACATAAACATAAAATATGAGTTTGAGCAATGGCTTCTAATAATAAACAAATGTATATTTTTTGTTCCCGTCGTACATCACAAAAGAGAAGAGAGACAGGAAAGGAGAGAAAGTCAATCATTCCGGGAACGGAAAAATCTTTAGATAAATTTTTGCCCTGGGCGGGAATTGAACTTGCGGCCTAGTGACTCAAAGTTAGATACACTAACCACTGTGCCAACTTAGGCTGGCTTGAAGTCTTTAGACTCCTTTGCAGTTTGCCTGTTATTAATATGTAGCCTTTTCATCCCACATACCGTAGTAAGCAGCATGTTTTATTATCTCATGCGGTTAGCGGTTACCGATATTGAAAATATCGATATTCCCAATATCGATATTCAACCCATCGATAATATCGGATATCGATATTATGGTTTCGATATTATCGATATACCTAATATCGATATTTTCGTTTCGATATTGCAACCCTATGGAGGTGTGGGTTCTAATATAGTGTCTTCATAATTTATTTGATGCGAAATAGGCTCACGCACATAATATCAGAATACATAAATTACATTTCATTAGGTTTTGTAATTACAAATTATATTAGATGTTGGAAAAATGTAAATCATGTGGTGGAACAATAGCCTTAAAAAAATTCTTAAAGTCCGGGGTTTATCTTTAACATCAGATGTCATTCCAGACGAAACCTGAAAGCCATAATAATTATGCTTGATAGCGGGACATTGTGCTTCACCACAAATAAATGATACTTTAATGAAGGAAAATATTTTGTTTCCAGAGCCCACAGCGAATGCCAGTATGCTGGAGCACCTAGACTCCAGCACAGAATCTGCCGAGGCATCTCCGGAACCTAGTAGGAAACCTATGAGCATCAGCCGGCGAGCCAGATAGCATAAGTGAGTTGATTCTTATACCATATTAAATTAGATTGATTTATTATAGCATATTAAATTACATTGATTTATTACTAAACTTTTATCTGCACTTTCCTAAGAGGACTAAAAATAAAGAACAGACTATCCAACCCTAACAAGAAAGGCTAGCTTGCAGTACCCCAAGGGTTTAAGAGCTTATAAAGAAAAAGCCCAATTTCTCATGATGGTTGATAGCAAAAAGAAGCATGTGCTTCAGAACTAGCCAACTTTTCAATAAAAATATAAAAAATTGATAGAGACCATCACTCCTCCAGCTGTAGCCAAGCTGGCTACAACAACAATAATTTCATGTATAAAACAGTGTATACTTTACACACAAATACACAGTAACACATACTTGGTGCACTAGTAGTGGGAATTAAATGCCTTATAATTACTTATGTGATTTTTCACGGCTCTACCAATTAAAAAGTGACAAAGTAGATATAAAATTACTATCATACTAAACGTTTCAAGCTCATAAAAATAATATATGTTTTCCAGGTCCAAAGAGTCACTCAGAACTCCTGCCAGGTTTTCAGACAACAGGGAGCAAAGTGAGACCGAGTGCGACAGAGAATACAGTCAAAAGTTGGCCTTGCTTCAACAAGAGAAGGAACTTACGGAAATAGTCACAAGGTAAAATGAAATCCTAATATTATGTTGTTCTTTTTTTAATATAGGTAAGAAGAGACATTCAAATCTTTTAATTCTTTTTTAGATTGTGTTTGATAGTTGAAATTAAAAGCAACTTGCATTTCATAACATAATATTTTGGTGTAAGAGTTCAAATTATCATACAATTGAGAGCCTCAGCCATATAATTGACGGTGCTAACATGCATCCCAACTCTTATCTTTTTTTAAATTTCAGGTATCGGAATGAAAAGAAGAAACCGAGGGAAGACTACACAATTCGGGTGTAAGGTTGTGACTTCAGTTACGGAAACCCTGCCATATGAATTAATATTGGCAATATCTCTTCTCAATAGTTTGCCGATTATGTCAATTACTGAATATTGTTCTTTAGTTATGATTGCAATAAATAATTGGAAATTCCTACAAGCAATTTCTAATAATTTGATATTTTTATTTTTTCATTGTATAAAATTAAAATTATTTCTTAGTAGGTACGGTACACTTCTGATTTTTGTAAAAATATCGTAAGTAGATTTAGTGAAATTTCACTAAAGTTTCGAGTCTTGGAATGAGAAGCGATTTTTTTATATTAATGTATTTAAAGTGAAAATGTGACACTAATAAATTTACTGTATGAGTTATAAATGTCCATGTCATAATATCATGCACCTTTTTGAGTATGAGGATGTTTATAATTAAGACATCATTTGCATTACCTACTTAATTAATGAAATTCAGTAGTTACTTTCACTATGGGGTCCCTGACAAAGGACAAACAGATTTTATATTCTTATTGAGTTTGAAAATAATCTAGTAGTATTGATATGTTGTACATACAAAAAAAGAGTTTTTTAGAGACTGTTGAGTAGTGCTGTAGTGTTGAAAGTTATAATTATTATACAGGGTGCCCCAATTGCCCCATTATAAACGAGACATTCAAATGTCTCGAGAACTAATGAACACCGTGACACCCTGTATAATAGTGTATATTATTCAACTACGGTTATTACATGATCCAAGAAAGGAAGAGAAGCATAAGATAGGTAAGGAACTTAAGCCGACTTCCGTGGCTCAGTGGTTAAGAGCATTGGTTACTGACCCGGAGGTTGCGGGTTCGAATCCCGGCAGGAGCGGAAATTTCCACCGACATTTTCCGTTTCCGGGAAGGCATGGATGTAAAGCTTTTTTTTTTTTAAAAAAAAAAGGTAAGGAATAGAAGAAACAGTGATTGAGTCTATTACCAAACTGCTAGATTATTTATAGAGCATGTACCCTTCTTGCTCGAGTACAAGTACGGGAGGATAACAATGTTTGAAAAGAATCTAGTCATATTAAAAATAATGATTGTGTACATGTATTCTAATTAATACTATCCCATTTATTGTTTTTTTTTTATATACCATTGATGTGATACATAAATGTAATCTAATAATTGTTATGATGTTTCTTAAGTATTTTAGAATAAATTGGACGTTTAAAACAAAAATATTTTGGTTGTCCTATTTTCTTTTTGTTTTACTTATTAATCCAAGATTCTATGGTGACTTTTTGGTAGATTGAATAGTCACTAAGATCGAAATGTAGATATTGATTCCATGCATTTCTAATTTGAGAAACTGAGCTGCACTAGAATCACACCGTACGTCACGACAGCCCGATCAGCTGAAACACAAACAGAAAAAATTAAATAAAAAACCACTGACTTTCCAAAATAATAATTTGTGGGTACATTGAAGACGACAAAATACATACAAACTATATTTACTGTTATATATAAGCACTGTAGTTTCTGGGAGGCGTTCTCCCTCGAAACGACCGTTTCGCTTGATTATAAATGTAAATTGTCAATATGATCCATGAATATACTCCGTCTGATTTTAAATCGATTTTCGGAGGCACTTGGAATCTTACATTACAGCATTCATATTGTGCTGATCGTATTCACTCTCTAGAGTAGCTCATGTATCTTGTCGGGGTTGTCATACTTTTGTGCTACCTAAAATAAGCTATTGGGAGGCCAGAACTTTCAACCAATCCCAGGTCTCCAAAAGGCATTGTAATTGTTAAAAAGTACTTGTTTGCTTGTAACAAATAGCCAATTATAAGTATCTACACATTCCACAGTTCTACACTCAATCATTGGTTACAAGTCTATAATTCTTGTGATGCAAACAAAAACAAATACTCACGTGGGTCAGAACTGTGTAGTCGATGTCAAAAGAATTGAGAGCTCGGAAGCGAATCTTATGAGTGCAGATGCAGTTCAGAAAATTAGTCAACTGAAAAGGAAAGACAAAAGATCAATTGATAAAAAAAAAAATCATAATACTCTCTTTTGCGGTTCAGTAGGTACCTTTAGTTAAGTTGGTCCTTGAACATAAAGAAAACTATCTGAAAGTGAGAGCGAAATTCCTATCTGGAACTATTGTTCACAAGAACTTACTATTCTACTTGTTACAATAAACATAGCGTGTAGAATTAAGAAGTGTGGAAACCTAACTCCGCCGGCCTACATCGTGGCGTCCTCAGCGCTAGTATCGTAAATGAGTCTCCTCTCCTCGTCCCTCAGCCATATCAAATGTAAACATAAATATATCAAATTTAAACATAAACATAAATAGACCGCGAGAAATATTCTACTCCTTTGCGATGGTGTCGCGCTATGTGGCGTTTCCATGTAACTGGGGTTCGTTTCCACACTTCTTAAATCTACTAGCTATGCAATAAAGGTAATGAATCATAAACAATCATTATATACATAATTTATACATTAACTTACCTCAGTATTAAGTTCAGGAGCTTCATTGTAGATAATCTTATGGTACACCAGTTCCAACAATGAGAGGCCCTGGGAATTATAATGAGAAAAATAGTTTGCTATAGAATTAAATGCGAGATAAAACTAATCTGAAAACAACTAATCTAGAGCAAATCGATCCATCATCACCGGTATTCATCGGTACATACTTTTTCTAATCAATATAAATCTGTGACTCGTATCTGATTCGTTGAAATACTGTTTATCCACTAAACAGAATTTCCGAGCTGTTTTGAGAAGTGTTTAGGGTGTGTGTATACTTTATACGTAGATTTCATTCATATATGCTATTACGAAAAATAACATATCATTTTATTATGTCACACACAACATAGTTCAACTCATATCTCCGAGTTTCGAAGTTCATCGCTCAGACACTTTGGTAAAATTGTCTGATTTTTACTCGATATAAAGCTCACCGCACGCTTGGTAGTCTCACAATGACGAATGATCCACAAGAGAATAAACACACTGTAGAAGACCCAGGCGTGGAAATAGATGAGCTGGTGCAGTCGGGTGAGCACGCTCCCGGTTTGTAGGATCAGAATGAGGATCAGGTAGAGAGTGCAAGTCAGGTGGTAGCTCTCCTGCAGCATGACGATGAAGAGAGCCATGGAGTAGGTGCGGTTCACAATGTCATGGCAGAGCTTGCAGAGAGAAAAGTGGAGCTGAACTAGAACCTTGAGCTTTCGCCTGCAGGAGACAGGAGTCAGATAGAACACTATTAAATTATCATATATTTGTGTTAATCACTTTCGTGATATCACAACGAGTCAAACTCGCTTTACTAAATCTACGCTGAATCCGGGACTTGAACCACCGACCTCCAGGTTACAAGTCCGCCGCCTTATCGATCACGCTTTTGAGGTCGGTGTAGAACACTATTACTTGAACTTGTACCTACTTCATAAAAGTTGATTGCTTGATGTGTAATAATAAAAGATCTTAGTGGTAAGTGTCCAGGTTTGTAACCCTCACATATTGAGAGCTTCATAATACTCGTATATCCCTACACAACTGACTGTTAATAATCACTAACTAGATAACTCTCTCTTTGAAATAATTCCATTTTGTGCAGTAAGTACAAATCCATAGAAAAAAATTAACTGATGGAGCTGTACTTATATTCGCAATAAGCAAGAGTCCAATCACTGAAGTAACAATCTTTCTTCGATGGCAACAATAAAATTTAGCGCAATGTTTTTTCTCGGTATCATGTTCAACAAGTAATGAGACATCAGCCACAGGTGAAACACTCTTGCAGTGACAAAGTACCGGGTTTAATCTGGTGAATGGGGCTTTCCCAAATGACTATTTTTTTCGAGCAGATGATTGATTCTAATGTAAAAAGACCCGAGGAACACGATTTTGATGTCCAAAAATTAAAAAAGTCATTCCTTAGGGATGAAAAGGCTCTCCAAAGATCTTCCTTGAAATAACGCAATCTGATTGGTCGCCTACGCTGTGACGTCAAAAGTATGTAAACAAACAATTTTGAAACGCTACTTCGAATTTTGTGTGTAGAATTACATTAGAGTTGAATGTGAAGAGTCGATTTAAAACTGTAATGAATTTGTGAATTTTAACTGTAATACAGTATTTTAAACTTTAATGTTAACTAACAATGTCTAAAATATCAGTAGATGACAGTATTGCAAAGGCTGTCAGTGGAAATTTACCTGCAGTAGGTAAGGACTTTTACAATGGCCAATTTCTTCAATTTACGCGTGTATTGCACGCGTGCTGCAGACGTACTTATTTTTATTTTTTTTTTAAGTGGGGTTTAACGTCGCTTTCAACTGCCATGGTCATATCACGACGGGGGTTTTACCCTCCATTCGCAGGAAACTCACAAACCTGCTACTCACATTGACCTCACCCAGCCTGAGTGGGGCCGGGAAAAGCCAGCGTCACGAGAATTAGAATTTGAATGGTCACCCATCCAAGTCTTAACCTCGCTGGATGTCGCTTAACTTCGGTGTTCTGAAGGGAACCGGTGTATTCAACATGCCATCGACGCTGGCTAGACGTACTTAGCAAACCAAATTCAAGTGCAGCCAGCCGTCCAATCGCTCGCTTTGGTTAAGAAACGTCCAGCGTGGTTAGGACAAAGATCGGTGAACGGTTTGGTTTATTTTAAAATTTATCATTGGTAATTAGAAGCCCCACGATTTACTGGTAAGTAAATCTGAGAAGGATAACTTTATTGTGTATGTTGAAAATTAATAGACTGCGAACCAACTATATACAAGGTTATTGTGTTATGTAAAAATGAGAAATTCTGTGCCATTTATATACGAATAGGCTAGAGATTTTATCAAAGGAATCTCTATATTGCTTTTTTACGTCCGACTATCGAATATGACGCTAATGTAAATCTTCTTCGTATTGGGTATTGCATTTTTTCGTTTTAAAACAATTACGGACACAATGCTTCTTCGTGATTGATTCGCAGTGTATACACGTGGCTATTTTGAGATTGGAAGTGTTAACAATAAGCAACAACATCATCAGTCTTCTGTGAAAGTGAAACGTGAATTTGCAAAGTGTTCAAAGGCCCAGCATCCTAACTCGATCGTAGCAACCGGTTTTGACAGACAGTATGCTGGACTCTTCAACCCTTCGCGAATCACGAATTCTCACAGAACGAAAACAGAAAATGGACATTACCATGCAAGTTGTATCGGCAAGCTAGACTTGAGGAGTCTAGAGAGAATACCGCGTTTTCAATCGACGTGTTCCTCATTGTTTTCACAACGTGTTCCACAATCAATTCTTGTAATAGTCAGCTATAGTATCAAGGATAGTACTTATAACAAATTAAATACTGTTTTTCATTCACTGAAGACTTAAAAAATCAATTTCATTGAAGTGATACCTATGAGAAACCTATGGAAACTGTAGTATTTCAAAACTCCAAAATTTTTGTTTACATACTTTTGACGTCATCAAAACAAAAATGGCTGCCCGCGAAAATTAGGGTGTTTCAAATTTTCTAATTTTCAAATGAAATTTTCTCAATGATTGCGATTCCTAAATTGAAAATGGATGTCACCAATAGAATCAGCGTGTTCTAAACCATAAGAATAATTGGTTTGTAAAAAATGTGGGAAAGCCCCATTGTAGTTGACATGAGAAGGTTTACGTTTACCTGCAGAGGTAATTATCGGGCAGCATATTGTTGAGGACGCAGATGCGGCTCTTGTACAGGTGGATGAAGTGTTGCTTGTCCTGGTTCTCGCTTATGTTGATCAGCTCCACGTTGATAATGTTGAGGTAGTGCTTCACTATGTCCAGGAGGTTGGTGCACTGGAGCACCGTGGTGAAAGCTACCATGTTCACCATGAAGACAGCGCAGGTCATGCCCATCCCGTAGCGCCACCACATGATGGCTCGGAATGAGAAGACTGCCACGTTGCAGATGATGTACAGGGAAACTAGTATTGACTGCTTTCTGGAGATTTTACTGAAATATAGAATACCTTGATAATGGAGTTTCATTTATGGTTTGTAGTATACAGTGTTTCACAGGGCTTTAAACTAGTGTGGAGCATTGATGGCTAGAAAGTGCCAAGGTGGGCATTTTGAAATAGAAAAATACGTGGTCTGATGGCGGATTTCACGGACCGGTTTGTAGATGGCTTTCAACCATCTGTAACCGGTATAGTATTAGTGTCCACTACAATATGGAGACTTTAATAATGTTCGTCAACTTGTCATTGAAATATGACTACCTCTTCCACTTTTTGATCAGTTATAAAACTTACTTGGGCACCTTGTCATTTACCTAATTTATCTCTCTAAATTTATAGATATTATTTAATTGTTAATATTTTTATAATTTCCATACTACCTGACTCTTGTAATTTGTAAGTACTTCTTGCAGTCAACCTTTTGCATAAATCACTTGTAAATTCTTCATTTTGATATCGCTAGAAGGTAGAGGAACAAGGACTCTGAATGTTACAGACCTCTCTTTAAATAAATATTCATTAAAAAAAAAAGAAAAAAAAAACTTACTTGGGAGCGACATCCTGACACGACAGCTGGGTGAAATAGGACTGCACCCGATTCAGTTCCACCAGAATGGACCTGAGCTGGGATTGCACCACGAAGGTGTGGTAGAAGAGCAGAGCGCAGACGCAGATGAAAGCGACGACCAGCAGCTTCATGAGGACCACGGTGTAGAAGTCGACCTGAATATGAATATTTATTGTAATGATACAAGTTGTATGTTTACAAAACAATTATAAAATAAATTTAAGATCTAAAAAACAAAAACAAAATAAAGTAAAAATAAAAATAATAAAAAATATATCATCAATGTTAATATAAATGTATATATACCTACCTACCCACTTTAAAAAAAAAAAAAAAAAAAAAATAGTAATAAGATTATTACCTTGTCTTCGGTCCGCAGCTTGAAGTTGAGGAAGCCGTTGGTCAGGAAGCGGAGGATGGTGAGGAACACGACGCAGCTCCACAGGGAGAACAGCTTGCTCCGCTCCAGAGAACGCGTGTCATAGGGGAAGGTTCCTATCAGCTTGGCAAATGTGAACGCCACCCTCACGTCACGCTTTATACTGTCGCTAACCTCGTCCATTCCATTCATTCTTATGTTTTGTAAATTGTGTATAATGTTTTGTTAAACAACACAATAAATATATGAATTGAATGGAATTGAATTGAAATTCTGCGCAGTTTAGTGAACTATTCAGCTCTGGATTTATATCGTCGTCCCAAACACGAAGTGGCGTATCTTGAAAATACAAACTTTAGTAGCGTAAATCGAGATACGTCAGCTCGTTCTTTGAAAGAAATATTCGAAACAATATACGCCGAAATTAAATATACTCATAAAATTGGAACGCTTTGAGATAGAGATACGCCTTGGTGAGGTGATAAAAAACCATGATTAGAACTAGATACGCCAAAAATCTCAAATGTCCATTTTTGAGATACGCCACTTCGTGTTTGGGACGACGATATGTACCTAATCGGTTTTACTAAATGAAATAATTAAGAAATTGGGGAAAAAATACTTAGATAGTTTAAAATAAAAATGTTATCAGCTCAGTTTCGGGGGGAAAAAACCCGAAAAATCGTATTCTTTCTACTTGCATGACGTCATTGCCATTTTCATCTTCTACCAATCAAGTTACTGCAAAGTACGAGTGAGAGGATAATGTGTTAAAATATTTTTATTTTGTACTCGTAATTAAAAAAATCATTAAAAATAAAATACCTACGTTAGTTTTTAAAGAATAACTGTTTTGCTTCACCACATAGTTAACATAACTAATAAGAGACATTTGATACAGTAATAAATAATTATTAACATTTTCGTGTTCATGTTTTTGCACTTAAGAAAATTTTGTTCTTCTGCCTTAAGCCTTGACACAAAGATCTTCAAATAAATGATAATGATGTATAAATATTTATCTGTTGAGCTCTCACACTAAGCAAAACATATACCCCTAACTATCAAAATAAAATAATGTTCTATTGGAAATAAGATGTTAAAAAATACTCACAAAAGAACAACTAATTTATAAATCAGAATAATTTCTAAAGAAAATTAATAACTTCATTGAAGTATATTTGCCCAGCTGAAAACAAACATCACAAGTGGAAGGATGACTAATGACTACTCAAGTGATCGATATTTGATATTTCGAAAAATTTAATCATGATAATGAAAACAAGAGAGTCAAAAAGCTTGATGGATTAAATCAAAGGTCAAGTACTAACTTCTTGTAGGTACTTTTTCTCTCTGTATGTAATACAGAATTGATTTTTTCATGTGTGCATCTTAACTAGCGGCGTTGAGGCCATGCCTGCGGCGAGCGATGAGTTTATCGTAGTATGGCCAACCGCTATTATTATTTTAAGTTCTCTGTAATAATCTAATCAAAGCCACTCGGATGCTAGAGTACAATAGTTTGATTATTGTCTTTCAAATAATATAGTGCATATTAATAGGGAAATCCCAGGTAAACGCCGAAATCCCTTGAAAATGCCGTATACATCGGAGCGCACATTTGACCCGTGGTAATATCCACCAAAACTATCCTGACACCTTAACAAAAGGTACATTTGTTTACCTAATCATTGCTTAGGTATCTTTACTATCTACATTTTTTTTCGAAAATGAAAAGAGTCATATATTTCTAAAAGAAAACAATCCAGGCGTTACAAATCCAGCGATGTGTTTGATATAAAAAGAGCATTTGATTGAAAAATAAATATCGGAATGGAATAAATATCGCAAAAGGTCATCAAAGAATGGGTTCTCTAAGTATTCGACATCGTATTGAAAACTTTACAGATCCCCTGCGAAGCCCAGCTGAACCATAATGACGAGATACGTGAAGACCGCCGCCATAGACTGAAACCAACATGAAGAGAAACCAATTGAATCGGCATATGCAAAAACCATTCATCTGACATTTTTTAAACTTTTCAGGAAACGATAAAAACAATATTACTGAAAAACGGTTTAAGATACCGATGTGTAATTACGAACACAACTAAATATGTGTCTTCCGCATGTTCCCAAGAGAAAAAAAAAAACTCCTAAGAATTTTCTATGAGTCGTATTGGCCATTTTATTTTTTCCCAGATGAATGGTTTTTGCATAGTTCAACTTTTTGGAGTACGTTCATACTTTCTCTTTTTTTTTTTTTTTTTTAAGTGGGGTTTAACGTCGCTTTCAACTGCCATGGTCATATCACGACGGGGGTTTTACCCTCCATTCGCAGGAAACTCACAAACCTGCTACTCACATTGACCTCACCCAGCCTTTCACCTAAAGTAAAAAGAAAACATATAATTGCAACATAATGGTTTTACAAAATAAATTTGAACACTTCTTTATTTATGTTTGCATTAGAAAAATCTTAATATATAAATGTCAAAGTCACTGACTGACGACTGACTGATCATCGCTCTACAGCCCAAACCGTAAGTCCTAGGAAGCTGAAATTTGGTAGATAGCTTTGTCTTATAGTCTAGATGTGCAATAAGACGGGGTTTTTCCCACTACAACACCTGTCATTGGCGAAAAAGGATTTTTTGCTTTCACGGCCATGCCTCGGGCCGCAAAGCGGGCGACAGCCCGCTAGTACAATATAAATGGATTTGAACACTTTTGTATTGGCTTAGGCCAAGAATAACACCACCTGTTTATTCTGTTGTTTTATCGTATACAGGCCATGCACTTATTTCTTCCCAGAAAGCAATATAAGTATCTGGAACATAGGCCATCAAACTTTGAACATTGTCCATTTTCTTCTTTTCTATAGATAACTTTCCATCGTATGCTTCATTGACTGGAAGTTGATGTTGACCACATTGTGCTGAGCTTCTGAGTGTGAATGTATACGTAATAACTCCATCAATGAAAGCTTGATATAAAACACTCACTTTAGATATAAAAAAACTCACAAATTTGGGTCTAATAAGCACTAGAAAAGTAACAAATTTATAAACATTAAAATGTAAACAAACCAAGGTAGGTACCTACTAACTTTTTTTTTAAGCTTTATTAGGTAGAACAAAAAATATATACAGTAGAACACAATGAAATATGTATAAAGAAAAACAAAAAGAACAAATATACAAGAAGGAAAAAAAGAGAAAAATGTCCTACCTAAAGGGCGGGGTTATTGCCTGTGGCAATCTCTTCCACCCAACTTCATTAACATAACCACAAACTAATGATAAGAGCATGGTTTCCCCTCTCACATGAGTGTTTCCCCTACATGTATGAGATTTGAGAAGAAACTTTGTAAAAACCATTCATCTGCTGCAAATGAACGGTTCTTACATATTCTAGAAATTTTGACCTTGGGATACTTCTGTAGGGAGAAGTGTCACATGACTGATTTTTACACAGTTCATAGAGCTTCATAAGAGGAGTTCATTTCAACAAAAAAAACATTTTCGAAAAAAATGTCAGATGAATGGTTTTTGCATATGCCGATTCAATTAAAAAAAGCTTGGACTTGTTGGGGTTTCTATTTTGAAATTTCCCTAGACGATCTGTATATATTTATTTAATAATGATAATAATGTATACAGGGTGGTCCAGAAAGTTTGCACCAAAATGATAGGGTTAATAAAAGAGACCATTTCCAACAAAAATATTCCCGGACATTTTCCTTTATTTTTTGTCGGTTTCAAAATGGCGGCCAAAACGTGTGTTTTTCAAATATGTGCGTTCAGAACCTTGACAGCCTAAATGAGCATGATCATTAAATCATTGAACAGGTTAATTTAACTTATTTTAATTAAAATTTTATTCTCAATTCAAAAATGCTATCCGTTTTTTTCTAGGTGGTACAGAAAAAATTAAAAAAATCAAAAGCCAAACCAAAGTTGGAATATTTGAAAAACACACGTTTTGGCCGCCATTTTGAAAACGACAAAAAATAAAGGAAAATGTCCGGGAATATTTTTGTTGGAAATGGTATCTTTTATTACCCCTATCATTTTGGTGCAAACTTTCTGGACCACCCTGTATATTTATTTGTCTAAGATATTAAATCAGTGAACCCCGGGTATCCTAAGTAAAAGATTGAAAATTTCCTACCTAACCAGTAATCGAGCCTGGGTTACTTGCGTGCGAACCAATATACGATACTCTTTATTAGTTAATTTCTATTTAATCAAAGTAACCCCTTAAACAAAAAACAGTCTCGGAACCATCTCCGAGATCTAGGAACGAGATTGTATCGTCCTGTCTCGGATCCCAAAAAATGATATCGGAGACACCTAGGAGACCGTTCGGAGACTGCTGCGGGACAGTCTACGTCCGCACCGTAGCGTCGATTGCTGGTGCTCGAGATTGCTCCAAGATCGGTCTCGGGAACTGTCTCCGAGATCATTCTCGGGGACCGTCTCCGAGCCTTCTCGGAACCGTCTCCGAGAACATTCTCGGGGACTGTCTCCGAGCCTTCTCGGAACCGTCTCCGAGAACATTCTCGGGGACTGTCTCTTCTAGACCACAGACCGTTTTAAATACCCTGGGAATTTTAGCTGTAAAACCACCTAAAAATAATACGACACATTTTTATAATAGAACATTTTTTTTATTGTGAAATTTAAAATAAAATAATTAAGAACAAAACAAAAAAAAAAGAAGAATACACCTTAAAGAATGAAAAATCCCAATAAGAGACTAGAAACAATTGGAATAAAGAGATTGCCATAGGCAATAACCAATAACCCCGCCCTTTAGTTAGGACATATGTATAGGACATTGGATACGAATTCAATTTTTAATATTGATTTTTCGAGTTTAAGTCAGTTCTAACTCAGTTAGGGTCCATTTCTGACCCCTAGTTGATAGAGATAATCCATGCTTATTTGACCCAAGGAATCTAAAGTATCAATATATTTATGCAATCAATTTAGAAACATTAGAAAAAAAATTGACATGAAAATAAAAGTATCACATAAGTTCACATCTTAAAAGTATCTCTATCTTTAGTCACAGCAGACTACCCAGACGGCACAGAAAGTGTTTAAAAAGATTTTAAAAACACTTATTTTGACAAGATTCAAACATTTTATAAAGCTTATTTTGACAAGGCTTAACATTTTAGAAACACTTTTATAAGCTTACTATTTCCTCCCCCTGAGCATTTTATTAAGCTTATTTTTACAAGGTTTTGGAAATTGAATACCTACTTAATAATTAAGGGGCTCCATATTGAATTTCATACCACCGCCATTGCCCGGAAAAAATTGAAAATTGTGATTTCACAGGAAATTTTTAAAATTAATTTGGATTTGATGAAAAATATACTATTTCAAGGCAATTTGGTTCTACAATGATGAAAAGCTGTTGATGAAATGCTAACATTAATAAATAAGAAGACAATTTGTGTTTTTCAGTTTTATATTTTTCCATTTTCATGGTAAAAGAATTAAAAGCAAAAATATGTAACAAACAAAAACATGAAACAAACAGAATATAATACATAGAATCAGCAGATAAATTAAGCCAAGTGGACTTAATTAATCTAAATCTATTATACATATAGGTAATTAAGAGAGAGATGTGCTGAAATGCCATCTTCCTGCCCAGCAGCAGGCTGCCCGAAGACAAAGACTACCAGAACAGAAGTTGAGATTATTAAAGATGAAATTAGGAAATAGAACCCAGAGAGAATTTTGACTATAATATGGCATTCATAAAAAAAAGAACAGTCTTCCAGATTTTTTTTTTGTTTGATTAAAGTGGGTTTAACCTCAATTGCATAGTCATATCATGACCGAGGTTTTACCCTCATTTGCAGGAAACTCACAAACCTGTTACCCACATTAAGCTCACCGAGCCTGGGTTGGGCCATTTTATTCTGAATTTACTGGGAATAGTACCAGGTAGCCACATTAACCTCACCCAGCCTGATAAAGGCTGTGTATACACATGTCAGCCTCATATTTTCTAAAGAAGGAGAATTATCTGTTTCACAACAACAAAAATGAACCAAAATCTTTAGATTACGGGGAGTAGTCAAATCTTGAATAATACAAGCTACTGTTTTAAAAATTAAAATTAATGAACACATTATAGTAAAAAATGTACTTATTACAAGTAAAAAAACTGTCTAAATTTGCAACACTTAATACTTCTTCTAAACTTACAATATTTTTTTATATGTTATAACTGGTTCATGAAAAACCCCTGTCCTGATTTGAGATAGTGAGGATGGGAATTTCATTCTGAATTTAATGGGAACAGTACCAGATACCCACATTCACCTCACTCAGCCTGAGTAGGGCTAGATATACCAGCCTCACATTTTCGGAGAACAGATTTATTTATTTAAAATAAAAATGGGGGTTGTATACTGAATTTACTGGGAATAGTCCCAGCTACCCACATTAACCTCACTTAGCCTGATAAGGGCTAGGAATGCCTCATTTTTAAAGGGAACAGAATTGCTGTTTGAAAGAAAAAAAAACTGTGAATTGAACACAGGATCTATTGATTATGGAACAGTATAGTCAAATCTTCAATAATGTGAACCTATTAAAAAGCCTTTAGCTAGTCAGTTCTCTGTTCATAGTTGTCTAGCAAAACACTGGTCTTTTCCCTGTTTAAAATCCCCCAGTCAGACACCTGTTAAGAGTGTGATTCTGATTAAGTGGAATATCTGGAACAGGTTAATCTCCAGCATTTCCACATACATATCCTGGTTTGACTATAAAAAAATGTAAAATGTAAGATATTGTTTAGATATTGCTTACCCCACTAATTGGAGTGTAAAACTCACTTATGATTAATGCATGGAAATTGGTACACTTTAGAACAGTAAACTTTTTAAAGTAGAGAAAAATTTCTTTTTAGTTACACCCTAAAACTATGATGTAGGAACTTTAGAAGAGTCAACTTGTTGGACTTTTATCAGAAATTGTTAGATATAATTATTTTGTGTAAATCATCAATTTGTAGTCACTTTCACTTATCCCATGTCAGGTTCAATATGTTTGAGGAGGGAGGCAGCTTCAATAGGTTTCTTCAGGTTGAAGCTATGTTGGATTGGATGCACAATACATGTAAACAGGTGGAAAATATCATGTGGATTTCCTCCATAGATCATAATTATTTTAGTAGTAGTATCTATTGATTGCAATCAATAGATACTAACACAAGGGTATGTCTGTGAAAACCAAACACTTTTGCAAAAGAAGAAACTATAAAAAGATTACACATTACACCTATTATGATATGATAAAACAACTTACGACTTTTAAAAAGATTACAACATTTACCTACAGGAGGTTTTTTTTAATTTATGTTTAACGTCGCATAAAACAAAGAACTTTAAAAATTAAAAACAAAATGCGTGCACGCTCTTAAGATATGGAGCCAGGCGCATTGCGGTGTTGCCACAGGGTATTGGATCTCGTTCGGAGACCGTTCCGAGACCATGTACTCGGGACGTTAGCTTGGAGTTAGCTTGGATCTTGTCCCGAGTTAGCTCGGGCATAGATCCGGGATAGGTTCCGAGTAAGTTGGTTAAACATTCTCCGGGAGAGTTTCTATCCATTCCCGCAGTACTCCCAGAGAAAGATGTTTCCGAGCACGCTTTTTTTACTCTCTCGTAGTACTCCCAGAGAAAGATGTTTCCGAGCACGCTGTTTTTACTCTCTCGTATCAATCTCCGAGACTACTATATCGGAGTTAGTAGATCAGAGACACCTTTTTGTTTAAGGGGAAACGACGTAACAATTATAGTATCTTGGAAAAATCAAAACCTTGAAGTTTCGCTCACATTGGGCGCACTTCACATCTATTTTAAGTAGTCACTCCTGGCTGAGTGGACTAGCCATGCACGGAGTAACGCACTAAGCACGATATTTTGGGTTTAATCACCCACAGGTTAGTTCTTGCAGACCGCGCGGGCCCGTCACCTCCAGAGAACATCTTTTTCCATTTCTCCCTTTCAAATAATTGAAAGAGAGGAATAATTATTGAAACTCGAGACTCATTTCAGAATTGTCGGTTGGGTGGAAGAGCTCATTCATGAGAACCCTGCCACAATAGGAAAGCCACAAAAAAAAGAAGACGTTTTATAATTTCGCCCTGAGTAGAAATAGAGTACCCCGAAACAACAGCACTTACATTACTGAGAGCACTGTAATCAATCTCAAACATGTCCAGAGCTCTGAAGCGGATTTTGTGGGAGTAGATGCAGTTCAGAAAGTGAGTCAACTGGAACAAGAATAGAACATATCGAGTGAGGATGCTTCAGGCAGATTACAAAGAACAAATCTAAAGTTGGCTACACACATTCGGGTTTGTTCAAAGTAGCCAGCTGTTTCTTGTATTTATCAGTTCCCACAAAATGTAAATAAGGTTTACTCTCTTTGACATCAAGTGTGAGTACATTTGAATTTTTTTATATCCCTATACCTAAGCTAGCATAAGAGTGGCCGTTACTCAGATGTATGTACATTGCATCAGTTTGACAATGAAGGCGTGGTTAAAAATCTTCCACTTCAAATTTCAAGCACTTATGTTGGTTTGAAATTCAATGAACACACGATTATTATTTTCAAAGGCACATTTTTAAGTGTACTGGCTGACTACTTAATACGTTGTCATGTATTATTACCTCTGAATTGAGAATTGGTACCTCATTGTAGATAATCTTGTGATACACCAGCTCCAAGAGCGAAAGCCCCTGCGAAAAAAAAGATAAATGTACACCAAAAAATAGTTACAATAAACCAATATGTAATTGAATTAATATTAAAGTTATTTTAAAATATCTGAAACATGACCATGAAACTTGGATAAACTCGTTCAATTTGATAGTCCAAGTACAAATATACATTATATATATAAAAAAAAACCGCATGTAAATAGAAATTTAGAACAAATATTTCTTCATAGGCAGTTGTGACCAATAAAAACACATTCATACGACAGTATCTTAGTGAGGCGCTCTACAGCCCATCCTTCGATAAAATACCGACACACGAGATTACCATTCAGAAATTTAGATGCATATAATTTTGTTATTTTGGTACTATAAATCATGTTATTTTAGGTCTGTCCCGGTAGCTCAGGGGTAAAGGCGGCACTCTGTAAATCCAGAGATACCAGAGGTCGCGGGTTCGAAACCCAGCCGGGACATGACAAGTTATCCTACCACTTGGGATTTTTACCACATAATAACTAACAGTCCTAATCGGGATAATAGTCCTAATCGGGCAGTATAAATAAGGCGATATTATTATTATTATTATCATTGCTCGAACTGTTAGAGAGGTCAGTCGATTGTTTGGGTGCTCCTCATTTCTTTATAAATTTTGGTGATTTTTTCCACGTAAAATATATTTTAAATAGACCATTTTGTTCAGTTTTGATTTTTACACATGCTAACAGTTTTAGTTTTTTGAAAATTTAGTTATGAAAAAAGTTTTCTTTGTATAAATATTTTGAACGTGTTATGTACATTAAATTTTTATAACTATACAGTTTAATTATCATGTAACTATAGTGCTCTCCTCTTTCTCATTTGTAACTCTTCAGTGCCTTGTGATGTTTTTCCCTTGTGTCATGGTACTCTAATTGTGCTCGGAACCATGAACTGTGGCAAATGTTCTGTGGATCTCTCTGCGGAGGGCTACACGAAATGTCAGGGTTGTGGTGCTCGGTACCATTACCAATGTTCAGTTTCCAGCACCACATGGAAGGCCAAGAGTGAGGCGTTGAAGTTGGAATGGCGTTGTGAAAAATGCAGGAAGAAAGGTGTTAAGCCGCCGCCGGTATCTGTAGAGCTGTCTGGTGAGTCATCTGAGTTTCATAAGCTGGTCACTGAATCTATGCAAGCTTTTTGTAGTGAAAATGAGTCTAAAATGTCCTCTTTACTTGCCAATGTTGAGCAAAACTTTAAATCTCATGTAAGTGCCATGAATAAGAACATGGAAAAGCTATTACAAAAGCTGGCTACCAAAGTAGATGATCTTACCAAGACCATTAACGACATTCAAACGGCTCAACAGAATCTGATGGAAGAAAATGCTCATTTGAAACAAGAGTTCAGAATTGTCAAAGAAAAACTTTGCACCGTGGAACTGGAGATGACCAAGTTCAATGCCCCTACTCTGTTATCAGTTAGCAATGATACCCAAGGTATCCAGAACTGCAAGGTACCTAGTTTTAGTTCAGTAGCCAAGCAACATGTTCTCCCATCTTCCCATGTAATGACCCCACTCTTCTCCCAGTCTCAAGTGTCAACTCAGATCAGTAGCGGAGCTACGGGGGTGTCTGCTCCTCAGCCTGGTGAGGAAGGCGCCTGGATGACAGTCACTCGCGGTAGAAGACCTAACATCTCCCGGAACGACTCCAGGAGTGCACCTAAGATAGGTACCAAGCAGACAGCTCGTGCTGACTCCTCCTCCGGCCCCATGGTGAGACCCAAGGATCCCCGTCCCCGGACTTCAGCTCTGTTTGTCACTCGCTTCTCCCCTAGTGTTACCACAACTGAGATTAAGACTCTGCTGCAGGAAAGTTCACTGGATTTGTCACATCTCATTGTTTCTAAAATTAAGACCAGACATGCTGACTTGTATGCTTCTTTCCATGTTGAGGTTCGGAGTGACGACTTCCAGAAGATTGACAACGTGGACGTGTGGCCAGATGGATGTCTCATCAAGCCCTATTTTGGGCGTCTACTCCCTGATGTCATTGTCAACGATGTTCCTTCTCTTTCAGAGTCTGACTCTTAATTGGTCCTAATAAACTCACAATTTAAATGAATCCAATTAGTATTCTATATCAAAATTGTAGAGGTCTTAGGACCAAGAGAGATGAATTCTATGGCAATTTAATTGGCTCAGATTATGATTTTGTTTGTCTTTCTGAAACTTGGTTTAACCAAACTTTCAATAGCTATACTTATTTTACAAATAATTATTATGTTTACAGGAAGGATAGATTGTGTTCAGATGATGGAGAAGACAGGAGAGGTGGTGGTACACTGATCGCTTGTAAGCGAAATTTCAGTGTTCATAGGAGATTCGATCTCGACTATAATGGTATTGAGTGCACGTGGATCGAGTTAAAACTCGATTCCAGGTGTTGTCTTCTCATAGGAAATCATTACATCCCCCCTCAAGTCGGGACTGATTTGCTTGAACGCTACTCTAAATTTCTTATTGATAATATTGATTTATCTATATACAAAGTAATATGCTTAGGTGATTTCAACATTCCAAGATTTGACTGGGATTTAGGTACTAGTTGCAATGATAACTCTTTTATCAGGCGAAAGTCTGAAATCATATATTCCCTTTTTTGTAGTCTAAATCTTGAACAACATAACTCTATACGTATCAACGCTGAGGATAACCTTTTAGATCTTGTAAGCTCAAACTTTTCAGATGAGCTGACTGTAAGTCTAGACCAGGGTCTAGTTGAGTTTGATCACCAACACCCGGGTCTCTTGATTACGTTGTCTGTGTCTACTTTTAACCTCTCATTTGTACCTCTTAAGAGATTAAATTACCCCAAAGGTGATTATGCTGGACTATGTAATTTTTTATCTAGTTATCAATTTTCTGATTCCTCTGATCCTGATATTTTGACCAATGACCTTACTAATGCTCTTTCTAATGCCATTGAGTTGTTTGTCCCTGAAAAGGTTATTCGGCCCTCAAAGTATCCATATTGGTTCTCATTTAAACTTGTAAAATTAATTCAGTCCAAAGAGAGGTTCCATAGGAAACTTAAGAAAAATCCTGCCAATGTTTATTTTAGACAATCTTTTAACAAATTTAGAAAGCTAAGTAAAAAGATATTATTGATTGATGAGAGGAGATATAAATCCAAGATTGAGACTGACCTATGTAATAATCCAAGGTTTTTCTGGCAGTACGTAAAAACACAATATAAAAACCCTCATGAAGTTTGTATTTTACAAAATGGTCAAATTGTCTCTGAGGAGTCTGTGCCAAATGTTTTTGCAGATCATTTTAAAACTATTTACAATACTTCCTCTAATTCTGTTCAGGATCAGCAGCACATTATTACTAATGTTAATACTACTCCTTTAGCACCGCCTGTCATTACAGTTGCAGACATTGTAAAGGCTACAAGGTCCTTAAGACCAACATTAGTGTCTGGTTCTGATGGTATTCCATCCTTTATTTTAAAAGGTTGTATACACTTGATAGCTATTCCACTTTGTAAAATATTTAACATATGCATCAAGAATGGGAAATTTCCTACGTCTTGGAAAACAGCCATTGTTGTACCTGTTCCTAAAAATAGTCATGTTAACGATGTAAATAATTATAGACCAATATCCTTGCTGTGTAATTTTTCAAAAATATTTGAGAAAATAATTGTTAATACTCTAAGTTTCAATTTGAAAAACAATCTTAGTCCTCATCAACATGGGTTTTTGAGTGGTCGCTCTACAGTCACCAATTTAGTCTCCTTTTTACAATTTGTGGCCCCACCTGTAATTAATCAAGGTCAAGTAGATACGGTCTATTTTGATCTTAGCCGTGCTTTTGATGTCGTAAACCATGACCTCTTAATTGAAAAATTGAGTAGGTTAGGTCTTACTCCTTCTTTCACCAATTTTTTCAGAAACTACTTACAAGGACGTTTTTTCCGTGTAAAGCATGGTAATTTTTATTCTGTAGAGCATTCTATTCCTTCAGGAGTTCCTCAAGGGTCTAATCTAGGGCCTCTGCTCTTTATTATTTTTTTTGATGACGTCAAACAAGTTCTATCAAGTCACTTCGAAATATTTGCTGACGACTTGAAAATTAGTCGTATTATCACTGAACCTTCAGATGTTTTTTATTTACAAAATGATATCGATGCTTTTAGCAATTGGTGCAATTTGAATAGAATGCAATACAATTCTGGAAAAACTGTTGTATTATCTTTTACTAGAAAACGAAATACTTTTTTTCATGACTATACAGTTAATGGTACTAAAATTACAAGAAAATATGTCCATAGAGACTTAGGTGTTCTTATGGATAGTAAACTATACTTTGATGCACATCTAAACAAAATTCTCTCTACTGCTAAGAAAAGTTCTGCGTTAGTCTACTGGATCTCAAAGAACTTTCGCAACTGCTTAACTGTGAAAGTACTATTTGGCGCTTTAGTTAGATCCAGACTAGAGTACTGCTCAGAAGTTTGGAATGGATTAGGGCTGACAGATTCTTGTAAGATTGAGCAGATCCAAAAAAATTTCTTTAGAAGGATTACTTATCATGTCTTAGGTCGATCTGCTACTTACAATGTATCTTTGGATTTGTACAGTATGGCTAAATTAAGCACAAGAAGAAATAGTAAAGATATATTATTTATTTATAAAATCATTAACAATCTTATTGACTCAATTTATATTTCATCTAAAGTGAACTTTAATATTCCCAGATTAAATTCAAGACATTTTAGACACTTTAAAGTACTTAATAAGGAAAACTTTAAATTGATTCCTATGAACAGAATCATGTATTTGTGTAATTCTTATCCTAGTTTGGATTTCTCGCTTACTGTGTTTATATTTTCTGATGATCTTAAAAAGATACTATCTGAATGACAATTGCTATGTTCAATAGAATGTTGCTTACATTGTCATATCATTTTTTTCTCTCTCCAAGATATTGTTATGTTTATGACACTTATATTTGGTATTATTTATAATACTCCCTTGGTATTTTCAACTAGACATTTGTTAAATGTGTAGCCAATAACTCAATTGCTTCTTTTTTTAACTTTGTTATGTTTTAACATTTATGTTAATTGCTAAATATTAGTTTCATTTCTTTCATTCTGAATTAGCTTTAAGTGAGTACCAATGTAATTGGTTAAAGTCGATACTTGTAACGGCTTTGACTGTTTTGTTTATTCACTATAATAAAATAAAATTGAAATTGAAATTGAAATTATATACTATAGATCACACGATATGGCAGAGCGACATACAATATGGCAATCTCCCTTGCCATGTGCCATTCGTTTTTTTTTCTCGACATAGAAAATATGGCATCTGTGCCATATAGTGTGATTCTACCTTTAGTTGGGCTCTCAAGGGTGGCCGCTTTTCTTTCTATCCGACGGCATTACGAATGAAAATAAATTGGATTCTTCCAGGAAGAACTCACCGAATGTTTGGTGGTCTCACAATGGCGAATGATCCAGAAGAGAATGAACATGTTGTAGATGGCCCACACATGAAAGTAAAAGATGTGATGCACCTCTTCGTACCACTGTTTCGACTGAAGGATGATGACCAGGATCAGGTAGAGAGTAGAGCAGAGGTGGCAGCTTTGCAGGAACATGAGCAGGAAGAGGGCCGGGGAGTAGGTCCTGTTCACAATGTCATGGCAGAGCTTGCAGAGAGAAAAGTGGAGCTGAACCAGGACCTTGAGCTTTCGCCTGCAGTAGTGATAAAGACAATAATAAATCTAACGATGTTAAAGTGTGTTTCTGTCTATGTTTGTTTGTTTTTTTTTTTTTTTTTTGCTTAACTTCTATTTACCAACTATTAGGTCAGCCAAGACAGGGGCTTCATTCTTTGGAAACTCACAAACCAGCTATCCAAATTAACCTTTAATTATTTTTTTTTCATTGTGACAGCTTATTTTTCGCATAAATATGCGAAAAATAAGCTGAGATATTTTTAAAACTTATACTTGTGCTTTATTTTTACTATTTTCATAAGTGATTTCCGATGTTTGTATTCCTATATAGGGTTATTCCCGTTCAATAAATATACTTATTACTAAAATTTATTGGTTGGAAAAACCTCCGTCGCACATCCGGTTGTCTCACCTGCAGAGGTAATTATCGGGCAGCATATTGTTGAGGACGCAGATGCGGCTCTTGTACAGATGGATGAAGTGTTGCTTGTCCTGGTTCTCGCTTATATTGATCAGCTCCACGTTGATAATGTTGAGGTAGTGCTTCACTATGTCCAGGAGGTTGGTGCACTGGAGTATGGAGGAGAACGAGATGAGGTTGATAACGTACATGGCGCAGGTCATGGGATGCCGAGCCGCCAGAGCAAGATGAAGCGGAACACGAGGAAGATCAGATTGCCCAGGAGAAACAGGGACACGGTCAGTCTTTGTTTCTTCGCTATTTTACTGAAACATATGAGGAGAAGTTGTCATTATTAACACATTCAGCGCCAAGGGTTTTTTTTTTGGTAATATGGTTCAGTGGACCAACATTCTCTTCTTATTTTGTGTGAAAAAAGACGTAGGTAGACTCAAACAGCCATAAAAAGTTACCAGATAGATATTTTTCTGGTAAAAAAAAAAAAAAAACTTCCACGGACCAAGATATCGAATTCCCATAAGAAAAACATATTAGCGTGTATACTATAAAGAGCATCGGTTTCTGAAAGTGAGAGGGTGAGGTGTACAGCATAGTGTACACACCGTACACTGTAGAAAACACTCGTGTACACTATACTGTACACGTGGCGCTGAATTTGTTAAAATAAAATAATAATGAACCTCTTGAGTTTCACTTTTGCTTACATGTTTTTTGAGGGCATAGACCAATGTTGCAGAACCTTGCATAATTATCACTGGATCTTTTTTTTCTGGTCCACGAAACACAGTGAAAATCGTAAATTGCTATAGAACCATAACTAAATTAAATATCAGATGGACTTGTGACAACTTATTATGTATGGATTTTCAAAACCATTAGTTATCTCAAAATTGTAATTGATAATTCATTCTTCAACTTTCATGATTATCTATCGAATATTTAGATAGATTAACACTTCACACTGTCGAAACTGGATACAGAATAATTCTATCCATTGGAAAATTGGAATAATTCTATCCTCTTATATCCAGGTTCGACTGTAATTAAGTAAGTAAATTAATTAATACATAATAATAAATATAAATAAATGTGTTTCTTTGTGTTCTTATATCATAATTTTAGTGAGTAGCGCAGAATGATGGGACTTTTCCATATCTTTAATATCCCAATATCTTATTTTTGCCTATAATTCCGCCACTCGTCGCTGCTGACATTAAAACATCAACTCATTTTTCCTCACGAGGTATGAGTGGACCCCGAACACCCAAGTACAGACCAGAAAAAAATGCTGCCCCGCTGGGGATCGAACCCAGGTTACCGTGCGTGCAATGCCTAGCGTGCTAACTCACTCGACCACGGAAAGTAGTGAGTACTGTAAGTTATTAAACCATATTAGGTAAGATATCATGTACACTTACTCCGGAGTAGCATCTTGACAAGACAACTGAGTGAAGTAAGATTGAACCCGGTTCAGTTCCAGAAAGATGGACCTCAAGTTCTTTCTCATGGTCATCAGGGAGTAAAACAAAAGCAGACACACGGTCACGAAGACACAAAGGAGAAATCTGAGCATCATATTGTTGTAGAACTCCAACTTCTTGTTAGTTTTAACATTGAAACTCGTATAGGCAATGCTCAATAACCGCAGGACGGTTCCAAAAACAATGATACTCCAAACATAATAAACTTTGCTGCGTTTTAGTGAGTGTAAGCTATAGGGAAATGTGCCGACCAAGTTGGAGAGGGTGAAAACCAAACGAGTATCCCGTCTGATGCTGTCACTGAGATCATCCATCTCATCCATTGGCTTTCGCGGAAGTCTTGAAAATATGAAGGAGCTTTCTTTTGACTCCATTTTGATACTTAACCAAGTAAAAAAATCGGAACAAAAGATATTGTTTTTTTACACAAAAACAAACACAATACTTCCGATTTTTAATATTGGATATCTATCGGGCGTAATAAATACACGAAGAATGATTAATAAGTATTTAAAACTTAGTAAGTTAGGTTCTACTGTCCTATTTCTAATTTTCCTCACAAGGTGTGAGTCCGCATAGATGTCACGTGTACTGGTATTGCATCGGGTAAAAAATAATACTTCGAAGGCAGAATTTCAATCAGAAAAGAAAATCAAATACATATTAATTAGTTGACTATCCATTAGCTAATGAAAGTGTGAGCTATAAAGTGACATTGCAGTGCAAGTAGGAACACTCTACACGTTCTTTTGAATTTACAAAAGAAAGAAACTAACTGAATATTTCATTAAGTCACCAGCTCAATTCCGGTACTCTGTTACTGCAGTTTTTCGACCATGGCTATAGTAATATCATAGAAAAATATTTTTATATCGAAATTAATAGACATTTTTGTTACAACTCTGTGGAGTTAAATCCATAATTTGCGTATTGTTGTAAATGGGGAAATATAAGCAGACTCAAACTTGTGAATCTGATTTTGTCTATTCATTTCGCCATTAATGTACATCTAGATAAAAAGAAAAATCTTCGTGTACACTTTCAGCTATCTAGGTAAGTATAGCCACTACTGACTACATAATTTAAATGTATGAATGAATATTATGAATTATGCAGAACTATGTCACAATCTCTTTAGGTCTCAGTGTTAAATGTATGGAGTTTCAACTGAACCGATGAATAGTGTGAGACCTAATAAGTGTCCTTTCAAAATCTGTTATAACGATTATTGAAAATAAGAAGACTAAACATGTAAGAAGAATTATAAAGTTTGTATCAAAATATAATAATTATAGTAATGCTGATTATTTACAAAATACTTTTGTTCCCACAGTTACCTATTACGTTTGTGTAAAAAGAATAATTTAAAAGTAATTAAAAATAATGAATTATTTACATTTTTTGTTCTTGTCGTTTTGTTCATTGTTACTACTAAACGGAATAATTTAAAAAGACAGTAAGATAATTTGTAATTTTAGGAGTGTTAAGATGTATTTATTTACTCTATTTTGGCATTACATCAGTAATTTGGTGATAACTGACTTTCTTCATGATTCTTTTCTTGGTTTATCAGTTCATACCTTCAACATAAAAACGAGGACCTTTGACCCAAAAGGGATTTCGCCTATCAATATAAAAACACAGAAATAATGTCAATTGAAATAATGCAACTCCATTGTTTTGGGTACTTACTTACTAATCAATTACACTATTTTGTATCCATCTGAGATTTTTTTAAATAATAAACCCTTCATTAATTATGTAATTAAAAATAAATGTTTACAACACTTTTTTGTTCGATACTTAACTTAATACTATTTGTTCATAAGCTAAAAAAATATTTTTTGATCATATCCCGCAGTGTGAACTAAATTAAATATTTACAATTAAGATTAAAATAATGTATTCGAATTTTCTAATACTTATTAGAATACTTAGTAAAAAATGTACTCTTAAGTTAAGAACCAATTTTGATAATATTGTTGATTTAATATTCATATTATAATTTAAAAAAAGGTACAGTGGCACATACCAGTATAAATTCAAGGTTTACTTGCTTAACAAGACTAATATAAATCATATAAATACATAATTGAAGTTCACCTAATTCAAATTAAACCCGTTCAATTTATCAAAAAAGAGTATTAGTGAAAAGTCTACTCTAAGTTCAATGCTCATAAACTTTAATACTTTATAACTAAATCATTAGTAACCTGAGAATGATTTTTTTTTTTTTTTTTTCATAACATAATTTAAAAGCTAGTGTGGAAGTTCACTCATAGATAAAACCCGTGTATCACTATGACATACTCGTAATAGAGCACTTCATTTTGAACAAGTATCGGCAACACTGATGGATAAAAATAAAACCTGAGTTTAAAAAAGTTACATGGTAGTTCTTCGAAATCAATAAAAAAATACCCGACCTTTAATAATTATTCATCACCATTCACCACATATAAATAAACCCGAGTAACTTTAAAGTCTTGAACGCCTACTAAAAAACTGTTCTAAAAATATAGTTCAATTTATACACGCAGTTTCCTACTAAATATAATGTGACTCAAGTAGGACAGATTGAAAACAGCTGTTTTCAAAAAAAACTTATGTTATTTCTATTATTATCTATTTCTTCTACCTTCGAGTGATAATTGCTATAACTAAAAGACTTTAACGTATTGTGCATTTTATTTATAAAAGTTGTTTTTAGAAAGGATCTCTAAATAGTGATGTTGACTACTTTGACTGCTTTAAAGGCATTGCCAGATAACTCACAGAGCTACTTTGTACTAGCACTTATATTATTATCTTACAATACAACTTCTTCGAAAATATTTATTTCATCTATGGAGACAAGGTTTCGATATAAAACGCCTGACATTTAAATACCCAAGGTTTTTTTTTAAACCCTGGATAAAAGTCTCCCACAATGGGCACTTCCCAAAAACGGTCAGAACTTTGGGGACCGTGGGTATCTGCTATAGATAATAATAGTAATATCGCCTTATTTATACTGCCCGATTAGGACTATCAAAGTCCCATTATTCCAGCAGTAGGCCCAAGACATATTATTATGTGGTACAAATCCCAAATGGGAGGATAACTTGTCATGTCCCGGCTGGGTTTCGAACCCACGACCTCTGGAACCTGTGGATTCACAGAGTGCCGCCTTTACCACTGAGCTACCGGGACAGACTGATGGACATGGACTGATGGATAGATGAATCAGAGAGGTGGACATGGCACGGGTCATAACTTTTTTTTTTGTTTTGAAGATCCCTCCATCCACCCCTGTTGGGTGATTGAAAGGGGGCACCTGCTGGCAATAGCCTCAATCCCCCGTCAAAACTAATAAATGTCAAAAAAAAAATTCTTTCTTGTTCAGATCTTGGACTTCTAGTGGGCCTTTTCTCTCGACCTGCCGTTAGAACTTGAACTGGGGCGGCTTGTGCAGGTACTTCTTCTTCCTCTCTGAGTAGGTCAGGCTGGGGGTGGTGACCTTGCGCACCAGAGCTCTGTGCACCAGAGAGTCAGTGGAGGGGGTGTGCTGCACGGAGCGGTAGGAGGAGGTGGGGGTCACCTGGATGTTGCTCACCCCGGGTGAGAAGAGAGAGTTCCAGTAGTACGGCTCTATGCGGAGCATGTGCAGCACCGTCTGGAACCAATGAGACAGGTTTGAGATACTATGAGACCCTTTATCTAGTATCTACGGGACAGGTTTTAGATAATATCAGACCCTTTATCTACGGACTCTACGGCAAGGCTGCCCAACCGCAGACCAGAAAAGGGACCGCCAGCATTCGGTCTAAGAGGCCCGCCAGATGGCATGATAAGTAAATTTTGGGAGCAACGTTGGTCTAGGGCTCGAGTTAATGAACACTGCTGTGGTGGACACTGTTGCTATAGCATCACATTGTAACTATGTGATTGGCTGTTACCACGGTAATAACAACACTAAAGTAACAGTTTCTGCCATAGGGTCGTTTAAAATTCTAGGCTAGGCCTAAGGCTCGTATAGGCGCGCATACCCATGGGCCCTATGGCTATAGTTTAAAGTCCTCTGTTTTATACAAAAAAATGTTAATATTTAGTACACTGATGTATCATGTAATTAAATAAATTAAAACTTAAACAAAGAAACAATGATCAATGTTTATGTTTGTACAATGTTTATGTTTGTACTGTTAAAAGTACACTTGAAATTACTAAAGTGTTGGGTGGAAGAGATTGCCACATGCAATAACCCCGCCCTTTAGGTAGGACATTAGTGTTATTGTCTTTTTTACTTATTTATTTTTTCATTTGTTTGTTTTTTCTTAATTTTATACTGTTAACATTGTACTTTGTCCTCCTAATAAAGCATACTAAACTGTTGGCATAATGGGACTACCTGTCTTGCGCTGACAGTCTAAATAAAGCACTACTTATACTTATACTATAATAATATAGAGGAGAACAATGGCTCGTATCTCGGGAACTTTCCTTTTTGCAATTCAACTCACCTTATTCACGATATCAATCTGGGCGCAATTATCAGCAAGGTTCTTGTTTGAATAGCCAACAACACAGGGTCCGAATATGATTGACAAGGACTCGAAGCTCATCTTAGTTTCGGGGTATTCAGCCACTCTGAAAGGCAAAGGGTAAGGCAATAGAATATATATCAAGATTATCTCTTCTATTGATGACAGTGCAACGAAAATGCCATGGAGCTTTTCAAATTATAAGCACCTGAATTTGGCAAAAAAGGAAAGAAATAGGTGATTGGTAAAGAGTAACCACTAAAACAAAAATACCTTATCTTTCTAAATCTTCCTAGGTAATTTGAGCTAGGAAAGGTAATTTTTTGTAAAAATAGAAGAGGCTGTTATCATAATCAGATTATGCTGATCTTTAAAATGCTAAAATGTTTGAAGAGGTGTCTTTGTGCTGTTAGTTATTCTGTCACAAATTTAGTAGGTAAAACAGCATTACAAGACTCTTTATCACAGCAGTAGCCAAATAAACTCATTGCTTTCTGAGTCTGGCTGGGGGACGTTAAACAGGGAGAAGACCAGTGTCTCGCTAGAGGACTATAAACAGAGAACAGACTAGCCAACCCTTACAAGCCAGGCTAGCTTGCAGTTTCCTATGGGTTTAATGGCTTATAAAGAAAAGTCCAAATCCTCATGATGGTTGATTGCTCATAGAAATATGTGGTTCAGGACGAGCCAACTTTGAAATAAAGTTGGCTGGAGACCATCACTCACCCCTCCAGCTGTAACCAAGCTGGCTACAACAACAACAATTCATTGCTTTTTCGTAATGCCGCCACTGGTCGCTATCCATAAACATAGCTACTCATTTCTTCTTTCGAGGAATGAATGAACCCCGTAAATTCAACCCTGTTCAGTTGAGTAGTTGAGTGCTACCTACTCGGCCAAGATGACAAAAATAAAAACTTTTACCTTCTAACCCACTTCACTAAGGGCCGACTTATAAAACAGGATTTAATTGAAGAAGAGCCAAACCCTCCCTGAAGTTAAAGTTTCACCCAATTGCAGAGCACTATAGCACGACGTGGGGGACAGTCTGGCCTATCTAAGCTTTAACCCTGTTTTATAATTCGCCGTAAAACTAGGTAAAGCTTACAACATCAACAACAATAACCACTTATCTTGAACAAGCTACTCTGGTATCAAATCCACCATGGAATGAAAAAGGGGTGTAAGTGATATTTTCAATTTTTTCAGGAGAGCAAAAAGAAAAAAAAACAATTTCTTTTTGTTCCTGCCTTTTATAATTTTGCTGTATTTTGACTCCTTCCATACTCTATCCGATTCGAAAAAGTTTTTTCGCTGGTATTTGAACCAAAGAACCCACTTGAACAAGTTGTTGTATGGAATAAAATGAAAATCCACTTTTTTTTCCTTACGCCGCTTTCTCATTCCATGGTCGAAAATAATATAATATATTTCATTAAAAAACATCTTCTTTCTTCAGTGTGCTCAATACGGATGCCACATTTCCTCTTTGTACGGCGAAACTCACTCTTTGCCGGAAGTACTCCCCTGCACGTCTCTCTTTCGTTTCAAGCACTCTTTCTTAACACGTTCAACGCCGAGCCATATGTTAGATATGTTAGCACTGGGCCGGGGACGAAATCACTATGATTGCTGAGTGGGCCTGAGACCCAACAGTGGGTTTCACTATTCAGTTCTTAACAGGCCTGAGTCCCACATGTGGGAACAAGACTCATTCGAAATGAGCCCGAATCACATATCTGTGTTTCAGTTACAATGTATTTCTTATGGAGTCTGAAACCCATATATGGGTTTCAGGCCAGTTCAACAAATTTACTGAAACCCACATATGGGACTCCAACGTGTTAATAACTCACCTCTGCAAATGCAGCATCAAATAAGCCAAGGTCTCTTTGTTGGGCTGAGGCAGCTGGGACACAGAGTCAATGAGGCGACTGCGCGCGTCATCTTCATCCCCACTGGACACGGCGTGGGTGAACCAGGACCACATGGAGTGGGGGACTATGGGCTCGTCCAGAGAGCGCAGGAAGTCTTTCAGCGTGGAGCAGACGGTATAGATGTCTGCAGAGGACAGAATAGACTCCACACGGTGCTTCGAGTCCCCGGAGAGAAGCTCTTTCTGAGCAGGACAAAGAGGAAGTGGATGTCAGTTGAAATAATTCATGAATGCCAAATGAGAAATTGCAATAACTGGATTCTAGACTTGCTATATACTGAGATATTAATGAGGCCTCAGATATTAATCTGATTTTATTTTATTTTTTTTAAAGCTTTATTAGGTAGAACAAAAAATATATACAGTAGAACACAATGAAATATAAAGAAAACAAAAAGACACATATACAAGAAGGAAAAAAAGAGAGAAATGTCCTACCTAAAGGGCGGGGTTATTGCCTGTGGCAATTATTCAACAATTTAGATCAATCTTTATTTACAATTTTTTATATACAGGTACAGTCAAAAGGTATAATTAATTGTACAAATAAAGGCTTTTCACATTACATTCATTACATATACTGAAAGATATACAATTATACATACTTATTCTTTTATTTGTAGTAAGTTGTAACATTTCTTTTGTTTTTATACCCCTACTCAGCTTCTATTGTTTATTTTGTATAATATGTACCTATGTCCAAATATTGTAATTAAAAAGGCAATTTATTTGCGATTAAAGTTTCAATCAAACACCTCGGCCGAGGTGTGAAGAACGCCTATACAAAGAAAGAGACAGCCCGGCAGAGTGTAAGGTTACGGAAAACATAGTTCCCATGCATTTCATGTACTTTCAGCCAGCGAAAAGTGCAACATGAATTTCAAAAATTTCGATTTTTATTGCAGAAATGGATATACTGAAAGATTGTTGTTATAGAAGTTCCACCCCTAAAAGGACCAAGTGCTATATTAATAGACATTTTTGGTATACCCCTGTGGACTTAAGTCTAGATTTTGTTTTAAAAAGGGTAAATATAAGTTGTAACTCGTACTCCATTTTTGTTCATTTTTGGTCTATTGATTTCGCCCTTAGGCTATGGGGGTTGGTATTAGATATTGAGAAAACACAAGGAAACATAGGAAGGGAACATAGGCAACTTTATTAGGACTGATACTACAGCAAAGATCACATTATTTATAGCTGGCCGAAAAGCTAGAATATGGTTCAAGATAATATCTAACATCTCTCTCACTTAAGTCCAATTGGGCCAGGTGACAAAGTCCCCAAATGTTACAGGTGGTCTTCTATTACGAGATGATCTTCTTGGATGACTATCTTCAGGTATTTCAAGCGAACTATCGATAGGAGTGTTTTCTTCTTGATTGTTGTTATCATACTGCATATTTTCATCATTGACTGTATTTATCATATTATGATTCTCTTGATTGTTGTCATCATGTTGCATATTTTCATCATTGACTTTATCATCTTGACAGATTACATATGTTTCATCTTCTTCCTGATTCTCGTGATTGTTAACATTGTATTGTATATTTTCATCATTACAAATTACAAATGTTTCACCTTCTTCATCAGTTCCTTGTGCATTGTCAACATTATTATTTTTTAAATTGTCATTTGTATCATAAGAAAAATCATCATCTAATAAACACATTCTTCTCTTTTCATAATTCAGTTCTTCATTTCTCATAAAACTCCCGTGAAATGGCTTTAAGTGGACACGATTTCTTCTGTATTCTCTGCCATTGCTTTCCACTAGATATGATCTTGGATTTCCATCTTTTTTAATAATTTTGCCAGGTTTCCAATTTCCATTTAATTGCATAAATACTTGTTCGTCATTTTTCAAATCTGGGAGCGATTTAACATGTTGATTATAATTTTCTTCTTGTTTCTTCACTTTTCTTTGCCAATTCTCTTGAAAATCATTATTTAGTTTTGGTTGAAGCAATTTTGTATTGATAGGCAATTTTGTTTTTAATTTCCTATTGAAAAACAATTCTGATGGGGAGTATGACATGCCAGCCAAAGTAGTATTTCTATAATTTAACAAAGCAATATTAATGTCAGTGTTATCTTCATTGCATTTTTTTAAAATGTTTTTACAAATAGACACAGATTTTTCTGCTAAGCCATTTGACTGACTGTAAGTAGGACTTGAGAAAACTTGATTAAAATTCCATTCTTTTGCAAACAATCTGTATGGTTCACTATTAAAAGGGACATTATCACTAAACAAAACATCTGGTACGCCATATCTACTAAAAGTACTCTTCATATGTTTTATGAGCTCTTGAGCAGATTTCCTTTGAATCATAAACATTTCAATCCACATGGAATAAGAATCAACCAAAACCAAATAGTCATTATTATTGTAAGTAAATATATCAGCAGAAATACGTTCCCAAGCACGATAAGGCATAGGTAATGGATTCAATGGTTCTTTTTGATTATTTCTAGAATTTTGAACACATATTCTACAATTTTCAATCATATTCTGAATATCTGCATTCATAGAAGTCCAAAACAACGAGTCTCGAGCACGTGATTTACATTTTACTATCCCAAGATGTCCCTCGTGAATTTCTTTCAACATTACTTGTTTTAATTTAGTTGGAACAATTACACGATTATTATAAAATAATAAATCATCTTCAACACATATTTCATTTTTATGTTGCCAATACATACGTATTTCCAGAGGAACATCATTTTTAGTATCAGGCCATCCATTAATCAAAATAGATTTCAATAACTGAAGACTTGGATCTGTCCTTGTCATCTGGATTATCTCATTCTTTCGACTATCAGACAAACACAACTGTGATGACAAGCTGCATACCATTACCTCATGAACCATGTAGTCTTCACTCACAGGATCCTCTGGAACATCTTTTGGATAAGAACGAGATAGAGCGTCTGAAATATACATTTGAGAACCTGGTTTATAAATAACTTTCAAATCATATTTGAAGAGGCGTAATAACATACGCTGTAATCTTGCAGGAACATCGTTAATGCATTTTTTCATTATTGTCATTAAAGGTTTATGATCAGAATAAACTACTACTGGTTTTCCATATATAAACTGATGAAATTTCTCAGTCGCAAAAACAATAGCCAGGAGCTCTTTTTCTATCTGAGCATACATTTGTTCACATTTTGTCAAAGCACGGGATGCAAACGAAACAGGTTGATTTTCAATCAACAAACAAGATCCAATACCATCTTTGGACGAATCAGTTTCTATTACTAACTGTTTTGAATCATCAAAATACCTCAGTACGGGACTTGAGCATATCAAAGACTTGAGCTTCTGAAATGACTTCTCATGAGAATTAGACCAAATCCACTCAGCCCTATCTTTAGTGAGTTGTCTTAATGGAGATGATATTTCTGATACATTTGGTATAAATTTAGACAAGTATTTGGTTATACCCAAAAATCTTAATAATTCTTTCTTATTCTGTGGACTATTCATTTTTGCTATGGATGCCACTTGATCTTCATCCATTTTCACACCATCTTGAGATATTATTTGACCCAAAAATTTCACACTACTTTGTCTATATTGAATTTTTTCTCTATTGAATTTGACATTGTATTTTCTCGCTCTGTCAAATACCTCTAATAATATTCTATCATGGTCAGCTTTATCTTTTCCAGCAATAATAATATCATCGAAATACACCTCAACTCCCTCTATGTCAGAAAATATTAGCATCACCTTCTTACTAAATACTTCAGGTATGGAAGCTAGTCCAAACGGAGCTTTTTTGAATGCATATCTTCCAAACATAGAGTTGAATGTACAAAGCATGACACTCTCCTCATCCAGTTCAACCTGCCAAAATCCTTGTTTCATATCAATAACAGTGAACACACTTCTACCATTCAATCTCTGAATTACTTCTTCACAAGTAGGTAATGCATAGTGTTCACGTTTAATATTTTCATTTAAAGCCTTGGGATCAATGCATATTCTCAAATCACCATTTTTCTTTTCTTTAATCACTAAATTACTCACCCAATCTGTAGGTGTGTCAACCTTCATTATTATACCAGCACTCTCCATATTATCCAGTGTTTCTTTTAGTTTCTTCTGAATACTGAATGGTACTCTCCTTGGTGGGCTAATTACAGGCATTGCATCTTCCCTGAGCTCGATATGGTACTTTCCAGGCAAAGTACCCAAGCCTGTAAATAAATCTTCGTTCATTTTGATTAATTCATCTTTAGTTAGATTTTTCAAACTCGAGTCCTCAACAGCATTTACTCTTTTGATTAAATTTAATTTGACACAAGTGTCTAACCCCAGTAGAGGAACTGCATTACAATCAACAATAAGAAATTCTGCTAATATTTTTGTATTTCTATATCTCGTCACTAGTTCCACTTTTCCAAGGGGTATCATAGATGTCTGATTACCATAAGGTAATAATTTCACGTTTGATGGTTCAACCACTTTATGAATTTTTAATCGCTTAAAAATATGCAAAGGAATAATATTTACCTCCGAGCCACTGTCAAGTTTGAAACTCACATGACCATTTTCAACTTGAATATCACACATCCAATTCTTCAATTTATGAGAAGAAGATATAGAATACAAAGGTACAATTTCCACATTATCCATACTATACTCATGATGATAACTTCCCATATTCAGATTTGAACGCTCATGCGAGTTTTCTCCAACGTTTACATCTGCTTCACAATCATGAACTTTCCTCTTCTGATTCATAAAACAATTCCGCGCGTAGTGACCTTTCTTCTTACACCGGTAGCACATCTCCTCAGAAGCAGGACATCTTCCGCGTACATGAACACGGCCACAGCGAGAACAGTTTCCTCTTCTATCTGAAAACTCTGCGCGTTTAATTTGGTCAACATCACACTTGTCTATCTGTTTATTATTCATCATTTGAATTTCCTGAGATGCAGCCTCTGCAGCTCTAGCATAATTGATTGCTTTATCCAAAGTTATATCTGAATCTCTTAAACATTTCTCAATCAAGGCTTGATCTGACAATCCAAAAATAAATTTATCTCTCAATAGAACGTCTCTGTCTTTGAAATTACAATTTGAAACCATCAACTTTAATTCCTTCAAATAAGTAAGGATACTCTGTCCTTGACTTTGTTTGGCATTAAAAAACTTATAGTGCTCAAATAAATCATTCTTTTTTGGTAAGAAAATCTCATCAAACTTCTTCAAAACATCGAGAAGTTTCCTGTCCTCTTCTTTAATATCCTTCCATTCAAGTGTATTATATAATTCTATTCCTTCTTCACCCATGAAATGAAGCAACAAAGCTATCTGCGTTTTTTCCCCCTTCTTATTTCCTTCTGATGCATCATTAAATATATTAAATCTCTGTTTAAACTTTCTCCAGTTCATTGATACATCACCTTCAAAGTCCATCTCTTTTACTTTACTCATACTGTCACTAAAATTCATTTTCACTCTGACACCATATTAGATATTGAGAAAACACAAGGAAACATAGGAAGGGAACATAGGCAACTTTATTAGGACTGATACTACAGCAAAGATCACATTATTTATAGCTGGCCGAAAAGCTAGAATATGGTTCAAGATAATATCTAACAGTTGGTATTACTCGTATTAAGTAGTCACTGTGGCAGAGTGAGTTAGCGCGCTAGGCATCGCACACATGGTGACCTGTGTTCGATCCCCAGCGGTGTAGGAATTTTTCTGCTCTGTACTTGGATTTTCGGGGTCCACTCATACCTCGTGAGGAAAAATGAGTAGCTGCTTTGATGTGAAGCAGCGACCAGTGGCAGAATCATAGGCAAAAAAATACAAAATATTGTAAATTAGAGTGGTAAAGTCCTATGATTCTGCGCTACCCACTAAAATTGTGACATAATAACACAAAGAAAAAGCATTATTATTATTATATTATTACTCGTATTACCTTCAACTCCTTGACCTGGTCCGCGCTTCCACTCTTCCTGTAGATGCCCTCCTCACAGAACCCTCTCCTCTCGATCTCGACCACGCAATGGATGACCAGGGACGGGATCATGGGGGGCTCGGTGGGGGTGTAGGAGCTCAGGATGTTCAGGTGGGGTTTCTTCGAGTTGTGCGCGGGGGTGCCGCAGCCCACGGGCACACAGGGGAGAGGTAGGTGGGGCTCACAGGCGGCTGGAATGGAAGTGAAGAGGCAGAGAATTCTTGATTAAAATAAATGTTTTATTTTCTAGCTGCGCTGATTTTAAAATTTGGAATCTTCTTCTTTTGCCTTTTTCCCAAACCTACTGGCGGTCGACATCTTGGGTTGTGATGTACTTTTATTTTTAATGTTTTAAGTCACTTTCATTGATTAAATAAAAATGAAGTAATTTGGCTTGCACACATGGACTCGGGTTCAATTACCGGTTGAGTAGCAAATTTTTCCTTGTATTGTATTATTTGACTCATAACTTGTAAGACAAAATAATAAGGAACTTCTATGAGAAGCAAACAGTGATGGCAGTATCATGGAAAAAGGATTAATACATTTTTTTTTTTAAAGATTTTTTTTATTTTGCATGAAAAACCAACTACTTAAGACTCTTGTGGTCTGTGTTATGGACAGAGATGAGACAACACGAGCGCAACGAAAAATTGTCCATTACAAACAACTGTGACCAAATTATGCATACATATTTTTTGTGTCGGCTCTGGTGTTCAAACTCATGATCTTCCTCATAGTAAGCGGGTATCTTACCACTGAGCTAATCGTACTCTCAAAAAATGTTATGCAAAAGTATTGAAAAGTGATAGAGACTCTTATTGACGTTCTGCTAAAAAGTATAAATAAATAGATAAATAAAAATGTTGATTATCATAATAAAAATGTTAATTCTCAAACATATAATTTATCATCATCATAGGGTGGCGTCATCGTGAACGATGGTAGCCGGACAGTGGAGGAATGACTCAGCACTTCTACCACTGTGTTTACAAGGAGGCTAATAATTGACAAGGGCCCCGAGAACCAGACAGACGCACGGACCAATGGCTGAAAACAACTTTTTTGGTATCCTGAGGCTATGATTCGTCCAGAAATGTGAAAAGCTGGGTAGGTCAAATTTTCGACGAATACAATACTTTCCTTATTATAGGATAAGGAAAGTAAAAATATGTCCGTCGAGTACACACCATGCAATATAGCCTTGCAGGACACACACTTGACAGTGTTGGCCGTGTAGGTCATTCTCTTGTGGCACACAGCGCAGGCCACGGGCAGGATGCTCTTGTGCGGCTGCGTGCGGTGGAGACGCCCATGTATGTGGTCCTTGGCAGACATCACCATGTTGGGGGAGAGGCTCTCGGGGAACTCGTCCTCCTCCGGGGTGGGGGAGAGAAACTCCTCCAGAGACGTGGAGGCGGACCGCGCTGGAGCAGAGGGGGCCACAGATTCCAGAGGAGGAACTATAACCTCGGAGCGACGCTTCATTTTCCTGGAACCCAAAAAATAAAATGGTAACACACTAATCATCAGTTTCAAACTAAAAATAATGATCTAATACTAATAATGCATTACTTTTGTTTCTAGGAAGTATTAATGAACTTTTCGGGAAACCCTTCCATATGTACTTGTACAATGTACAATTGTACATACATACTTTTTGGGAAAAGTACATGATATTTTGAGTGCACAATCTGAACACGGCAATAATATTTTATCAATAAAGTCTGATACAAAGTTACAAACTGTAGTTATTAAAGTCAACATAACCTTTAAATACTAGTTTAATAAATAAAAAAAGAAAATAGGTGACAATGCAGATAATTAGTTACCGAGGAGGCGAGGGGACGTCCACAGAAGCAGAAGCTGTGATTTTCATATCCTGATATGTAAGTGTTGATGTAGCCGTCATCCTGTCTCCTCTCAACTTTCTGTCATGGATGTCAGTGGAAGCACGGATAGAGGATCGACGTCCTGATTTCCTCTGGTTGCGTCTTTCACGAGGCATTTCGACTTTGTCATCTTAAAAATAAATAAAAATCTTACATGAGCCTCTTTTTTTTAATTACCTATCTGGACAAAAAAAAAAAAAAAATAGAGCTAAAGAGACATTAAGTACATAATAAAAATAACCTGGTTTCTGTCATTGATTGATGATTGTGATTACATTTCTACTTTTTATTATTGAAATTCAAAACTTTACAAGAATAATATGTTCATTTAATACATGTATAGAGTCTGTTAACTACTATAATTGAAGAATGCATTTTTATTCATCATTTAACTGATCATTTGATGCCATAATAATATCTCCCAAAATAACCCCTGGTGTGAAATTACACCAAAAGTTCTTGTGTAATAATCCCACTACACCAGCAGTTCGTGTGTATTAATTTAGTATGGAATAGTAATGATTTAGTTAGAGTAAGTACATACATAGCTTAAATTTATTCACAGAAAGTTGAAACTTGTATAAACCTTGCATTACTTACCAAGCAAGTTATCTTCTGATAGATGAGACACATCTTCAGACATGGAATAGCTAATATCAGACACAAGAGAGTTTGTGCTTTCTCCCTCATTGACAATGCTAAGCCTTCCTTTTCCCAATTCGATGTGGGGTCTGTCCTTCCGCCGAAATGAGTTCTTGATATCACTTAGCTGAACTTTGGTCTCCTCAGATATTTTATTTCCATCATTCTTGACTATTGTCTCCATTACATCATTGATAAGGCTAACCTGTGAATATTATTTTACAACAGACAATCAACAGAAAATAAAGTATTAGTTTGAAACACTCTTATTGATATAATATTACTATTCATATTGTTATAATTAATGATGATAGTGTGGGTAATAAAATTTATTTCGTTGTTGTTGTTTTTTTGTAGTAGCTTGATTGATAAGGCAGCAGCAGACTTGAAATTTGAAGGTTGGTAGTTCGAGTCCCATGTTAAGTAAACATTGAGTAGTTGTGATATCACATACAAATATGATAAAAAATTGGTTTTTTTATAATTTATCAAATTTGTGTTAATCACAATGTGATATCACAATTTTATTACTCAAACTAGTTTTACTAAATCTTTGTTGAACTTGATACCTACTCAAACCAATATCTGGTTAGAGTCTGTCACTTTACCAATTGAGCTACTGAGGTTGGTTGATATTGGTAGTAGCCAGGCGCGGCTGGTGCTAAGGACCTGTGGAACTGCAGCACTCCCAGACAAAAAAGAAAAAGAGAAGAATCCAGGCCCAAGTTCGTTTACAATGAAAATCATCACACATTTCTAGAGTAATTAATGGATAATTATTATGATTTTGGCGAGGTAAACTCAAACTCTTTAGATACTGAAAGAGCAACTTTATAAATCATATTTTAGTCTGGTTTATTTTAGCTGAAAGGTGTAGGTTCAGTGAATAGTAAATATGAGATCATATTTTAATCTGGTTTATGTCTATTTTACTCCCCAAACTTTTTCACACTGGCTGCACCTGGTAGTAGCATTACTAATAATATAATTAAAGCTCTTGACCATAGTAAGAATTAGGCTCCATGATTACAAAATCCCAGTCAGATTGGATATTTTGGGTACCTTTGTTTCAAGATCCTTCTCTGCTTTGATACGCAAATTTTTCTCCTTGTCAAACATCTGTCTAATCATATCAAATTTCCGCTCAAAAGTGCTGAGTTCTGTCTGGGTGTTCCTCAGCTGCACTTTGAGTTCATCCAACTCACGCATTGTATCTTTATAGCGAATTCTATCTTCTTCAACAACTGTGATGAATCTCATAAATTCTGCAAAGTTTGAAAATTTAGGATAAGTTATGAAATGAAACAAAATAAAATAGCCTTTATTGAAGATTTATTATAAAAGTTTTTTTTTTTAACAAAAAGAAGAGGTTTAAATATACAAAAGTTATCTCTTTTCATCACATGTTACATAAGTAGTGGCAACAAAGCAAATTATTTCTAAATAATAATACCACAGTAACTTTATTATTATATTTACCACTTTATGGTTTTGCTAGGCTGAAAGGAGTAGGTTCAGTGAATAATATATATGAGGTTATAAATCCCATTTTGTATGCTTGTTGTTGGCTAGGTGAAGCAAGTGTAAAACCACTAGTAAACAAAAAATCTGGTTGTTCCATCTAAGAAAATTAATTTGACTTCAACAAAACAAAGGCACCATTGAGCAATGAAAATAATCTCAGGTCCTGAGTACATCATAGCTCTACAAAGTTGAGGATCCACATTTTTTTTTTTTTTTTTGGGATGGTCTTTTTGCACTTTCAGTAGTATAGATAGTTGAACTTACCTTCAGTCGTTGATATATTGTTCACAAGGAAGTCATATTTCCTAATAAGGTCATCATATGCTTCTAGCATAGACATCTTGACTATTTTTTAATGAGACTCTGTAAATGGAAAGAAGAAATTGATATTTATGAACTCTATCTCATAACACTAATACCTTAAAATTGTTATACATACATTGTT